>BGPR01001467.1:52483-141619 GCA_013235015.1 Araneus ventricosus | reverse complement strand
TCACGAAGCAAAAGCTTTACTTGTTGCAGTACCTGCAATATGAAAACTGGAAATTAGATCATAAAATAATAAAATGAACAGATTTAATAAACTTGCAAAAATTCAAATAAAAGAAATAATATAAAACATATAGCATGATTTTGTTATCTAATGCACAGAATTTTTTTAAAAGTCAAGAAACTAGAAAGGTATACCAGATTATCTCTTCCAGAGGTATTCGTTAGAATTTGGACAGCACTGGTAATGCAAGGGTCTTCAGTTTCAGCAAACCACACTGGAGGCGTAGATGGGTAAGTTTCCTGAAGAAAAACAATATATATATAAATTTTTAAAAAAAACTTCAATGCCTTAAAATCTCTACTAATAATAAAGGAGAATGTGTGTCTGTGTTGCCGCCCTACAGGACAGACTGCTGGATCTAGAGCTACGAAATTTGGCACACACATACTTCGGAAGGTGGAAATGTGCACCTAGGAGCACTTCTTTTTTTAAATTTTAATTAATTGAAAATTAAGCGAGATTTTGGCGTTTTTCCTCAATAACTTCTGAAAATATTACAGCATAAAAATTATTTTTAAAAATGCAAAAAATTAGCTTTTCAAAGATATAAATTAAACGAATGTACAATTTTTTCTCTAATTTTAATAAATTTTTAAAAATATATTTTGGTATAATTTACAATACTTTTCATTGTTTAAACAAATATTTAATTTTCTATTTCCCTTCCATTGTTGAAGGCGAAGATAATTATCCTACAGGATTTTACTTTCTTTTTGTATTTTATCAATTTTTCTGTGATATCTGTAAAGAAAGTCTTCAAGAGAGAAAGTATATTAGGAAATAATCCAGTAAGCTGAAAGATTATGGTTGCTATGCTTTAATTCTTTTTATCAGCATGTTTTAAGCCAACTAACATGCTGCTGGATGTAAAATGTAGTGTGACATTTTAATTTGAAAGTCAGATGCATATTTTATATAAGGAATAAGAAAGTAATGTTGGCACTGACAACCTGCAATTTGATGTTACATGACATGGACAGTTACTTGATTCCATTAAGAACATTTATGTAGACAAGGAACAGAACACATGCACGGCTACAAAAAGAATGCGGGATAAATGTCTATCGCAGTTTGAAGTTTAAAAGAACCATGAATTTCAAATTATGCATATAAGAAATTAATTTGAAATATTCCCAGGAACAAGCTGCGTGCCGCAGATGGCTAGTGCTTAATAGATGCTAGAAAAACATACTCTAACAGTTATCGGTAACCCAAAACATTCCAGACGATACAGGGAATTTTGTATTATAATTTTCTATACAAAAATAGTTTTTCATTAAAAATATTAGACATAAAAGTGTTTTAATCCCGAACAATGCCGGGCATAACAGCTAGTACTACATAAAAGTCAATAATAAATAGAAAATTTTTGAAGCTTAAAATATAAATATTCTAATTCTTTCTGTTGATAAAATTTGGGAATATTATCTAAACCAGATTTTCATATGTTAGAAATATGTCAATTAGTAATGCACAGGGAGTGAAGCTTGTCAAACAATTTTCCATTTATTTTAACATTTTTCAAAGACATAACAGATTCATACTTTAGAAATCAGCAAATTAAAAAAAAAAAAAAGTGTTATCAGGAAGAAAACATGGAAGACAAGTCTCCTGAATCGCACACGAATGCAAATATTTCTAAAACTTATTAATGCTTAATGACTCAAAAGATTCTCTATACAAAATCACAGAAAGCTATCTTCTATGTTATCCTTATTGTCTTTAATCATAATTATAAAAAAATATGACAACTATTATCCTCCTCCACAAATAAAGATCATCACTAAAAAATCATTTTAATTCAGAACTGATATCCTTGAAAAACATTGTAAAATTTTTATGAGCATGCTGAGGTGATGTTATGACTAAGACCAGGGTATACCATGATTTACATGTTATGTTTTAGTCATACATGCTTTCAAATATTCATGTTAAGCAATTTAATGGAGTCTTTTGGTGCAACCGAATGATTGCTTCTTCTTATAAGTCAACATTCCTTGCAATGCTCAAGGAACAAAGAGAAAGAAAATATCATTAAGGCAATCAAGACAGAATGAGAGCTTTAAAAAAAAAAAAAAAAAAGCCACAACTATTCCAAATCCATATCTAAATATCAAGGATCTTTAAAAGCAAAATCAATTAATAATCTGCACACATACAATTATATCAATAAGTAAGTCTCAATAAGAATAACTCAGTCATAAATTTAGCCTAAGAACTTCTTTTCCAAAAACTCCCATAAAGATAAACCAGATTTTATATAAATTCATTTCTAACCAATTAGGTCTCGGAAGCTAAGCATTTTATCTAACCACTTTAAAATATTTCCATTCACACTTAGAATGCTTCTAATTTTAGAGGGTGAGAACATACACCTCCATGTGAGTTTTTTGAAATCTTAATTCAAAATTAAGCTAAATTTCAATGTTTTTCATCAATAACTTCCAGAAATATTATCGCACAAAAATGATTTTTACACCATCTTAAAATTCAGAAATTTAACTTTTTAATGAAATCAAGTTAACTGCTGTGCAATTTTTTCCTCATTTTCAACAATATTTTTCACATTTGCAATGAAATTTTAACTGTTTACCTTGTTCCTACAAATATCTTCCACTGTTGAATGTAGATTGTTTATTTTTTTTTCACAACATTCGGTAACGTTGAAATGAATTGTTACTCTATTTTATTTCATAAAATTATTCGTTGAATCGATTAAAGGAATCTAAGCTAGTTAGTAATATATTCATTATGCTGAAAGACTATACTTGCTATTCTTTAATTCTTTTATCAACAAGTTTCAATCCAGCTTAAAATGCTGTTAGGTGTACTCATACAAGTTAAATGCACCTCACCATTTTACTGTTAAAATCAACTAGGGATTTTTATGAGGAGTAAGAAAGTGAAGTGGTTGCAGAGAGTAAGACAATGTGCAGTTACATGACACAGTCAGTTATGTTTTTCATATAAATGTGACATGGTGCAACTTGACTCTTTTAGAGAGGTTCATGCACACAATAAACAGAAAAGGTGTAAAGCTACTAAAATAATACACCTTAATTAAACATAACCAACATTCTTGGTCACCAAAGGCAGCTAGAAATTAATATATTTAAAAACATAAAAAATATTGAAGTATTATTGGAAATTTCTGCTGAGACATGAATTTGAACACACAAAATATATACAAGATTTCAAATATCACAGTTATATCTGTGGTACAATTGTAGGAATTCACATTTTACAGTGAAGATTTTGTAAAGAGGGCTTTTAAGGGAAGAAAAAGGACAAGATGAAGGTGAAAATTATTTGGACTCGCGCCGTTGAACAGAAAGTTGATGACGATTTGTAACTTTCATCAATGGTTTTGTTTGTAGGGGGGCAATTCTTGCATAAACTTTACTAAAAATAGAACTATATTCAGGGAGAGAAAATATTTTAAAGAAATTCCCCTAATTTTTTCGCATGTTTTTTGCTTATAACATTTAGAGTTTTCAACCATAGCATCAGGGTTGCGGTGATTTAAATCAGTTGATTAAAATCACTGATTTAAATCAACTGATTTTTTTAAAAAAAATCACTGATTTAAATCACTTTATTTTAAATATCAAGTTAAACTGCTTTAATGAAATAAAATTGTTCAGGTGTCTTTAAATAGTGATTTTAAAGTATTTTAAATGTATATTTAAAGAAAGAATATATAGAAGATAAAAAAATATTTTTTTGAATATTGATGTAACTAGAGTACTTTCTATGTCTTTATTTTTGAGAACACAAGCAAATTAGATTTTAACCCTTTGCGGCGCAAGGCAATAATTTTTTGAAAATATGATGAGAAAACATCATGAATGGGTTTAGTTTATTGTCTAGACATAGAATCTATTAAAAAAAGTTTTTTAAAAAACTTTCTTCATTCCGATGCAGGGGGGGTCATCACCCTCCTCATGAGAACCCCTTTAGATACAGTCACCTTGATACACTCAAAAATTATTGTTAAATCTTACAGAAAATTATAAATTAAAACTTCAAGAATATTGGAGCAAAATTTTCGAGTTACTTTGCTACAATTGTTAAATGTCCAGAACTGAAAAATTTTTTATCTCTGAGTCAAGGAATTTTCCCAAACTTTATCTCTAATAATTCCTATTCCAAAACAAAATTTCATAAGACTGCTATATACATTCTAAAAGGAGTACTATCAGCCCTATCCTAAACCTATTATTTTCCATTTATAGTTGAATTTAATGGTTGAGAAGCGAGTGAAATTAGGTATGCCATTAACTGGCACACTTCACCGCAAAGGGTTAAATAAATATCTAATGAGCAACACAATAAAATGCAAAGTATGAGATGCTCCTTTTTTTATAAAGTAAAATAAATATTGTGAAAGGATCATGTTCACAAAGAAAGAACATAGTAAAATGCACCGAGTTTCATTTTAATACTGGAGAAAACTAAATAGTGTTGGGGACAACAAAGTTTTTATATTGCAATAATGTTCAAATGTAAGATAATTAAGTAATGCATATAAATGTTCCAAAAGAAATACAAGCATCTACATAGTGCAATTTAAACTGTGATCTATACTTATAAAAGGCACTGTTTGTGAGCATGTGTGCAATGTCCAGACGAATCTATCATACTTATAGTCATGAAATTTGGCACGCAGGTAGTCCTGATGGTGACTCAATGCACCTTGAAGCCTGAATTTAAAAATTTTATCTAGAAATTTTTTTATTTAATGTTTTGGGTGAAACAAATTAGGATTAGAGAAAGCTTCAAAACTTGTGTTTGTAATGAAACAAATGAACAGCTGAGTGTAAAATTCTCCAATATTCTAACATACAATAATATATCTACTTATAGTCAAGAAATGACAATTTTTATTATATTTTTCCTTAATAAAATTCTCTTATATTTCAAAAGTATATTATTTTTATATTTTAGTTCACAAATATTTTTTAAATAGTTGTTACATTTTTTAATTAAATTTTTTAAATTTGTTTTTTAAAAAAAAGTACAGCTTAATGATTGGTATGTTGTTATATATATATATAATTCTATGACTGTAGGGCTCATTGTCTAAGATACAAATGTTAAATATATATATATGTAGTTTTAAAAAAAATCATTAAAATAAAAAAAATCTTGATTTAAATAAAAAAAATCCGATTTAAATCAAATAAATCGATTTTTTTGAAAAAAATAAAAAAAAATCGACAACCCTGCATAGCATACAAAACTTACAGAAAGTGTGACAATATATTAGCGGAGCATTATATTAAAACTAGATGATAACCTGGTGTTGCTCGGGATCCATGTTTTTTTCATATGCCAGCCTCCATCCCCCCCACCTTCTTTTTTCTACAAATATTGTCAACTTTCTCCAAAACATAAAACTCCTTTGCATTCTTTCTTGATGCATTAAAAATTTCAAATATAGCCTTTTTATTATCTTATAACAGTATGGTTTGAATGAAAATGCGAGAAGTTTGGAAAAACAACATTTATTTTAAACTTTTAAAAAATGAACCCTATAATAACTAAGGTAAACGTTCCAGTAGTGGGCCACTTAAGGGTATTTCCTCAATTATCATCTAAACTTTTGAGAAGTTTCGCTAATCTGTATTTTTTTTATGGTTGTTCAAACTTTTATCTAAAATAATAATCACTTGAAATATCAAAATAATTGTAATATAATTTTGTAAAAATTAAAAAATTGGATCACACCTATGCACCAGAAGTGGGCATAGCAAACTTTTGATGTACCAGTAGTGGGCCACCCAGATTTGTCAATTGTGCCAAAGAAAAAAATCATTATATACTGTAAAAAATGCAATAAAAAATGGCTTGATATAAATGAAATCTTTTATTTATCGATTCTAGTTACATGAGATTTACATTTTTTTCCTCTAACAGCCAATTTTTTATTAAAGGTATATGTTAATTATCGATCCTTCATTTTAAGTTCTGTTTGGGGCATTATGGATATTAAATCTTGATATTTTATGTTGAATAAATCTTTTTTTTTTTCTTTTATCATCTTCCCTCTGTGGCCAGAAAAGAGCCCTTTTAAATGGTGATGGAATATTTTTCGATGGTCCAGAAATGTGATAGTTATTATTGTCTGTCTCGTTACAGAGTCCAACTAATTATTGAATATCAGTCTTTTCCTCAACAGTACTATAAAATATTTGTTATTTAAGTAATTGGTCAGAATGTTCCATTAGTGCACCAGTAGCGTATCAGAAGTGGGCCCTGTGGCCCACTACTGGTTCTGATAAAAATAAAGTAAATCTAATTAAATAAAAAGACTTTACAAGATATAACCTTCTTATTAAACATCACAAAACAGTCTATTTGAGAAAAAGCATATGCTCCAGTACTGGCCTTGCTAGGCCCACTACTGGAGCATTTAGTAAAACATTGATCCAAAAGTGGGCCACCCTTCACTATCCATAAATTATCAATATATATAATTTAAAGATAGTTTATAATACATTCATTATATAATCAAATAATATCAATAACAATTCATTTTAAAAACAAATAGAATGCATGCTAAAAAATAGTTGAATGAAGAGTTACCTCTTAAGGAAATCACTAAGAATAAGCTAAAAATGCTTCTCTCTGAGACCAACTTCAGCAACAAACTTTCTAGCTCCTAACTAAACAGGAAATAAAGGTTGTGCCTTTGGTATTTAGTTGATAAGGGTTTCAGCTTACCAGAGGCAGATCTCTTTATTTCATTGGAATTTCTTGTTTTTCAACTTAAAAATTCAAGTGGCCCACTACTGGAGCACTTACCTTAATACATCTTTACAATGAATTCTACTGAACAGAAGAAGAGTTGCTGATTAAAAATCAAACACAAAAGACAAACATGAGAGAAAAAAATGCAAGATTTTTTTTTTAAAAATATTTATAAATTAAAACACAGAAGCATAAAACAAATTGTTTGCAAAAGAAAAAATAAAACTTTTTATCCCAACCAACTACTTTTGATAGGGCTCCAACAAGAAATATATAAGGAGAAATAAATAAAAAATATAAAATAATATTGAGAAAAAATACAAGAACCAACTTCCTTTAACACAACTCAAAAAGAATGAAATATAAAGAGAAATAAATAAATAAAATAAAATTGGGGATGTGAATAATACTGAAAAAAAAAAAAAAAATTGTAGAAGAAAACGTTTCCAAAAACTTTAAAAAAAAATTCCTAAAAATCAGAATGTTATGAGGATGAGAATAGGGAAATTTTGGACTTTAAAATGATATAAAAATTAAGATTCTCCAATGAGAATGTCAATGTAATAAAAATCTAATAAGAATTTTAGAATAATTTTTGCAGTGTTTAGCTTTCTCTTGTGCTAATCCATTACTGTTCTAAATTTTGTTCCGGTAAGTCTAATGACCTGGACACGCACAGAGTAGATAAAAACGAATACACATACATACTCAAAAAAGCACTTTTATAAATATGGATCGAAAGCAAATACATTGAATATTCAAGGAAATACGAGTATTTGTATTAGATAATTTTTAACTGCACATATGCCAAACATAGTTTATTTTTCTTTCATAATTTCGAAGCTAGCTATATCGGGCAGCTTATTTTAAATTCCTGCTGAATACTACTACAATTCAGAAAGATATCGGCATTGCAGTGAACTGAATTTCAGTTGCTCTCTAAGAGAAACTAAATGATGATGGTTTTTCCACAAATTGATATTGTTTAAACTCGAATCTTCGCATGGTTATTTAACATATTTCTATCATATGTATCAGTTCTGCATCAGTATACAATACTTGCATATAGGGGCAATAACTGAGTGCCCTAGAAAGCCCTGCAACAAACCTCTTGCCCCTAGAATTATCGCTAGCCACCCAGGTGAAAGAACAAGGAATAAAAATAATAACTAGTCAATTTGTCTGCCATTTTGGGAGGGGAGTTAGTTACTATATTACAATTAATTTTTGGAAAGTCTAGATAAGAAAAGTTTTAAAAAAAACCAATGTATAACATTCTGGACAGTCTATGATTGAGGACACAAAGGGAAACCCCAAAGCCAACCCTTGTATCCATCCTTGATCTCATGTGTACACCATAATGGATACCAAAAATATTTCAATTATAAGAACCCTTAATATGGTTTACTCTAAGCATTGCAGAATCTTTTAAAAGAAGCTTGTTAAAAATTATTTCAATTACTTATTTATATATTGTTGCAAATAATTTAACAGGAAAGGATGGATTCTTTCTGAAAATATAACTATTATACACAGCTGTAGGGATTGCAATCCGGAAAACCGGATCCGGTAATCCGGCGGATCTGGCATCATTAGACGTCTACCAGTTTGCCGGATCCGGTAAACTAAAAAAATTACATGAAGCCGATTTCTTGAAAAAATACTCGCCTTGTTACAAGAGTAGGTACTTAAATGCATGGTGTGTACGAGTCGTTCGACGCTGACTCACCCGCTTCTTAAGATTCTTATTGTTCAATTGATAGATGAATTACGTTTATGTTGCATTTACGAGTACGAGAATGATTTAAGTAGATAATTAGACTAAGAAATGAATTGAGTAACGATCCACATTCCTTACTTTTCTTTATAATACGACTTTCTTCTTATATAGTGACCGAAATAACGTTTAAAATTGTAAGTATGTATCCTATTTGTATTACATTGCATTGCAGGTACTAGTCTAAAAGTTCTAAAACAAACATGTCACTTTTGAAACCAATTCAAAATGAAATCAAGAAATTAATATACTTACAGAATAAAAAAAATTATGATGATGATACAAGACGAAATGATGATACATTTACTATGCCGAAAAAAAAGTTGTAAAGCTAGAAATGAAAAATATCTTAGAAAGAGTCGTTAAAGATGATAGCTTTAAAGAAAACACAGATGATATAGTAGAAAAAAAAATTAGATTCACCGTCATTGAAAAATGATTTGACATTACAGAAAGAATTACAGATGCAAATCCAGCAAGATATGAAAACCTAGAGCATAAATGCCAAAAAAGAGAAAGATTATGAGAAAACATTAAGAAAGGAAATGACTACATGTGAAAATGAAGGAGTTCGAGGAAAATACTTGTCTTTTATTCATGAGTATTTGTTGACAATAAAACCAATAAGTGTAGAAGCAGAAAGGGCTTTTTAGGCCGCTGGTTATATTTGTAGCTCTGAAAGAAGTCGACTGGCAGACGACACAATTAACACTATTTGTTTCTTACAATAATTTTTTCAAAACCAAAGCGAGTTTTTAAAAATTGTTTTACTTAAAATAATAATTTAAAGTAAGTATATTAAAAAATACAAAGAAGTTTTAAACTCATTATTGTATAATTGTGCCATTGATTAAACAGATTCATGATGACTATCATAATTATAAAAATGAGACTGCTTGGCGTGTCTAAAATACCTAATTATTGTGATCTCAGTTGATAAGCTTGATTTAGTTAGATTTAATATAAGTTACTTACATAATATAAGTTACATTACACGTTATCATTGATGTCATTTGTGAAATCTAGTAAGTGAGACTGAACTGAATCGCCCGTCATTATCTAATTATTACTAAACTAATATAACATTTACAATTTAACTAGTTATACTGTACTAATTTTTTATTGTTAATTCATACGTAAAGGTTGATTAATTATAACAGTGCAAATAAATTTGATTTCATAAGAAATTAACGCTTTTTTTATAAACTTTGTAATACACTCACTTTATCATCTTTTATACAGTTGATTTTGGAATGAAAAGGCAAAATAGTTTTGAGGTGTCCAATTTGGCCGGATCCTGTCGGATCGATGGGAATCCGGCCGGATTGCAATCCCTACACAGCTGTTAAGGTTAAATCTTAATTTTCACAATCTCTTAAATTATGCTGATAATTAATTGGTGTACCTAGTGTAAATACATCACCTTTGCTTTGAAACTTATTTCACTTAATATATCGAAATCTGGCAAAAGCAAATTCATACAATTATATATATTTTTACTTTACTTTTTTTAAAACCTAACCTCAATTTTCCAATTGGTGTGCCGCTAAAATGGATTGCAAAACTAGTATGTTCATATTCCATAATAAATCATAATACTGAAAAGACAAAGATTTTCTAAAAATTGTTAACTAAGCAGCATTTTCAATGACTTATGTAAATAATATTCTTCAAACAAATTACTACAATAGCTTTTGTGTACCAGAAAATAACATTTGATCTATTGTGCATTATGATAATAACAGTATGCTCACCTTCAAAGATATCAATACCTTAATTAAGTGATTCAATAATAATATCAAGAACTATAACACTTATGATCAGATTAATAGTACTACTTTATTAGTAAGGACCTTTTTAAGCCCTCCCCAGTAAACTAACAATCTCTTGGTTAAGAAATAATATATAATATTAAGGGTATTCAAATTTAAGATATATCATTTTAATTGTGAGTCTACTTAAAAAAAAAAAAATCATCATCCAATTAGAATTTAGTAATTCAATAATTTTTGCTCTATTTCTGGGCGAATTTGAAAATCTGATATAATCCAAACAATTTTATCAGTATAAAATATGTAAATATTTATTAATTTCATCTAAATTTTCAAAATGAGTGGTTCTTCACATTTGGAGATTTGAGTTCACAAACAACAGTGCATGCGACAGTGCCAAAACATTAAAGTCTCACTAGAGAGCTTTGAAAGCTTCTACATCAGAAAACCTGCATCAAAAACCTACAGGCAAAATTATGTTTTGCTCTCCATTCACACAATAGGATAATTTTTACAATCTTAAATGTAGCTACATGTAAAATGAATACTAAAGTTCCAATTGCACAATTAACTCGTAAGCTCACATAAAACGTTTTATATAAAATAAAATGTCTTTTTAACCAATTTATCACCCAATAAAATTTAAATTATATAGATTTCAGTAAATTTGTTTTAAAAACACCAAGTTTAAGATCAAAATAAATTTCAAGTTTTTTAAAAAAAAGAAAAATTATTGAAAAGTCAATAGAAAATCATTTAAAAAAGCTTTTATATAGATATATAATAAAAGAATTTTAAAATATAGTAAAATATCAAAAATAAAGATTACTTTTGAATTCCTTGCACTACCTCAAGAATAAATCAAAGGAGAAAACAAAATTTAAAAATCACACTTTGACTTCAAAATCTGCTGGCAAATTAGTGGCATGCAGTCTGAAAATTTTAAGAGCTTGGAAATACATACCGACTTGCTAAATAAAGGAAAAAACAAGCAATGGAATAAGTTTAGTTTAGCGATGGAAGCGAAATGTAACTGGCTTATAAATAGAATGTTGGGCATTAGCAGGTTAAGTTTTGTATATTAGAAATTAGGATTTATGACCTGATTAGGATCATTTGATTTCTAGGGAAGTATTAATCACTAAACATCAGTGAAATATGTATAAATAAATATAGCCCAACTTCTTACGAGTGAAAATTATCCAAAGTAGAACTTAAAAAACTGAACCAAATGCAGGAAAATTCTATTTCACAAGCAATGCTAAATTAAAGAACTTTCTTTATTAGAACTTTATTTTTCCTTTTTTTTTTTTTTAATATTAAACATTATAGAAAGAATCACATTTCAAGCTCCTAAAAATTCCAAAACAATAGTGTAGAGATTTTTCTAAATTAAAATTAGAATGTTGATTCAGTCTCCAATTTCTAAAAAAATAACTACTATGGAGAGAATTTAATGCTGATAAAAACAAGAGCCTTGCTTATTATTTTTTTAATAGCAGGATAAAATAACAGCTAAATTATTAATGAAAATTCATTCATTCAAAAAAAAAAACCTTCAAGAAAAGATGGAACTATATTTTATAGAAAAAAAATGGGCCTTGTATAAAAAAAAAATCTTATAAAAAAAGAATGAAACAGAAAAACTAGATGGAAAATGAATTATTATATTATATATGCGATAAATTCAATTTATCCACACCTTTTATAAATTTAATTCTTTCCAAGCATTTCTACTTTAAGTTAGGCTAGTTTATATTGGGCTCCCCGAAGGGAAATTGTCAATATGACCTAGTCCCCGACGTAATTAAAAAAAAACCCTTCTACTTTAAGCCTATTTATAATGTCTGAGCATGAACAGCAGTGTTTTTTTAAATCCTACTTTATTTGTTTTTTCCTTAATCCTTAATAATATAATAAATGTGAAAGTGTGTCTGTCTTTCTCTTTGTTATGCTTTCACAGCAAAACTACCAAACCGATTTGGATGAAAATTGGCAGAGTTGTAGCTTGAAACCCAGGAACGGACATAAGGTAGGTGAAATCACGTTAAAGTAATTACTTTTGACTACAGATAAAAATTAAATAATTAACAAAGAAAGCCTATTGACTCAGCGATGAAGGATATTTTTCAATCAACTGTCACGTGATCCTTCAGTGACATGTGGGATAAATTATTTTTAAAAACAACTATCACATGATCCTTTTTTCCGCTGTAACTTCAGAACAAATTGTCCGATAAAAATTACTTTTATACCATCTTAAAGTTCAAAATTTTACCTTTTCAATGATACCAATTTATTTTCGGTGATATTTTTCTTCAATTTTTATTAATTTTTTGAAGTTTAATAACTTTAATTAAGTGCAGACGATTTGGAAATAACACAAATTTATAGCTACTCCGTTGTTACGCAACGGTTAGACTTTGAACTAATTTACCTTTATTTCTGAAAATTTTGCTTATCTTTATAAATGTCTTATAAAATAAGGCAGAAATTACATGTATTTGTCTGTATGTCGGTCACAAGAACTCCTCCTAAACGGTGAACGGTAGCGACATGAAATTTACACACGACATTCTAGAGCATATTTCTAGGTCAAAGGTGCTATTTTCAACTTTTAGAGTTCATTAGTTCTTAAGATATTTAATTAAATAATGAAAATTAGCTGCTTTTAAGCCTAATGCTTAGATGTCTTTCGCCAATAACTTCTGAAATATTTATTAGACAACAATTACTTTTGTGCCATTTTAAAGACCAGAAAGTGATCATTTAATGCTATCAATTCCATTGCGATGAAATGTTTTCTCTGACTGTTATTAAGGTTTAAAAATATTTTTTGTAACGTAATTTCTAACAATACTTTTTATTCTTATAGAAATAAATTCAAACCAAATTACTGTTGTGCGTGCGGGCCTCAATATACCGATGCATGGCACCGGGCAATGGCACAAGGTTACAAATTACACACCTAGGTCCAAACGTCATGAAAGCTACTGTTATGACTGATATAGAGAGAATGTTTTAATTCCACGCCTTCTGATAATACCGAAGGATATATCATCTCAGTTCAAAAGGTAACAAATCTCTTTAAAAATATCATTTGCCAGGCTCAGGGCCAGACACTAAAAGTGGCAGGCGTACATTTGGAAAAACCATATTTTTCGCATGGGCAACTATATGCGGCGTGTTCACGTGTGTCCAGCCCACACAACCTCTACATCCGTGCAAATAACTTGGTATACAAAAGTATATTAGCATAGATAAATAATTTACATAACGATATCAGCATCCATGTACAGTACACTCCTGTCAGCCATCCAATGAAGTATTATCAACCGTCAGAACTTTTACTTTCCCCCTTTCAAAATGCAACAAAACATTCACATTCGTGAATTAAAAAAAAAAGAAAAGAATAATTCAAATTCTTTGCGCACGAAGTTGCGGGTAACATCTAGTATAGCTATAATATAAGAATTAAAAATTTACTGAATATTTATAAAATGTAAACAAGAAAAAGCATCTCAAATAAATAACTTAAAATCTTGTTTACTACTCTTTGGTGCCTACTTAGAGTTAATACATAAATTAAACTCCATGATTCAATAGTTAATACTCATTAAAATAAAATAACCTGCTAATTCTTACATAGAATATCTAACTTTTAAAAGCATATGGGATACAGAACTAGGGTGGTCCACTATACCCATATAGAACTTCGACAACAAATAAATAAAATATGAAATTTTATATTCAGTTATTAGAGCTGCAATTAAATATGATTTATTATCTTTTTATTGTGTAGAATAATGTTTTCCAAATCATAATTCTTTAATCCAGAAAAATATATATATATGCTTCACTGAAAAATATTTACTTTTAGCTACTACAAATCACCAGTCAAGACTACCATGGCTTAATTGTTAGTTAGGGAGCCAAAATACGAAACATAAAACAAATAATAACAAAATTTTAATAACATACTAGTAGGTTACTCGCCTAAAGAGAATAAGATGCACATTACTTTAATATTTTAGTACAAGCAAGATTAGTACAATCTTATATTTAATACAATAAATGAAAAATAATCTTTTAATCACTTTGAACTTTCCTTTATTTTTTTTTTCTGCACTACATTTTCAATTGATTTCTACTTTGTCCATTCAAAGATTTATTCATTAGAAAATGAGGGCATCCAGAATTTATAGGACAAAATATTAGAATTTAATTAATAAGCCAAAAGAAAAATTTGATCTAAATAGTACTCTTTTAAACATATGATTAAATACCAATCAATATAAATGCATCTTATATATTATAGAAAAGCTGACTATCCCAACTATTTTTTTTTTTTTCTCTTTGGGAGAATATATACACAATAACCAAATAACCTTTTAATTTTCAATGTAAAACAAAAAAATTACGAACTGATAGTCCGGTAAAATTTTCAAGACTAAAACTAACGATTGTTATCTACAGAATAACAACATTGATATTAATTAAGAAAAAGAAAAAAAAAAGAAACTAGTTGGTTTGAGTACAATTAATTATTTCTATAAGCAAAAAGATTTAAAATCTAACGCAATCCCAAGGTTATCGAAACAAATTTTTTTAAAAAAAATTTTAGTTCTATGATAAAATGACACTGAAACAATCAGTAACAAAGACAGCACTGTATAACATGATCGATATCGAAAAAGAACAGATCCACGATAGTTTTACATTTCTAGTTCTGTTTACATAAATTTCAACGAAATTTTGTAATAATAATTTTTTTCTTTCCGGATAATACGGAAATGATTTTTAAAAAATCGTACGGAAGTAAAATTATTTCTGGTTAATAAGAAAATATGCACCATATTAGGCTAAAACTAAGAGAAAGTGAAACGGTGACCCGATTTTGTAGGTGGGGTATTTAGAAAAAGGTCAAGGGAAAAAAACAGTGGTTAAGTTAGCGACGCATTAACCAGATTATTTCGCACGTAATCTAAAAGGGATGTAAAACATCGAGATTACAATACATACATAATTACGCAATATGGTAAAATATTAAAAATAAGTAATTTTAATTCCACACGATGGTTTACCGTAAATGATTACAAGAATGCTTAGAATAAGTTAATTTATTAACAATATTGCAGAGAAATAGATTTATGAGTGGATTACTTACTGTCAGGTTAGCGTGAATTTCGTATTTTTTTCCATTGCGACTTATAAATCTGCAAGTTAATTCGTCAACAGACGCAGCTGTGACTTGAAACATTTCGTGTCCTTTCGGGAAAAGGCTCTCTAAAGTTTTAATATCTTGTTTCAAATTATTCAGACACGCCATACCTCACACTAATAGAAACATTAATCGCTATTAAATGTCAATTTAGATTCCAATCTTAGTAATTCTCTAAAGCACCACCCAAAGTCTACGATACGAACAAGACGGAATGCATACATAATGCGCGCATATTATCGATAAAATTGTGCGTCGTGTCAAATAGATTTAGAATAATACATAAAAACTTGCACACATCAAATAACAATCATCACTGTGTCCACATACAATATGGCGGCATACATAACATTTTAGACTGAGCATGCGCCAAATCGTCGTTTAGTAAACAATAAAACTTTTCTTCTTAGCAACATCTGAATCTGAGGCTCTTAATTTTTTTTTTCTATTTTCCTTATAAGTTTCAAAGGAACTTTAATACATAAATTCTTTTAGTTTTTTTTCCAAAGTCAATAACAGTTATTTTCAGCAATATAATCATAAAAAGTGGCCCTTTTTTTTCTTTCGCTGATTAACTTGTGACAGTTCATCACGGAAAAACCTAATTTCTGCAACCGCACTGAATGAGTTTGTTTATTAAAAATTCCGTCAATTTCTTGTCTACCCTAGTTCCGTCGGAAAAAGCTATTAATCTTAACATTTAAAATACTAAAATCATAATTAATTATTAAAATTTCGTTTTATTACTCTGTGTAAAACTTTTTTAAAAAAATGACTGACGAAGCATCGTTTGATTCCATTGAAAGAAGGATTGCGAAATTAGAACAAGAAGTATACGATTCTGCAACTCCTGATTCGGAAAATAAAGTAAAAATAAGCTCTAAATTATTTAAATGCATCAGTTATAAAAATATTTTAACAATGTGCTTTTTTTAAAATCATTGGATCTATTAATACATTGATTTAATTAGTTAGCTGTTCAGATTTTTAGCAGGACATTTATTTATTCATTATTTGCAACTTTTTTACATTCTGAATTATACAGTAGCAAAAATATTTAGTTTTTTCTTATAGTGTGTTATTGGTAAAATAGATTTTAAACATTGAATTTTATTGTTTCTCTACTATTCAAAGTAATGCTTATGTTGTGCAAGAATAGATCTCAAATGCAAAAACAGGCAATATATTTTAGTATATATTTTTATATTTCTCCATAGTAAGACAATATATTATTGAAAGAAGTTGATGTTTAAATTTTGTGATTCATCTGTAAGAGCATATAGTAATTCACTAAAAAAGTAATTAATGATTATTTTCAATGATTTTTGTTCAAAATATTTGATGAGCAAAATGTTAATCTATTAACAGTGGTAGTGAAACTTTTTCATTTATCACAATTTGCTCATAATTTTTTTTTGCAATTTGATATTTAGGCTAGTAGAAAACATATATTATAACAGATTACATAACATATACATTAGATTAACAGAAACAGATTACAAAACCGAAGATTAATTAATTTGTAACATAATTTTTTTAAAAAAACTTTTATTATCTTTTTTGTAGTAAATAACAGTTTTAAGTGCAGAATTTCGTAAAGGCTATTCAGAGAGATTTTTGTAAAGTTAAATTGACTTAACATGAATATTTGATATCAAAGATTAAATTAATTAGTTTTCTGGGTACTTTTCCGTTAGCCGTGCCCAAGCGAAAAATCGCTAAATAATGTAGAATTCCGCCAAATTTCTTACAATCATATTCTTGGCGACTTTGCTCACGTTTGGTTCACAATTGGCGACTTTGCTCACGTTTGGTTCACAATTGGCGACATTTGCACCCGGCTAACGGAAAATCGCTTCTTGGCGACTTGGCTGTTCACAATTGGCGACATTTGTGCCCGGCTAACGGAAAAGTACTGTTTTCTGTTATTAAGACAGAAAATAATTTATATTTCTTTAAATTTCAGGAAAATTTATTTACTTTGCTCCTTATTTATACTTTATCTGCAGTGTCGAGCATGTTTTTCCGAGCTCTAGGTGTTTCCTATTCTGCTATTACTGTAAATTTATTATTTTTTTGTAATTTTAAATAAAGATAATTATTTAGTAAGCTCTCTTAAGCTTTTAAGTATACTATTGATGATATGTTTGTATTTAATCAGAGTTTCCAGTAAATTTGCAGAAAATCTACCGCTCATTTTTACTCCTTAAAAGAAATAATCTGAAGCTTAATTTTTTAATCTAGATATCCACATGAAGGCTATTGATAGATAATTATTTATACTTAAAAACTATGGAAAATTATTAGTTGTTACCACTCTGAAATTGATTGTTGTTTCTTTAGAATTGCATTAACTACAAGCTGTGTCTTAATTATGCTAACTTGAATGCTGTACTAATTTTAAAGTTTGAATACATTAACTAACATCACCAGTGGTGAATCCAGGGGTGCTATGGGGCTGCAGTGCCCCAGAACTGAGCCAGAATTCTTGATTTTATTTAAAATCACTACAACTGTTTTTTCTTAATTTCCCTTATTAAAAAATAATAATAATGTGACAACATTGCTTTCTGGCTTGGCAGGTTCTGAAATTTTCCTACTTTTCTAATCATTCCACTTGTACTTGTAGCGTTGAAGTGGTCGAAGACATTTTTTGGCTAGTTATTTCATTGTATTTTTCTTAAATTATAGAAAGTATTCTATTTTTCTTTATGATTTTTATTGTCAGGTGAGTAAAGTCTGTAAAGTTAAGTGTTTTGGTTTACATAAGCCATAAGGTTTGACATTCGTCACGACAATACAAAATTTTTATGACCTCACCTTCCCCTAGACCCAAATCCTGGATTTGCCACTGAACATCACTATTCATTTTCAGTAAACTATAAATTACTGATTTATTGGGATTCAGATTTTATAGAGTTTTGCTGAGAAGTTAGAATAACTACTTGATTTCACAAATTTAAATTCAGACAATTTGAAATCAATGCGATATGCCAGTAGTTCCGAATTTCTTAGTTACTTTGAACCTCCTTTAACTGTTAATGCCCAGTGTCCTATTTATAGGACAGTTACATTTCACTTCCGTGGATGAACTGAATGCTTTCCATTGTTTCATTTTTGCTTTGTTTATGAAGTCAATAGGTATTACCAAACTACTAAACAGTTTTCAACAGGCATATACCACCAGTTAGAATGATGATGATGAAGAAGCTGTTTGAGATGTATGCTCGCTTCTTGGCTGCTTTATCTCAAATTATCCAAAGATCAAATTCTGAGATCGCGAAACTAAAAAAAAGACAATGAAAGTAATAAATAAATAAATAAACCCTGAATTAAAGGTTATCATGAATATGGCGAAAAAATTTCAGAATGGCGAAAACCTGCTTTTTGGAATGAAAAGAGAAAGAGAAAATCCATGAGAAAGAAAGTGGGAGACAGCCCATCTCCGCATGAAAAAAGTTTCTTTGAAGTTCAAGACGTTGACACTGAAAAAGCAAGTGTTCCAGGGTTTCTTCAACTTTGCATAAAGTGCAAAATGATGTAGATGTAAGTCGGAATTTGAAAAGTTTAGCACTTGTTGGATACGTTTTTGTACGGAATCGAGAAATAAGGATATCATTCTTGCGACTGGAAGGAAAAAGTTGGAGTTGAGATCGGTTTTCGTTTAAAGAATAAAAATCGTGATAGTATTTTGAATTTTTTAATTCATTTTTGGCTTCTTCTTGAATATAATTCTTCATAGAAAGTAATAAATCTTCATGTGATATCCTTTGAGAGATCAGGGAGCTTGGTGCTTTACGGGCCAAGGAGTCCATGTATTCGCTTTCAGTAATGCCTGCATGTCTAGGGGTCCAAACAAACTCGATGGATTGAATGTTTCCAATAATTTTGTAAATTTCATGGCTGAGGAATTTGATTACACTTTTGGAATGAATATTCAAACACTGTAGTGCTTTTAATACTGAGAGGCTATCACTTAGTAAAACGTAATATTGATTATCGTTGATGAGATTATTGATAGCGATAAGTATTGCAAGGGCTTCACTAGTGAAAATGCTATTATAATTGGAAATGGAACCAGCCTTAGTCACTCCAGTTGTAAAATTTTTGGACGCTATGGAGCAATTAGCAATTTTCGTTAGACTTTGAAGCATTTGTTGCGATTATAATTTTGTATTTCCAGTATAAATTTTTATATTCGTTGAAAAGGGTTTGTACGACAGAATTTGAGTAGATCTTTGTTTGAAAAGGAAGAATATCCAAATAAAAATGGATTTTTTCCTGTTTTTGAAGAGGGGGATGAGGAGGAATTAAAAAAAATTGTCGATTCCCAGCTTATTAATTTGCTCCGAAAGTCGGGTTGAGAGAGGAACTGGTTTCCTCAATCTGAATCGATATGTTAAAGGATGAAGGTAGCGAAACAGAGGAGAAATCTCGCCTAAAGATAAATTTTTTAAGAAGAAACGTTCGGCCAACATTCGTATACGTAACGATAAGGAAATTTGACCAGCTTCCTTCAAAAGGATCGGGGTGGGTGTCCACTTGGGAAGTCCGGTGGCAAAACACAAAGCAGTACGGTATAATATTTCAATAGTAAGAATTTCGCTTTTGCTAGACGTAATGAAAACATGGCATCCATATTCTAATTTGCTACGGATAGTTGCGTTAACTATTTGTAATAAGTGAGTAGTTCTTGCACCCCAAGAATTGGCTGTGATAGCTTTGAGTGCGTTAAGTCGTTTATTAGTAGCCCTTTTAAGATGTAAGAAATGTTGCTTGAAACTAAGATTGGCAGAAAGAATTAGGCCTAGAATTTTGATATTAGAAATCCAAGGAATATTTTGTTCGTATAACTTTAAATGGGAAGACGGCATTTGTTTAAAATTGGAAAAATTAATGGCTTCGCATTTTTCAGTTTGGATTTTGAGTTTCCATGTATCACACCATTGACTAATTTTGTTCAGAGAGAATTGCATATATTTGAGTGCAGAAGAGAGGTTTGAATCACTGCAGCATAATAAAATATCGTCAGCATAGATTAAACATTCCATTTTGTGATGTATTGCTTCGAAAATATCCATCATGTAAGTGGTGAATAAAAAACCGCTTAAAACACTGCCCTGAGGAATACCGCGAAAAGAAGGCCTCATAGTAGAAGCAGAGTTTCTCCAAAAAACGTAAAATTTCCTGTGTTGAATAAAATAATGAAGCCATTTTGCAGCATTTCCTTTTATCCCAAGTTGAAGTATTTTATACATCAATCCATCTCTCCAAACAAAGTCATAAGCGGAAGCTATATCTAGTTTGATAAGAATGAAATATTTTTTATCGTTTTTCGCCTGGATGATTTTATGATGGACGAGGGAAAGTATGTAATTACAGTCTTTTTGTGGTAAAAAACCAGCATGATGAGGATGAAATTTTCTGTGTATTCCCGTATTGATGAATCTATTTAGAATTAATCTTTCAAAAATTTTGCAAACTACTGAAGTTAAAGAGATGGGTCTATACGATTGGATATTCTTGCTATCCCTTCCTGGTTTCAATATAGGTAAAATTTTTGCTATGTGCCATTCAGATGGAATTTCTCCGGTTGACCAAATTGCATTGTAGATTGAAAGTAGAGTTGATTTGAAGGTAGTAGGAAGATTTTTTATAAAGTTTGCTGTGATACCATCACGTCCTGGAGAAGCGTTAGGAGTTTTCTGAAGAACATATTCAAATTCATCAACAAAAAAAGGATTATTGTAGCAGTGTTCTTCATTACTAGAAAGATCAAAAGGAATAAACTTCTCAATGGGATTTTGTTCATAGTGACTCGCAAAAAGGTTGGCTTGTGTATTTGGATCCGAAATCAAAGCATTGGAAATTTTTATGAAGTTAGCATTTTCAATTGGATGATGATTTCTGTTATAAATCGCTCTTATTATTTTATAAATTTTTCCTGAATAACCAGCATTTTCACAAGTATTACTCCAATACTGCCTTTGTCGTTTAGAAATTAAGTTATTTAGTTGTGCAGAAAGTTTTTTTGTATTGTATCCAAAAGGGCTGAGATAAGTAAGTTCTGGTGAGGCAAAGATATTTCCTTTTTTGCCCGAGAAGAAAACTGCATTGGGAGTTCCACCATGGAGCATTTGCTTGTGAATGGAGTTTATAACCTGAGGAAAAAGAGAAAATGGTATTTTTACAGAAAGATTCAAAATCGTTATAGCTTTGAAATTCATGTTCAGAGATTTTATACTGATGTAAATGATTTTGAATTCTGACCCAATTAGTTTTTTTCTTTACAATGAAAGAGGTTTTTTTTGTGTTAAAGAAAATTTGAATAGGTAAATGGTCGCTGCCATATGGGTCCGAAAGAACTGAAAAAGTAATATATGGGTAATATCTGAGCTTACTATACTTAATTCTAATAAGGAGGATGAAGAAGAAGTTAAATGCGTGGGAATACATGTATTAATTAAATTCAAATTATTTTCAAGAATTCAGTTGAGAAAAGCCTCAGAACCTTGAAAACCTCAGAATTTCTATCGTCGTTTCAAGGTGCTCAGTAGAAATTAATAGCCGATTCTGTCTCGTAAACTGAATATGGTCAATAAGTTTAACATTTCTCAATTTTACAGTGAGATTATCCTTAAGTTGTTTAGGATATAATTGTGGAAGGTTGCCCGAAGCAGCTTGAAAGAAAATGTTAAATTTGTGTGCACTATTTTGGGCTGCACAAATAATTTGATCATGAAGGGCTAACTTTGAGTGAAATAAATTCTTAGAGTTGGAAGCCCAATCCTCCATTTCAATGTTCTGGAGAGTATGAGCAGTACTCATCTTGAGTTACACGACAGCAGGAATTAAGGATTCATAAGTATGCCAAATAATTCATAAGGCGGAAAACGATGAACTTTGAAAATCAGGCAGTTCAGAGAAATTAAAAAGGAAAACAGATTAGCTTACCTATTTTGAAGAGAGAGAAAAAAAAAGAAAAAAGAAGGAAAAAAAAAGAGAAAAACACTGTCACTAGCAGGCGACACTACTTGCGTCGCAGACGATTATTTTCTAGCTCGAATAAAGTTCTAAGGAAACGTCGAAAAACGAAAATGATCAAACATTGTTGAAGTAGGACCTTGTCAATGCATTTTGTAAAAAAAAATCAGTTAACAAAAAAAAGTTTTGAGACTGGATTGCAGAAGATTCCTCCTTAACAATTTGAACGAACTAAGCCTCACCGCTCACTACTCTTCCCATCTTTTCACCAGTTAGAAAGATTTTGAAGTCAAAATGTTGTTGTTTTGATTTTTAAAAATTTTTCCTTTGATTTATTCTTGAGGTAATGTAAGGAATTAAAAATGGATTTTTTTTTATATATTTTACCGAATATTAGAAATCTTTAATATTTATGTAAAAGAAAGGTTTTTTTCTCCAATCTTAATTTTACTTTGCAGTTAACTTAATCTTGGTGTTTTAAATATAATTTAATAGAAATTTATTAAGATCTGTGTGTTAAATTAATTTGGGCGTTAATGAGTTAAGGGTTAAGTACTATCTGATTTTGTAGACATCTAGGATTTTATATAACTGCTTGTAAATAACTATGAAGCTAAACAAGTTATCAGGAGAAATATATTCAAAACTAATCTTTAAAATAAAGAAATAACAGTATAATTTATTGATGATAAAAGCAATATTTCTTCATTTAACAATAGTATTGATCTTGGGTCAGTATGCAAGTTAAGAACACTGCAATCCATGCACAGCCACAATGATTTCTATTTTTTACGATTGTTACAATCTCAAATAATTATATGCAGTAACGTAGCTGCAAATTTTGCTGCCCTGGACATACTTGCAGCATACATCTCTTCCTTTACATGGGCTCATAAGCCTCAAAATAAAATTATAAATTCCAGGAAAAAAACATTTTATTAGTAATGTAATTTGTGCTTTAATATCCTCAATTTCTGCAGATAGGTTGTGAAATCTTGCGTGCACCACCCTTCTTTCTTTCATATATTGGCAATTTACTGATAAAAGGCAAAAAACAGAAATTAATTATTTTTTTTATATACACAATGGCTGAGCGAGTGCTGCTGCTCTCAGTTATAAAATTGCTTTCCTGCATGCTGGATTTTGCCGCCCTGGGTGGGCCATCTCCTCGACCCCCTCTGCTTTGGCTACACTGCTGATTATATGCAGCCTATATTTTCACTATTAACAAATAAATAATGTGTAGTCTACCTTACACATTTTAAATGACACTAGATTAAAAAGGAAAAGTAGGATCAAACAATAGCTTTTCTTACCTATTGGCTAGGAACATTGCAGAAGAAAAAGGCAGTGGCAACTCCTGAGCTCAGAAACGAGGAGGGCTGCAAAACGATATTTATCAAGAGAATACATTTTTAAAAAGCTACTTTAAGTTTCAGTTGGCCAAATTTTTTAATTCCAAAACCAGATAGGAAATTCCCTGCTTTTCAAACAAAGTAAATAACCAGCATATATGACATTTACTACTATTTTTACTATCAGAAAGTTAAATCAATGTTAATGTGATGATTCAACTGGTGAAAAAAAAAACCAAATCTCCACATATACACTTCCATTCTCACTCACTTCATTCGATAACACTCTTCCAAAAATGAATACCTTCTTCAGAAGAAATCAAGCCTTCTATCAAGAGAAAGCAAATAATTAATCAACCAGATGTGTTTCTGTCGACGCTACACAAACCAAAACCCATAAACAGGCAATGAGATTGCCACTTTGTGTGGGAATGAGGAAAAAAAGAAAAATAAATTAAAAAGAGCATCTTTTTCTTGTTCAGTTGGCTCCGTACCAGCCAGAGCTGCTCTCCTGGCAGCCCATAGCATGTCTAAGTTAAAGGGAGGAAGGGTTGCTTGTTCTCTCTGGATTTTCTGCTCAGTGAATGAATTTGGGGGGGGGGCAGAGTACTTTGCAGCTCAGACCTGCTTCTCTCTTACTTGTTGATTCTCTGGAAGCAGAAAGTGCTTAAAACTGCGACGTACGCCACAGAACAAAGGCGGCCTTTGCAGAACATTTAATCCTTAAGAAGAAAAAAAAATCATGTGCACACACCAAAAAAAAAATGATGTCAATTCTGAGCAGAAAGTAGAATTGGAAGTTCTTTCAAATTTTATGATGTTCATATCAGTTTTTCCATGTGTACCACACACAGAAGACAAAAAAGCTATATTCTTTGAATATACTATTTTTATTGACTGGATTTATAAAAATATTGAAGAGTGCAGAAAAAGTGGTTAATTTTTTCTAATTAAGTCTCTTTTAAAAAAGGCCATTAATGAGCTTGAATCAGAGATCCCAAAATTTATAGTATTTAATATTTCTATTCCCGTGTCCGAAGCAATTTGTGAATTGTGGGGATCCACAATCGACAAAATTGTTAAAAAAAGAACCACCACAATTGATGAGGATGACGCAGCAGTTGGAACAACTGACAAAAGAATGTTTATTGATTCCAATGGTGCACCACCTGGCCACAAATCTGTCTGAAAGTTGTTTAAAGCATCCATTGTCGCAATGTACAGGCCAAATTTTCATAAACATTTTGTGAACAGTACTCCCCTATTAATGACACAGTATCTGAATTCAAAAATCATATTAACAGAATTGTAAATTCTGAATATATGCATTGGTTTTAAATAATTTTGATATCTTGTTTTGAGTAATGAATAATAAAGATTCTACTGGTTAATTAGTATTTTTATACCTGTTTTGCATTTTACTGTGATCTGCCAAATTTGGACAAACTGCCTGCAGAACGTTTCCAACTGTTTGAAGTCTTGTTGCAGAACACTGGATATAATTCTGCACCTGGGGGTGATTTATTTTCTGACTTCTTTTCAATTTTTTATTACTTTTTTTGCATTTTTGTAAGTCATGGAACTCTGAGAGTGAAAATATAAGTGAATATGATTTTAAAAAAATACTAGTTTAAAAAAAAATTCAGGGAGTTCTACAGCTCTGCAACCCCAATGGACAAGCTGCCACTGCGAAAAGGACGTTATAAAAGTTAGGAATTTAAACTCCTAAAACTGAGTATGTTGTGCTCTCTGAAACTCAAATTAGAAATTCTAATAATACAACAGTTAAAAATGTAGTCGATCCAACTACATAAACTGTAGATAAAAACTGACCCTTAAAACCAGGTATATTCCAGATTCTAACTATCTGTGAGGGGTCAGTAACTCTCGTTCTAGTGATAATTGGAAAATGAAATGCAAAGATGAGCATTCTGATACTTACATGTGGCTAAGTGAACATTGTTGACATTTCCTGAAATCTTCTGCAGTGACAGTACATTACTGATAATCCTCAAAACATTCAAAGCAGAGGAGAGTAGAAATATAATAACTTTTTAACAGTATTTTTAACAAAATAAATAAGTAATTGCTTTATTGAAAATAATTTTAACAGCTACAGTTTCAAAATTAGTTACAAAATACTGATTTTTAATTAATTGATACTATATTACAAACTAGCCACCTTCGGCGACGAGCCTGTTCGCCGGGAATGTAATTAAAATTGAATCTTGCATCATTTTATAATGGTTCCCTTAACAACGTAAGCAAATTGTAGTAGATATTTAACCCATGTTCTTTTAGTGGCCTTGCACCTGTTCTGTTCATTGTCTATGAAAATGTTCCTAACAGAGTTAAATAACTGACTATGTTATGTAATATCTCATTGCAAGTTATCAGCACCATCTTCACTTTCTTATTCCTCTTGCAAAATATGCATTTGATTTCAACCCATTAAAATAGTGCAGCACATTTTATGGCTAGCAGCATGTTTGCTAAATTAAAAAATGCTGAGAAAAGAATGAAAACTTAGAGATAACCATTCGGCATGGAAATATTTCTTCATATACCTAATATCTCGGAGAGCTTGGTTTACAGATTCCACAAAAATTTTGATGAAATAAAATATAAAAGCAAAATGTATTAGGATATTACCTTAGCTTTAAACAATGAAAGAGAAACATGCAATTAAATATTTGTTTAAACAATAAAAACGGTTTGAATTTGAAACAATGAAAAGTATTGTTATAAATTATGCCAAAAATAATTTCAAAAGGTTTTTAAAATTAGAGAAAAAATTGTACAGACATCATTTTAATTGGCATCATTAAAAAGGTAATTTTTTGCACTTTCATATGGTGTAAAAATAATTTTTGTTTTATAATATTTTAGAAGTTATTAAGGAAAAATGCCAAAATTTTGCTTAATTTTTAATTAATAAAAATTCTAAAAAAGGCTTCCAAGGTGCACATTCCCACTCTTCAAAGTATGTTTGTGCCAAATTTCATAGCTCTAGGCCCAGCGACACACATTCTCCTTTATTATTAGTAGAGATAATAGATTATATTGTTGCCTTTCTCTTGCGAGTTTTGATGTAATATTTTTAACTTGTGATCACCATTCTAATTCTTTGTTTCTAAAATGATTTTTGTACTAGTTTTAAAGTGAAGTGAAAGAGAAAGAGTTCTTTTACTGAATAGGTTGTTAGAAAAAATTCAGGTTTTTCAGACAGTATTTACCTGTAAGTGAGTTCATGCAAGTTGTTCTTGTACAATAACTTATAAGTATCAGATGTGGAAGCTTCATTTTATTCCGCATTCAGATAAAATATTACTGATTTTTTTCCCCTTTTTATTGATAAATAAATCGTTCACACAGAAAAAAATTTGATTTAATAGATTTTAAAAAAAAAGATATATAGAGAGAGATTCAAACCTCTAGCACAAAACATCATAGTATTATGATGTAAGAGCTATTTGTTTGTTGATGTGAGCTTCTCTTGATAAATCTCTAAACATATATGAAAGGAAGAAATTTTGTATTGCAAATCAGAGCTTATTAAATTTTGTATTGCATATCGGAGCTTATTAATCTCCTTAGAAAAAAGTGACTCTCGGAGATCTGCATATCAAATTGTAAGAGTCCCTGTAATATTGAATCGTGCTTCAAAAGGAGGATAAAAAATTGTTTCCATCAGTTATGTGTATTATGTTTAAGGTTTCTTAAAGTTTGCTGGGTTTTTATATAAAATGTTATTCTGTTGTTAAATCTCATTTTACACTTTGGAATATAGCATGTGTAAAAAGTATTTTATATTTTTTTCAGAGCATTGAAACCCTAATGAACATTCATAACAGGCTTCAGTCATCTGTAACTGGAAGAGAAAAAATTACAACATTGTTTTCAAAGTGTAAGAACATTTCTGTATATACTAACCACAATTTAATAAAATTTTATAATTTTAGTCTAGGGCAGGGGTGGGGAACCTTTTTGCACTGAAACACTTCATTGAATTTTGGCAGTTGGGCAAAAGGCCACATGAGTAGAATCTTAAGGGTTATTTTTCTGTAATTATTATTAAATTATTTTTTAGATAGATTTATTATATTATGAAGGTACAAAAAAATATAAGTATTTAAACTGTATGTTAGCATATGAAAATAGCAGGTAATTGGTAACAATTGCTTTATTTATGAAACAAGTACATATATATGTAATTGTAAGTAACTGGTAAGGACCACAAGAAAATTGAGAAGGCTGCGGGTTTCCCATCCCTGGTCTAGGGTAACTCACATTGATCATATGTAGAAAACTATAAGAGATTGTATCACTGATAAATGAGGTCATAGGTATTTCGAAACATCTTAAGACTATAGGAAGACATGATTGAAGTTAAACAATTTTTGTTGTAGATGTTTTATCGCATAGAATGTAAATTACCAGTGATTAAAACTCAATTATATTCAAATACTAGCAGTACGCGCATGGTGTTGCCTGTGGAATCAGGAATTCAACAAAATGAAAAAAACAAACAAACCCACAATGACATGAAAAAGCTCTGAAAACAAAACAAAAGATACACATGATTGATTTTCCCGCTTATTTTTCTTCGCGATAATGACATTCCAACTGTAGAAAAACAATACAGAGTACGTTAATCCAAAACAATATTAAAAAATTGGAACGTGAAAATGATTATTATACAGAAAGCAAAATATAAAATCGAATCCGAAAATAATAACCGAAGTAATTCATTCAGTTGAAGGTCATGACATGTCCTGCGCTCTGCACCGTCAACCAATCAAAATTGCCAGCAACGTTCCGAAAATGTGCCTCACGAGGAAACTCGTTAGAGGAAAAATATATTTCAACTGACCAGGGAAAAGATATTTTAACCATTCTTGTTTTAAATCCGACAGAACCGTTGCAGTTATAAGCTGAAAAAAATTGAAAATAATAGTGTTATTAGAACGTTGGATGCAGCAAATTTAAAAACAAAAATAAAATTTAGATGCAAAACTTACTATTTTTTAAAAAATTCTCAAAATTCAGTAAATTATGTTAGACGTTCAAAACAAACTTCATTAGAAGGAAAATTGTTCGTTTTATCCAATGGTGCATGGATTGTTTTTCAACGATCATTAGGAAAGATACTACGACCGTAAACGTGCCAAAAATGACCCAAAACATTAAATAAAAAATTTTCTAGATTAAATTTTAAAATTTTGGCTTCAAGGTGCATTGAGTCACCATTAAGACTACCTGTGTCCCAAATTTCAAGGTTGTAAGTGCGATAGATTCGTCTAGACATTGCACACACGCACAAACACACACATAAACATTACCTTTTATAAGTATAGATATGAGTTGCTTGTAAATGTATCAGGATCATATTTAGGACTATTTACAATAAAACGTCATTTATCTGAGCCTCTATCATCTGAGGTCTTTTAACTGAGCCAGTCCCAGAAAATCAAACTAAGTTTTTAATTTTTTATTAAGTTGAAAGAATTTTTCAGGAAAGGGTGTCAAATTTGGCATTGGAGCTGATTTTATTTGAAAACATGTGAAAGATTTTTAGGAGATGATCTTTAATAACTCAAGAAATTATTTAGAGAATAAAATAAAAACACAATTCCATTCTTAAGCACTTCATTAGTGATGTGAACAAATTCCTCGCATTTTCATGAAAAAATGGCACAGTAATTATGTCGTGAAGTTTCACATCATTGAGTGGGAGAAAATATTCTTTTGAGAACATTTTTTAAAAAATCATTGGGAAAATGCAAATGAAACAGCGAAAACCAATAATCATTCTGAAATCCTCGTATTAAAACTGTTTTTAAAAAATGTAAGAGTTTGATAAGTAATAAAAGAGTTTGCTAAAATGTTAATACATAGTTGTACATGTAGACTTATTTTTATAATTTCAAATAAACGATTTTGGAAAATTTTGTTGAAAGAAAGGAAGTCATGCTTTGAAATTTAGTCTCTATTGGCCGAGTATTTGATTACCTGAGGTGATGACAGTCCCAATGAGCTCAGATAATCGAGGTTCTACTGTAACTGCATATAATAATACACTCATCCCTGTACTTGATACTGTTACTTGAGTTGTCTCTGGCTATAATTATCATTCACTATATAGCAATTTTGAAGTTTTCTTGAAAATCTGAATTGTATCTGAATTATTATTATTTTTTTTATTTGTTTAAAATAAAATGAGGATATTGTGAAATTTCTTCTGAAGATCTTTTACTGTGATTTATTTTTGTTCATCAGGGGTAATTTTTTATGTTTAAATTTTTTAAAAAATTCAGATTTATTTTTTATGTTTGAAATGTTTGTATTTTTTATGTTTGAAATGTCTTTCTGTAATTCAAAATCTATCTTGTGAAGTACTTTTAGTTTAAGTTTCTTTCAGGGTATAAAATATTACTTCTGTTGAAAAAATTATTGTTTTAGTTGCTTTTGTTCCAATTAGTTTTGTACTTGTCATCTAAAAGTGTGAGAATTTCTTGATAAAATAACATTAAATCTCCTAATTAATATTTCTTCTTTATATCAAGTTGTTTCAATGTAATAATTTTAAAAGATTACTTATACTATCTTCAAGGAAGCTAATGTCTCTCTCTCAGGTATAGAGATTGTTCGTTTCTTACTATATGTAGATTCAAATGTATAAGTTTATTTTAAAGATCTATTTAGAGTCGGCTATTCTCATCCTTATTTTTATTTTGTAGATTTGCAATAAGTATATATGATTTTTTTTGTATGTTTGTGTAAAGTTGTTGAATGGAAGATTTTTTAAAGTTTTTGTTAATTTACTACAAATTAATGTCTTCTGTCTGTAAATTCAAACAATAAATAAATATGTATCCAGGATTTTTTAAAAAATTAATTGCAACTATATCCTTTTATGTTCAATTATCAAAAAATTAAAGGCTTGATTCATTTGATCCCATTAGAAAAAGCAAACAAAGGAAACAAAACTCAACAAAAAAGACAAATAGTTGATGAGCATTCTTGGTCTTATTAGAAGATATTGTTACTAGTTTTAAATAGAATCCATTAATGAGTTGATAACCAACAATGTTTTATTTTTTTATCAGATTAGAAAATAAGTTGTCAATGCCATTTGTTTTTGGGAGTGTAATTATTCTTTTTTTTTTTAATCTTCCATTAAATGACAATTTTGTAATTATTTTTTTCCTTATAATTTAAATGCAAGGATTGGATAAGTTATTATCTTTATATAGTTATTTATTTGTGTTTCAGTGGATGATCTTCAAAAATACCTAGATCCAAACTTCAAAGAACACATGTCACTTACAGAAACAGTTAAATTGAATTTGGTTCTTCTTGGTAATTTGCATAATTTACTTATCTATATTATAGCAGAATTTTTATGAATCATTATAATAACTAACCTTTTCCATTTAGAAATATAATAGTTTGTCATGTATCTGTACTCTTTTCTGAAAATTTATCTGCTTATGCTTGTGATGCTATCTGTAGGGAGTGTAATTGTACGTTTTATAGATCATAGTCTTTAATATTTTAAGTTTGTTATAATAATTTATATAAAATGTCTTGCCAATTTTAAGAAATTTAACATTATCTTTCAACCAAGTAAATTTTTAACTTTAAATTTATTTTGGATTTGGGCATTTAAAAATTGCCGAAAGAATAATTGCATCTATGTTACATTTCTAAATGTGGTGTGACATCAGAGGTGGCCTGAGACTTTGGCAACTGCCCGTGGTGCCAATGTGCGGGTGTGAAGAATAAAAAATGGTTTAATAGATTTGAGGGCTCTGGAAAATTGGCATATAATTTCCCTTCATTCATTGCTGCTCCTCCATCATCCTGAATAATATCATTAAACTTTCAGCGGGCGCACCATGATTTTTTTACACTTGTAGGCGCATGTCGTACTTTTTACGACACATTAATTTTCTTTCTTTTTACTATGGCAATTGTAAGTAATTTCATAATAGTAATAAGAGACAAGTCAGAAAAGCAAATCTATTCATCAAGAATGAAAATTAATTTTAATATTATTTGCAAACTCTAAAATTATACTGAAATCAGAGAAAGTAATAAGGTATAATAAGATTATTTTGTAAAAAAAAGTTATTAAGCAATATATAATAAAAAAAGACTATAATACTATCTAAGATTTTACTATAAAGACTTTCTTCTTAGTTTCTATTCACTGTCCTTGCATTTGAAACATTGAACTTTTGTTAGAGAGTGACGTTTAGAAGTATATACAGGGTGTTCCAAAATAGACCAACGGTTTTCAAAATGGGATCACAAGAAAATGGTGACAGATATCAAAGTCATTCTTGTGGAATATAAATCTGTGAAGTCAGGAATATTTTTAGTTCACTTTTTTGTAGTAAAAAATTTCTCCAACAGATGGCACTGCAGCATCATGTTATTGTATATGAGGCATGTGCAGAGGCCCGTGAGTCCTCCAGATCTCAATCCACACGATTTCTTCTTGTGGGGTCACTTGAAGGATGCAGAGTACTGAAAAAATCCTACCACAATTGCTGACCTGGTGCAACCCATCTGTGATGAATGTGAACTATCCAATAGAGACTTCAGAGAATGTTACTGTTAATTTTGTACTTTCGCTGAGACGTGGTTGCAGAGGACGGTGGACTTTGGAGAACATAGTCATGCGATTTCCATGATTTTTCCAATGATTAACAGACTGGATGCACAGTGCCATCTGTTGGCGAAATTTTGTACTACAAAACAAATTGAACTAAAAAAAAAATTCCTGCCTTTGCACATTTATATTCCACAAGAATGACTTTTATCTGTCACCTTTTTCTTGTAGTCCCATTTTGAAAACCGTCAGTCCATTTTGGAACACCCTGTATGTTGCGCCTACTGCATTTCATGGATTTTGATGATAAGACGGAGGTCTAAGTTTTTCAAGAAAATTCATTGGCTTGGTGGATTATTAGCAAGATAATTACATATTAAATATTTTTGAAAATGTAAAATGAACTATTAAATGCACACTGGGTATATAATTAAAAAACTGAAATATTGAGACGTGAAGAAAATTATCAAATTACACAAACGAGTATGCTTGTAAACTTTACGACAGAAGCATTACACAGTATGAAATCACCTTAAAACTTTGACAAATTCATTTAATCCTGAAGAGGTATTTTGTTCTTCTCTTGCATATTTTATATTATACTGAATTAATTTATTATGTTTATTTTATAAACTACTCATTATTTGTATTTCATATCTTTTTTGATAATAATCAGTGTAATATTAAATAGAAGTACTGAGTGCAAACAATTAATTTCTATATTTGTTTGATTTAGAGGAAGATAGAATTAGAAGTGCTGTTGATTCTCTGCAGACAGTTAAAGATCTGATTCAGTACTTAGACAGTGAACATATTAGAGGTAATTTATGACAGTAGTTGTCCTTTGTCTTCTTAAATAGTCTTATAAATACTGTTATCTTCCATAAGGATGTCTTACATGTTGTAGTAAATTATAAGTGTAGATTGATAAAATATTTTCTTTTAATGATATTCTTAAAAACTTAAAATCCATTCCAAATAATTTTGAAAACAAAAAAAGTCATCAAAAAAATTTAAGAACTACATTTATATGTGTTCAACACTTTTAGTACCAAATGACAACAAAAGTGTGAAAAAGCATATCTTTGTAATGAACAAATAAATAAAAATTAAATATAGGATTAATAAAATATTAATAATTACATATATATATATAACATCATGGTTTCTGTGAGGTATAAAAGTGTAATTCCGAAGAGTACAGCAGTCGTTGACTAATGATGAGCAGTTTCTTTATTTCATTTATAAGTTTCAGCTGATTTCGGTATAATTTATGAATAATATCAAGCCATACTTAAAGTATTAAGAGATGCGCAGTCACCAGCGACGAAGAAGCAAGCCACGACGAAGCGGGCATCTGGTAGGAAGGTTACATGATTTTAAAAAGAGAAAGTTGCACCATCGAAGCGAGATTAGGTAGTATTGTAAAAAATGGGAATTCCTGAGCATTACAGTGGTTGAAACTGGATTTCAGCCAGTTAAAGTGGCAGTTAATTGAGTGCTAGAGTTTAAGTAGAAATAATTTTAAGAGTTAAATTTTGAATAGCATTTTTTAAAATTAGGAAAGTGTTAATTTATTACAATTTCTCCCCTCCGCAAGGCTCGTGCGACAGCAGGGCCCTTGCTATCGCAGATCCCGCGAAGCTGGGAAAGTTCAGAAAATTTTCTTAAAACTTTGAAAGATTTATTTAATTGCTTGCCATGGCTTGATATTTATAAAAATTAATTGTGCAGCAAGATATGAAAATAGCTTCAAATGTATTTTATAAAGCAGTAATATGAAAACACAAGTAAATTCTTATACATCTTGGCTGAAGTTCTTGCTGACTCTTGGTGAATGTAAAAACTATATGTAAACAAATGAAGTTAGTTATAAGTGAATCTAAAATTCAAATTGTTTCAAGAATAATTTTTTAACAAAAGTTGTAGCAAATAGGAAAAAAAAATATTTATGATAAAAATGTTGTATATCAGTGATTAAATGTTCTAATTTTAGTATAATTAAATTCTTCATAAACAAGATTATCTTGATGAAATATTTCTTTTTCAGAATTAAAAAAAATGTAAATATTTGCAAGTGTCGTATAAGTAGGTATGACAATTAAAAAATATGACTTAATTTATTTTTGATAAAGTTAAGAATTTTCTGTTTAGGAAGAAAAGCATGATGGTATATTATAGCCTTCAGAGATGAGCATTTTCGGTTTTGATGGTCAAACTCTGTGCTAATCCACATCGCAAAATCTCCTGAGAAAATTATTTTTTCTTTATAGCAGTCAAAAGTACAAAAACTGGTCTCCCAAGGCCTCAGAATGGAGGGAGTTGGTGTTAAATTTTTTTGTTTTTTTCTTGTACATTAATTTTTTTTCTAAGTTTCATTTTTTTTGTTGTTGTTTACTTTTTTTAAAGTCATGTAATATAAATTATTCACCATACTCCAACAACACATTTAAACCTGATTTTAAGCAAAATTAATTTATGAATCACTTAAAATTTAAGTGAATTTTAAAATTTTCAGCATTTTAATCATTTTGATTTATAAAACATGCAAAGCCATTTTTTCTAATAATAAGCATTTTTTAAAAATTATAAGCACTTCTTAGAAACATCAAAATTGAAAATATTATATTCAGCTTTGCATAATAATACTCTAAATTTTTAAGTGAATATTTCTTATTCTTAATAAAACCTCTTATACCTCAACAGTTATTATAACACTGATATCAGCAAAATAAATTTCAAAACCAGAACAAGAATAATTTCACTTTTTAAATTATTGTCAAAAATTATCTCAAATGAAACATATGATTAGAAACATAATAACACCCCAATTTTTAAATTAATATTTCCTTGTATTTATTTCCTTTAATTATTCCTTGTATTTATTTCCTTTAATTATTCCTTGTATTATTCCCTTTAAATTAATATTTCCTTCCTCATTTTGAAAAACCACTGTTGCATTTCTATATACTGTCAAAAGTAATTTCATGTTTCATTTCATAGCTGTCCCTTCACTGTGTTCTAAGCTATGTGAAGTTAGTCAAACGCAGCTAAAACTACAGGTAAGAGCAGTATTTTTTAATATGCTTTAAATTAACGCTATTTTTTTTACTATTAATTTTTGATTGTATGTATGTATGTACCTATCTATGTCTGGCTATATTCTCACGAACCATTGAATGCTGAAAAAAGCCAAAAGTACCAAAAGATGGGAAATAATTCAAGGAATCCATTCTGACAATTGAAATTCCAAAATTATGATTAGTTAAAAAGATATTAGTTAAAAACTCTAGCAGTGCGGTGAATTCATTCACGGTGGATTTCCCCCCCCCCCCATTATTAGTTTTCAAATTCCAGTGTTGCATTTTTTAAATTTATTTATATAATGAAATCTGGTTTGCATAATTGTACAAAAGGCTTTCTTTCTTAGCATACTTCTGTGTTTTGATTTATAAACATCGAAAAAAATCGTTTTCATTCTTTTTTTTGTCCGTTTTAAGGTGTGTTTTTTTCCGTAAAGTTACTGTCATATAAGTCATGCGCTGCCATCTATTGAACAGAAATCACATCAGATATTCTTGAATTTTTTTTTTTATTTATTTAACGGAAACTTGTATTTTTTTAGCTAGCTTCCACATTTTGATTTATTAACATTGGAAAAAAATCATTTTCTAGCATTTTTTCTTTCTTTTTTTTGCATTACGGTGTTTAACTTCGCAATGTTTGTTGGGTAAAGTAAGTGATGATATTCGTTGGAAAAAAACGGAAGTAGGCATGTGAAAAATTATGTATCCGAGGTATTGCGTGACCTCGCTTCTCTACGCCAGGGAATATCTGAGTATTCAAAATAGCTGTGCAACGCCGGGCCACGCAGCTAGTATTATATTATAATTTGTTAATTAAACATCTGATATTTTTTATTAAATGCAGCGGAACTCCAATTTCCTTGTTAGTCAATAAAAATTATATAGTTGTTGTAGTTTGAGAGTAATAGGTATATTTTTCAATTTTCACTAAGTTCAGAATCAGAGAAAAAATATTTCAACTTGCAACATAATAGAAATAAAAGATTTTATCTGTCAGTTTATGAACATTCACAAAGTAAAGTTTGTTATGATAGCAGAAAGGGTACTGACACGAACTTTTATCAAATTAGGTCAATAGCAGTGATTTCTTTGATTTTTTTTTTTTTGTAACAATTCAAAATTTGAGTTATCTGCATTGCTTTTGAAAATGTATTATATTTAAGTATGTATTGCTTGCTAATTTCCATGTACTTGTGCATATATTGCTATCATTCAACCACTTAGTTTAATTAATTTTATTTATTGCACCATAATTCGAAGTTTAACTACTTTGATATTTTAAAGCATAAAGTCTTTAAGAGAATCCCACTTAACTTGTGCCATCTTTCATCTCTTGCAAAAAAAAAAAAAAAGCTTGTGTAATGTTTCAAGCAGCTAGTTATTTATCTTAAATAAATTTCAACTGTGAAAATAAGATTTATAGGGGATAAATTGTATTTTTGACATGTAATGTAATCTTTGAAATGTTAAGGATTTTTTTGCTGATGGTATTTTAATATAAATGGTCAAACACATAAAAATTATCTGCTTTGGAGCTTAAAACAGAGAAAAAAAGGAAGCCGATTCAGCCATTTGGAGGGTTAAATGAATGGTGCATATAATGAGCAAAATGTAATTTCAAACTTTCAGACAATACCTGAAGTGAAGCTCTTCTATAGCCTCTTCTGCAGTGAATGTAAAACACCTGCTCAGGCATACTTTTTGCCCTCCTTTTTTTTCTAATCACCATTTTCATTTTTTCTTTTCTTTTTATACCATAGAGGGCAAAAAATCACTTTGTGTCATTTCAGCATTGATAAGAAATAATGATTTTATTTACAGGGATGAGATTTTTCCGCTTTTTAGCTGATTTCCGCTTTTTTGTTATTTTGGAGAAATTTCCGTTTTTTTCTCTCAAAATTCCGTTTTTTTTTTTTTTTTTTTTTTTTTTTTTTTTTTTTTTTTTTTCCCCGCCGCAAAAATTTACATTTTCTTCCGAAAATTCCGCTTTTACACAAAGAAAAGAAACTTTTCTATCCTCCGTTTTTGAAAGAAAATTCTGGGAAAATATGCTCGACCATGCGGCTTGACTCCACCGGCTAGGAAACTAGCTGATTCATCATCTATTGACGAATCAACATTATATCGGCAAGCTCTACAAGGATGAACATTCCAACATATTCTGTGCCATTCAAAGTATTAAGTACCACCTTTTTGCGGAAAACAAAACCTCTGTGGCATATTTTGCAAAAAAAAAAAAATTTTTTTTTTTTTTTGCATGAACATGTTGAAAAAATTGGTTGAAAACTTAAGGTCATCTTGTAGGGCATACCAAGATGAGGAAATAATAAAAAATAAAAAAATGGAACAAAAACAAATAAATTAACTACATAAAAAAAAGAGAAACTCCTGTCAAAAGAGGTATTCCATCTTGTGCCCAATAAACTGTAAAATAGCTGTCATGGCTTCAAGGCACAGAGGCATGGGGCAGTGTTCTGTCAAAACAGGTTAAGCAGAGAATAAGACATAAAAAAATCTTCTCAAAATAAAAAATAAAACCGATGATTTACCTAGGCATTCTAGAGATAATGTAGTCCCGACAACTATACCAGTAATTAAACAAAGAGATACTAATGGAGACTGTGCAAAAACTTTAACCTCTACTGAAAATAAACTTGCAGAGGGTATAAACACATCCTTTATTGAAGAAAAATCTGTTAAAGATAGGAGCCCTCCAAAACAAGGGCTGAAGCGTGTTAATGGAGATCTGTTACCAACAAAAGCCACACAAATAAAAAAAATGAAAGGAAACCACTTCTTTAACAATTAAGGAAATGTTTCAAATAGCAATAGTGCTAAATGAATCTGTCATTGTAACTGTACAATTTCTCGGCCCCTCTCACTTTATAAGGTACAAAATCATTGTGCTGTTACTTTTGAAAAAAAGTATAAAAATAAAACAGAATTCAGTATATGATACATTATTATAATTTATAAAGAGCTTACTTGACACAAAAGCACTAAGTGTGTAAAAAGCACTTTACACAATTGCATGAAGCAAAACGAAATTATTTGTTCTTATTTTTATTTATTTTTTAACCAACTTTTATCAAAAGGCTATTAAATATAATTCTTCTCAGACTTCTGTTAGGTGAATGTTGCATCTCAGTGATGCACAGGTGGTAAATATGTTTTAATGTCTAATTTTGTATTTTCTGATGCCCCTAATGATGTGTTAAACTTGTTTGTTAACTTTTAATGCGAATGATTTAATAATAATTTAATATTCTTTTTCTTATTTATACATACTGAATTATAAATAATAAAGTTATTAATTATTATAGTGTAATATTTTCATCATGTTGCATGTTCTGATATTTTACTTCTTAAAAACATCTTTCGCGTATAAATTATGGTGCAATTTTTTTTTCGCGTATGTTTTCAGTCTTTTTGCTTTTTTGCCAATCTCATCCCTGTATTTACCATTTTATATGTTTTATTATTTTTCAGCTCTGTCATATGGGGCTTCAAAATGCTGATACTAAAAGTAGTATCAGCATTTAGAAGGCCCATACGTATTTAAATTTGTCTTTTTTTTTCAGTAGTAGTAGAGTAGTCAGAGTAGTAGTAAGAGTAGTAGTAGTAGTAGTAGATTCTCTTCCAAATTTTGATAAGGACGCTTCATATTTTTAATGATTATTTTTATGATTATATATAATATTTTATTTATTTTTATAAGTTTTGGCTGAATAAGCAAATTCTTTCATTTTCAACCCTGTAACAGTTTTTTTTCCCTTTCTTTCGTTTCCCTGAAACTCAAAATAGGTTAAAAAAATTTGATAATTATAATGAAGTTTTATCACCCTTGAAATGAGGAAAAAGTGTAGAATATTAAAGTTCAAATGTGCAATAAGTTTCTGAAGCAAAAGTTAATTCTAAATTGGTATTTGGATGCACTTAAGCAAATCTCTTATTTTACTCCATGCATTTTAATTCTGTATGTATACTCATCAAAATCAGAATGTTCTAAACTTTGAAATCTCTTAGTTTATCTTCCAGAGCTAGAGAATAAAATAACAGTGCAATAAAATATAAATTAAAGTGTTATTTTACATGTGATCTGTTAGGATGATGTATTTGTTTATTTATTGTTATGTAAATATAGTTTTAATTATCATTTGAATATTTCTGTTTTAGGAAGATGCTGCTGAACTTACTACAGAAACAAGACAGTTGATTGCAAATTATGATAACTTGGTAATATTTTAAACTGTTATTTTTTGATAAAATTCTTTTATGATTCTTTAACAATTTATATAATTTTTCTTTGTATTATGCAAGGAAATATTATTAATAAAGAAACATGCATAATGACAGATTTAATGTTGCAAGTTTTAACTTCACAGGTAATGTCTCTTTCGAAACAATTTATTCTATGGGATTCCATGCTAACTGAAATAGAAAAAGGAAAAATAAAGAAAAAGAAAATATCTTCATCTTGAAAAAATATTTATGTAAGTATTTTTCTGTTTTTGGTATCTGTGTCTGAGAAATTTTATCTGTTTAATAAAACTTCAATTGATAAGCAATTTTTATTCTGATAATTCTTTGCAAACAAGAATAAATTAAAATTATCTGTGAAAGATTTTTGTTTGTACAATACATAATCCTTAGCAAATCTTATTAAAATTTATGCTTAAAGGAATTCATCTACCTGAGTTTACTTTTTAACTTTTACTTGCTGCATTCATCCATAACCTAATTTTTTTTATTGTAAAATATACCATTTACTGACAAATTTTGAAATTTTCCCTACCTATTTAACTTGTACAATTTTGTTTTCAATATTACTCTATTTTCAAAAACCTGTACATATAAATTTTTCTGACCCAGTATATATTAATTGTTACAGACTTATCAGAAAACTTATTACTTTTAGAAATATTACTGTGCCAAGTGAAAAATTGAGACTTTTTAGTCAAGGTTTATGTCCTATTCTCTTGAATATATTCATCATTAGATTTGTTTACACGGAACAAATTAGATGTCAAGTGCATTCATTCTGACCTGTGCTTTGCAAAAGTAATGCTATATACATTTACTGTCAAGTGGTTACAGATTGTATTATTACTTGAAACCTCTATTTTCTCTTTTATAGCAATACTATTTTATGTATATTGAATTCTTATATAATATTAAATTCTATTATGTGTTCTAGTGTAAGGTGTAAAAATAAATAATATGTAAATTTATCATTTTTTTTAATTACCATCATTTTATATTGCAAGGAATGTTTTGGAAAGATATATTTTATTTATTTACCATAGTTAGATGAAGTTTAAAATTTGCATTGAGTAAGAAGTATTAAAAATACCTATATTATGAATGAAAAATTATCAAGAAAGATTTATCAGATGAATAAATATTAAAGATTGAAATGGCACAAGTTTTTACAATTCCTTCTCAAAACATTTAACTACAAATTTTATGATAAAATTAGAATGAAAAAGATACATGATTCTTTACTGCCTAAACATTTCTAATTCTTTTCATGCGTAACATATTATTGACCAGAGACATCATTTGATAACCATACATTGTTGACCAGGAGCATCATATGGCGTCGTTTGATAACCATCCATTGTTGACCGGAACGCCATACGAGTCTTTCAATAACCGGACCTCATTGACTGAGTATTATACATTTTAATTGTGGTTATCTTTCATTTTCTTTATATTTTCAATTGTTTACGAAATAATATACTTATGCACTTTTTACAACAATTCTAATGGTAAATCTATTATTGAGAAACTCTCAGTTTGTGGAAAGACGTCCTAAGTTCAAGTTGCGTATATTCCATCATATGCGGATTCTTTCTTATTCACTTTTTGGAAAAATTGCCGGCCATATGCATCAGTTTCTACAAAAAATCCCCGGTCAATAATGTGTTAATTTACCATAATTTCTATTGCTCTTGTGTAGTAAACAATAATTAGAATTTCATATTAATTTTTTTAACTATAAAGAGACTATTCAAGTTTTGCCAAGTTGCCATCTTAAAATTGTTTTTGCTATTTGTATCAACTGCTAGTTAGTAGAAATTACATGGCATTTAAAATTTTGTGACTGTTATGGATGTTTTTTTAAAATATACTTAAAAAAAAATTTTTTTTGCAATATAAAATTCTTTGAATTGATGCTGGTGAAGTTAAAAACTTATGTGGAAAAAAGTGTAAAATTCATAAAAAAATATATAAAGGAGATGCTGCTGAAGAAGTCTTTTCTCAGAAGAATTCAACATGCATTCAATTTTGTCATCCCATAATTTCGTGTTTAGCAAAATGTTTTTGACATTTGATTTCTCTAAGAAAAATTAGTTATTTTTTAGAAGTGGGCTAATAACCATTTTATTTTATATAGGCATTCTCAAGATTCCAATTCTCTCAAGACAGAAATCTGCATTACTCACATTTTTGCATTATTGTGATTGCTTTTGTAAATATTGTAGCTATTAAAAATTTGGTAATTTATTTCAAATGGCTTTATTCTATTAATTGAATTTGTTACTTTCGAGTTTTTAACCATTATATTTTTTCAAGTACTGAAGCTACTCAGAATTGCTATTGATAAAAATATGGTGATATTTTTGTGTATCTTTTATTTATTATGCATATTAAAAAAATTCTTTCTACTGGGAAAACTTGTTGTGACTTCAATAAAATTTCTAAAGATATGAATAAATTTTTTGTTATTTCAGTATCAACATCCATTATTATTCATTTCAGTTACATTCTATAGCTACTGTGTACTAAAAGTGGTATCGTATAAGTTTTTTTTTTTTTTAGTTTAACACATTAAATTATTCCAATTTCATGCTGAAAAGTAAAAGCCCAACTTAATAAATTTTAGAAATTGTATTTAAAAAAAAAAAAAATCTTTAAACATCCAAGTACAATGCAAATAAATAAAATAAAGTTCTGTCAGGAAGGACTTAGAATTTCGATAATTTAGACGAATGCGATTACTAATCTGTTTCATTTTAAAGTTAAAATCTGGTATGCTGCCACTAACCCTTAATAAATGAACTGACTAATAATCACATTTGTTTCTGTTTACGCAAATTTAAATACACTGTTCTGTTGTATAGGTTTGTATAGAAGAAGTAAATATTCATAAGTGAAGAAACTGATATTATATTAGTACTTTAAGTTTAAAAACTACAATTCTACATTTATATACAATCCCCTCTCCTCTGTTTTGTATAATTTATAACTTTTAAGTACTCAACTTATAATTTTAAAATAATGAAGTTTTAAATTTTGAACATTGTTATGTTAAACTTGCATAAATTCTAAAAATAATTATTCCAAACACATAAATGTAAGATATGTTTTCATATAAGCATAATGTATTTCAGATTTTATATATGCACAGTAGATAATAAAATTTAAGTAAAAACACACTTTTATTAATGTACTCAACAACTTTTGTTATTTTAATTATTTTCTACTTTTTAATCTTGAGATCTATTGTTTCTCAAACTCACTACCAGGTGGTGCTGCTATTATGGATACAAGATTTAATTTGATTAATTGTGAATTATGTTCTGACAATATTAAAATAGTGTACTTTCATTGAGAATGTACAAGTGTACAAAATTTCAAACCTCTAGTGCATCAGGGAGTGAAAAATCGATTACAAAATTCCATTTTTACCAACATGAAACAAGTTAAGTAAAAGGGTTTAAAAATAATGGAAATATTTAAATCTTCATTCTCCCAAAACTAATTTTACTTATATTTTATTTCTTTTAAGTTAAAATGCCAAAATCTCAATAAATGAGGCTAAAAACTATACCATTTAATTTGAAACATGATTTGTAAATAAGTAATCATACACTGCTGATTAAAGGACGTATTTGATCCTCTTTTACCTACACTGCAGAACTTTGCCCATGCTAGTGACACTCTAACGTATCAAAAGTTCATCAAAAGCACAACATAATTCATATCTGGAATTGTTGAATTTTATGTAAACATTTTTGGAAACTTATTCTACTCAGTGACATAACAGTATTTGAAATTTAGAGTTCTAGGATCTGCATATAAAGTCCTACTGGCAAGGTTGTGCTTTTATTTTCATAATATAAAATAAATTGAATGATTTTCATATTTATTAAGTGTGGTGTAATAGTTGTGTTGCGGTGTGTAAGTTTAATTTTTAATTGCTTTTTTATAAATTTATTTCCTGCTAGTGGTTAATAATAAAAACATATGTTCTTAAACATCTATAATTAGACATGGAAAAATACAAAATCACAGTTTATCATTTTAAAATCAACACTGAATTCAAAATTAAATTTCCGATGTTATTTTTAAATGCACTCACAGTTAGAGTGACATCAATAGTTCAATAAAAAATTATTCTTATTTACTCGGAGAAAAATAATTTTTCTAAATCTGTCTTGTTCGGAATTGGATTAAACATTTGCAGTCAGAAAAAGCAAGTAATTTTTTTCTGTCTATTTTTTGATATTACAATTATATTTTTTTCATTAATGTTAGTTTAATTAGTATATAAAAAAGTATCTGCGAGTTACCACTGTAAATTGATCACACAAAGAATTTCAATACCACTTCAGTCTTGATTATAATTCTACAAATGGTTATTGTATGCAATTATTATTAGATTTTGTCAGAATCAATATGCTCTTAGATTAAGATTTATGATATTGATTGCAAATTGTGACACGATTATAATGAAACTTAGTTAAAAATTGTACATTTTTATAAGTTATGCTTTTATGTTACAATAATCTACCCTTTAAATATTCAAATACAAGGAAATCATAAGAAAATAAATATCTTCAGTAAAGTCCTTTTAGCAGCCGAGTTAATTGAAAGCTATATAAAGTGAAAGGAAGACTGAATTCTCCTAGCTACTTGACTCTCAAAGTGGTCAAACAGGCTTTTTTCATTCTTCATGTTCAGCCCCAAGGTTATTATATATATTTATACCAAGTTATATATATTTATACCTTTTCTTAAAAAATATTTGGTGGAAAAATTCTGATTACTTCCCCCAAAACATGATTTATCTGTCTTAATAACAATAAGCTTAAAATTACAGGATCAAAATAATTCTTCATTTAGAGAGTTGATAAAATAATATTAGTTCAGATTTTATTTCTCAATAATCCAAAAACTTAAGTAAGCTGAAACATCTTATACTCACAATTAAGCTTTTATTATATATAGAAAATAAAATTAAGGCAAATAAATTTTTTTAAAACCAGTGATATGTTTATAGTCAAATTGTAAATAGATTATGCCATGATGCAACTTGTATATACTTCAGTGATTCTGAAACTTAAAAGTATTACACTGAGCAGTATTTTCAAAAGGTTTGAATTTAATTTCCCTATGAATTTTTTCCTTCAAATCATGCATATTAAGTTCTGTAACAATGCCTTTAAGAAAATTTTGTGATTGCTAACTTAAGCCATAATGTCTGCATTTAATGACAAATTAACACTTATTTCGATGATCTTATGTTGTATTACAGCATGTATACCAGTCAACAAGAATTTTTTGCCACATTGTGTTTGTCTTGGAGTTCTTTTATGTTTGGATTATAAATTCTGATGTATTTGAACACAAAGAGTGTTCATACTAAATCTGCCGACTATGCTGCATGAATAACAGTTGCCTCATAGAATTTTTAAGAGGTGGGAAGAAAAAAAAGGCCACAGGTTAAAAAAATTTTTTTTAACAATATGGCTCTTAACCTGTTTCATCTAAAGTTAATGCCACTAAAAGTACACTTTACTGTTGCTTCAAAATATTTTTATACTGAAAATGGGGGGAGAAATTTTTTGAAGTGCTAAAATTAATTTCCCTCTTCTCTAAGGCAGTATGAACATCCAAAATAACAGTTAAGAGTCACTGCAGGTATATTTAATAAATTGCTCATGAAAACCTTTAGAATAAAAGTAAAGGATTAAAAAACAATTAATTATTAATTGGTTGTTGATATTTTACGTTTGTTCTACAGGATTCAGTGAAGAACTACAACAGTTGTATAAATGTTTGCTTGGAGCAATGTATAAAATAAAGAAAACAGGCATCTAAAATATATTATTTTATTAAGAGTGAAATCTATACAGAATTTTTATAAAAATGATTGACAATCAACAAAATATACAGTGGAGATCTTTCTCCACTAGTTCATTTTAACTTGATAATGAAGTAATAGAGCAGGGGAAAAAAATCTAAATTCACATGCCACAAAGCCATTTTACTTTGTAAACCTTGATTTATATGGGAAAAAAATGTGTAAAATCAACAGGTTCAACAAAAATGATAGAATATAAATCACATTTCAAAACTAAAAATTGTCATCATAGAATTTCTTAATAGAAAAGAATATACGATTTACAAATAGCAGCATTTTGACTAGGTAAAAAATGACACAATTTTTACTCTCAACAATTATAAATGCTTTGAAAATACTTTTAAAATAATTATTGTATTAACACTTTATTTAAGATACATGATGAAAAAATCAAATTTATAATGAAGCAGAAAAACAAAATTATTAGTTATAATTTGTAAATATCAATCATATATTTTTTATATTTTTTCTTTAAAAATATTTTTAGATGAATGTATCCATCTAGAATACAAAGTAAACGGAGAAAAATAATAAATATTTTCTAAAATTAAGAAACAACAATTACAGAGATAAATCAGTATTATAACATACAATAAAATAAATTTAAATAGGTATTGCAGCTATCATTTTAATCTATAAAGTAAGCAGAACAAGAATGTAACAAATATAAAATTATATAAATAAGGAAAAAATCACGATGTCAACAGTAGGTAAACATATTAAAAAAAGTATAATACATACTAATTTCTGTTAAAAAAAAGGAGAGGCAAATTAAAAATTCACTGACTTCTTAACTCATTAACACAGAAAAAAATTATAGTTTTTCATAAGTAAAAATGTCATCATAATTATTTTACATTGCAATTGGCAGGCAACTAAATTATCCATAACTTCATTTTACTACAAATTTCAAGGGATACTGTACATAGATTTATTTAGTTTTAAAAAATAAATCTATCTGTATATAGATTGATTGACTGATAGTTCTAAATCTATCTACAAATTGATTTTCTATTACTGAATTTACTACTCTAGGATCTGCTGATGAATAAAATTTATAACAAAATTAAGTACTAACTTAAGCAAACTGTAAACTTGTGACCAAACATATGGCAAATATGAAACAAAAAGTAAAAATGCATCAATGAAAATACTTAAAGCAGATATAGACAGGTTTAATGGATATTAGAATTCTTTTATATCCAGATGCATTAAACCTTTCATATCTCCCCCCCTCCCAAAAAAAAGGACACCTGAAGCATTTGCATTGCAAGCAAAAATATGTAATAAAATGCACACAATTATATAAAAAAATCTGGATTATAAAAATGTGAAATAATTCATTTTTAAAATGATTTTTTTTTCTTTCTCTGAAAAAGCAATGAATGAAACAAATAGTTTCAGATGCAATGTATAAAAATTATTTTAAACTTTTAATTCATTTATATATAAAAAAAGCACCTATGATCACTAGACATTCTTCATTTTACTATGTGTGCTAGCATCACTTAAACAATCCTTTTTTCTTGCCAGAACCTTTCTTAGACTCATCATTATTATCCTCTTCTTTTTTTGCTGCCTTGTCTTTCTTTTTCTTTTCTTTCTTCGCCTTTTTCTCTTTCTTTTTCGAACTGCTTTTCTCTTTTATTTCTGCTGCAATTGGTAAGTCACCTATTAGAGAAGCAATGAGAAAAAGAAAAACTAAGGACCCATCAACCAAGCAAAGAACCAAAAGAAAAGCCACTACTTGCATGCGAAAAAGCCTATAAAACATTTAAGAAAAAAACTGCTGAACACTAAAAAAATGCTGGAACATCTGTAGTATATGCAAGTGTGATAAGCAATATCTTTAAACATAAGCGATGCTTTCAATTTTGTTTTATTTAATTATCAGCATTTCCTTTTTTTTTTTGTAGTTTTAGATAGGTTAACATACCAAATAAGGGTTATTTTAGTCACAGTTAAGGGGATCAAGTCATTCTGAGCTTCGTTAGATAATAAAGATGGCGCATCAGTCAGTACCTCACTCTCACAAACTTTCACACCACACTAATATAAAGAAGTTTAGCACGCACCATGCCCGCACATATGGCGTATCTTTGGTAGAGTTGGGTGTTCAACTCTTAAAAGAGACCTTACCAACCACCAGGCGTGGCCCTACCATTTTTGTTCAAATATACACAGCATGTAATTCCAAATAACTCTTTATGAATTATTATCTCAGCACTTTTCAAATACAAGTGTATTTGCCTGTTGATAAAATTCTCCATCTGATTTCATAGGTTTAGTTTAGTTACATTAATGTCCTGTATTGAAGTAACATGAGGGCTATTTTAGGACAGACCTTGTAATTTTGAACTGTGGTCATATGACAAGGACAAGGAGAGGGAGGTACCTGAGCCAGTACCTCCCTCTCCAAACTTACTCATCACAGCAGCAGGAGGACATTGACCCACAAAGTAAGATTTAACATGCACCAGGCCCCATACACGGCGGTTCTTTAATGGAATTGGGTTTCAAACTTGGAACCCTCCGTCTCCAAAGTTAAGATCTCACTACTAGTCATTGTGGCCCTACTTTCATAAGAATACAAACTTTCAGTATCTGAATTCTGTTAGAAACCATACAATATCTCAAAAATGCTAATTCTGTTTGCTTTTGGCTGCAACATCCAGAGCATTCTCATGAATTCTAAACTCAGTTCTGTCAAGAGATTTTGTGTTTCATGTTTTAAATAATGGTGAATGTTAGGATGTAATTTAAATCTTATAGCAAGTATGAAATAGTTTGATTGTTGTATCAGGTTTTAGGATGGAAGATCCATATTTGGTTGCATGAATAATTTGCATGAAAATTTGGAATCTACAAAGGAAAATGCCTGTCCCCTCTTCCCCTTCATTTGGAAAACCATACTTTACACCATTGTTTTGTGCAATTTATCTTCCTATAATGTAACATATTAGAAAATATTTATAACTTTGTTTATTGACTTTGTACCTACAGTGCACATGTAATCATTAATTTGGTTTAATTTCAAATCAAATTAAATTGATTTTTATACTTATTATTTGTCTCTCCTTGACACCAAAGTATCATCGCATCAATAGCAAGCTATTCAATTCAGTTACCTGACATAGAAGTAAATTTCTTGACAATAAAATATAAAATTGCAATAAATTCAATTTCTCCATGCCTTTAAAATACTTTTTAAAGAAAACACACTTCCACTTTATCTGAAGCATAAGAGCAACCCTAATTTAACTTATCAAGTCATGTAAGGGGTTGGCTTTTGCCACATCTCTCAAAATCTAGCTTCTATGACTTTAATTGTCCGACTGTAAGAATAATATTGAGAGCCACAAAAAGTTGCTGATCATAGCAAAGATAAAGGGAAGTCCTATTTCAAACATATAAAACTTGCTTGCACATTTCTCATGGGGTCTTTTTGTCTTTGGCTTCTTGACAGTCTGTGCATGACTTAGGTCAATGATCATGGATACCTAATCTATATATATAAAATAATTGGGTAAAAAAACCTTCACTGAGTCCGCCAGCCTCAACCACTCGACCGATTTTGACAATTTTTTTCCATTTGAAAGGTTATGACATCTAGATATGTCATCAAGGGTCGCCTGCCCCAACCCCAATTTTCGATCAAAATCGAAAAAACACTTCTCCACCATACATTCTCTATATGTCTTTTTGGATTTTGTTTGAAAATGGGGGGTGGTGGGGAGCAGGTGACCCTTGATGACATATCAAGATGTTATAACCTTTCAAATGGGGGGAAAAAATTGTCGAAATCCGTCGGGTGGTTGGGGCTGGGGAATTTCTACAAGATTAGTCCATAGACAATGTACAGAGAAGTGTTTTTTCGATTTCGTTCGAAAATGTGGGGTGGTGGGGGACAGAAGACTCTTGATGACGCATGTAGGTATCATAAGCTTTTATATGAAATAAAAATTATCGAAATCCATCGAGTGATTGGAGCTGGTGAACTGTCTGAAAGTTTTACCACATAACATATAGATCCCAAACAGTTCCATCACAATGGCGGATCAAAAATATTGTAAAATACCTATTGTAGATGATGGAAACTGTTTATTTAGGGCAATATCATTCTGTATTTATGGATCTGAAGACCTTCATGCCTAAATTCGTGAAAAAGTTATACAAAACATTACAACTACATAGGTTTATTGAAAGATTTTACAATTTCAAAGGAATCTTTTGTCTGCAAAGAATCTGAAATCTACTGTTTTATGGTCTGTTCCACCGATCTTCAAGCAGTATTTAAAGCTGAAAAAAGTAGTGCCTGAAAGCCTTGAAGCAGCCAGGTGGCTGGGGCAGTGCTGAACAAAGTGGGTGCTGGCCGCGAACATGCCCAGAGGGCGGCGAGAGCAGCTAGTATACTTTAAAATTCATCTCTAAGATGAAAAATCCTGCCTAACTGCTAACAAGAACAATAAGAAATGTAATTCAATGGAAATTTCTCCTCCTCCCTTCCCTGATTTCACTAACTTATATAAAATTTTTCCTTAAAATTATATTAATGAGCCAGCAACAAAACTTATAATTTTAGATTTTAAAATGAAGATTCATATTCTGAAATATATGCTGAAGAAATGGGTTTTGGTTTTCTTTCCCTTTTATTTACTTATTGTTGTAAAAAAACAGCTGCATTGCAGGAAACAAATATTAAAGCTTCATTTAATGTTAGTTGCCTCCAAACCCAATAAAGTAACTGAAGAGTAACTAAAAGATGTTACTAATTAGTAGCCATGCACATGCAAGACAATCACAAGGAATTCATAAGTACCATTCTTTATTTCAATTTGCTCTTGCACACTAGCATCCTCTTCCAATTCTCTGCAAAAAAAAAAGAATATATATTATTATCACAATAAAATTATTATAATCACAATAAATCACAAATTAAATAAGCTGATTCAATTTCAGAGAAACAAAAATTTACTTGAAATATAATATAAAAGATTATTTGTAATTTGAAAATGACAATATACAAGACATTAAGAGTTAATACAATTTTCAGATAGAGAATAGTTTCACATATAAGAACTAAGATTGAATAGACTGTGCATGATTTCAATCTATGAAGTTCTTTTTCATCTATAGCAACACAATCTATGCAAAGCCTAAAAGAAATGTTGCAATAGGCAGAAACATTTGAGGCCAGTCAATCATTAAGTGCATAGCCATCAAACTCATTTATGGCTACTAGGAGACATTTAAAAGGAAATAATAAAAATGCCACAACTAATTGAAAATATGATTTAAAAACCTGCAATGCAATTTGTGAAATTATACAAGTGAAAAATAACCCAACTGTTGAAATAAACTGAAGCTTATTTTTCAAAAGATATACTAATAATGCACGATTAAAAATATATTATTTCATACATATCACTGCGTCCCATACACACTTGAAAACACATTGACAAAAATTATACATCATTTACAGAAATTACTTTTTAAAAATATTCATAAACTTATTTTATTTAATAGAAAATTTCTAATCTTTTTCATGAAAACAAGTAAAAATATGCATAAAATATAAATTCATTAAATATATAACTTTTAAAATATAGAGGAAATGTAATTTTTCCACCTATAATTTTTAAAATAAGTTAAGATGTCTGAAAACATATTAAACAGAAGCCCTCTTAGAAATAAAAGAGTAATACTCTAACATCAGAATGAATAAAGAAAAATGGATAGAAAAACACTAAAAATGATTTCAAAGCTCAAAGTATAAAACCTTCTCCTATCCATTTCTATGCTGTCGATGATAGAACTGCGCTGATCAACAATGTCTTTTAATTCTAATATAAGCTCTTCCTCTCTAGTCCTGTCTTCTTCAGTTTTTTCTGAATCTAGATAAAGAGCAGAAAACATTATTGTAGAAACAAGGATTAAAGTCATTTTAATGTTTATTTCATGTTAAAATAAAATTACACAGCAATATGAACCCAGAAAATAAGTAAAGGTAATAAAAACTGGAATGTCAAGCTGCTCATATGGAAAGAGATCAAATTACATATAATTTTTACATAATTCCACTGACAGAATTCCTTCCACAACAGAAAATGCACAGATAATGAATATAACTGCTAAAAACTGTGGCATATAAAATATAAGGCAGAAAAATTAGAATGAAGTCAGATAATTGAAAAAAATCAGATTGCTCAGATAAATTATGATGAAAAATTAAAAAGGAAATTACTGAAATAAAAGAAAGAAAATTAAACTTAAAACAGCGTATTTTTCTAAGTTTTATAGTCAAAATTAAAAAAAAGTAAAGAAAACGAACTGTGTATAATTGCGAGACAAAATTAATTTTCTTCAAAATATGATTTCAGAAGTCATCAGAAAAGTTTCTTAATCTTATTTGAATTGATTATTTTGTAACCAAAACTTTGTATACTTAAAAAAAAGACATCAAAGATTATAGAAATATGATACTAGTGAAAATTTACAATAGTGAATTTTACATTAAGACAGAAAATATTCAGCCCTCTTTCATAATATATATGTATTCAGAAGGATACAACAAAGAGTATTATTTATCTCTAAAATATAATTAAGTATTTGTACTTAATTATCTCTTTATTAGTCTTTAAATGTGAATTGTAATCCATTTTGGTCAAGGAAAAGACAGCAGTTGGTTCAATCCTCTTTTATTCAATCATTGAAAATATTAGGTTACTTTTTCATAGATAAAGATTTTTTGCATAACTCCATGACCAGGATTAAAGAGATTACTCCCGAGCAGCACACTGTTGTTGTCAGCTTACATCTCTACTAATAATAAAAGAGAAAGTCTGTGTGTGTGTCTGTTGGCGGTCTACACAGTTGAACTTAGAGCTACAAAATTTGGTACAGGTATACTTTGGAGGGTGGGAATGTGCACCTTGGAGCCATTTTTTTTCAATTTTTTTGTTCAAATTTTAATTATTTAAAAATTAAGCAAATTTTGTATGTTTTTGGCCATATTTTCGTGAATAAGTTCTGAAAGAACTATTGCATGAAAATGATTTTTTATACCACTTTAAAGTGCAAACAATTATCTTTCGAATTATATTAGTATGAGTACTTGCGATAATTACTTTTAATTTTGAAAGGTTTTAAATTTCATTAACTGCAGTCAAAGTCGCTCAAGGAGACCGTTTCTCTTTTCGACGAAAGGTAGGGAGGAAAGGCGGGGGGACGAGGGAGGACGCCGCTAAGTGATCATTTGTCAACAATGAAATGGCAGTCATTGTTGGTCATTTGCAGTTAGAAGGAAAGGATTTAAAAAGCTCATCAAGCAATCAATAGGAAAATAGTGGTTGAAGCAATATAAATGATTTTCTGAATTAAGTATAAAACCTTTTAATGATAAAGGCGATATTTTAAATTCATTACAAATGATTAATTTCCGTCCAAATTTTTTTGTACACTTCTTGCATAATGCAGAAAAAATTATTCAAATATAATTACTTTCTAAATGTATTACACAAAATGACTGACTAAAATGTTGACATATTACACAAAATGACTGACTAAAATGTTGACATAAAATGCAGATCAATACTTTTTACAAGTCATCAGTAATGTAGTTTGTAATACGATCAAGAGAGCTGTTTTGTTTATAAGGTATAAGAAAGTAAAGTCGGATATGAAAAGAACGTAGGTTAAATGAATCTGAAGTTAAAAATTACTTTGTTAAGGGAACCAGGAATATAAAATTACGCATAAGAGATTCATTTGAAATTATATTCTTGGCGAACAAGCTGGTCGCCGAAGACGGCTAGTGCGTGAATAAAAAAAGGGCAGTTAACAATGCACTGAGAGGTTATATATGGCAAGAAGTAATTTTCCCGGAAGACTCGCAACTTGAAATGAAAGTCGTAGTGCGCTTAATATGATGGAAGCAGGAGTAATTAAAAATGAGGTGTCATTAAAAATGATTCAAGAAAGTTAAAAACTTAAAATATCACATATATCAATTCAAATCCTTAAAATTTGCAGTAATTGTTGATAATTTGGAAGTAAACTTTATAAAAACCTATTTTTTCCTACAATACACCCAAGTTTTAAATTAAAACTAAATACTCTCTCTGATAATATATTTTTCAAAACTATTGCTTTGAAGTATTTAAGATAAATATCTGCACGAAAAGAATTATTAATGATATGTAAAAAATGTTTTCTAAAATGGTTTTATAACCATATTATGAGAACAGCCTTATAATCTTTCTTGACCATCAGAGCATAAAAATCACACCAGAATAATTAATTGCAGATTATTGTATTGCCAACATTGTCAAAGTCGCAGAATATAATGAGATGCATAAGTAGTAATGAATTCACTTTCAAAGAAGCACTTTTTCCCTTTGTCGCATTACATGCGAAGAAAGCATGAAAAAAGCGATATGGGCAGAAAAAAGCTGAACACATGATGTGCGTTGCTGATCAAGAAGGGGTCAAGAGAGTCCAATGGACTTAAAATCTATGGAAAAACATGCTTTTGAAAAATGGAAATTATAAGTTTTGCAGCTACAGGACTTACATGGTCTATCCAATGACAACATATATTAATATGAATACAATGTAAGGTTAACTTATTATTCTTATTTTGTATGAATTGATTCAGCTGCTAATCAAAACTGTGATTAGATTAACTAGCAAAAACTAGAATTTTCCTCACCAGGTTTCATAAGCAACTGACGTATTTGCACTTCTATTTCAGCTTGCTGTTCTTCCAGCCGTTGTGAACGTTTTCTGAAAAAAAAAGGAACCAGAATATTTTACACACTTCGCAGTATAACATACAGAAAGCTCATGCTTTAAAAATTCAAATACAAATAGGCAATACAAAATTAAGTATAATTTTTTAATTTAATTCCTAAGGTAAAAACTTGGCCAATAAGTATGTTTTCCCCCCCTCTAAATGCTACCCCTCTTGTAAAAATCTTCAGCTTTGCAATAACACACCCATAAAGTAAATACAAAAACTATTGTGATCATTCTAATTAGCTTAACTCTAAAACCTGGAAGGATCCTCACAGAAATCTATCAAAACAAAATTGTGGAAAAGTTAAAATTTTATTTTATCGTAAACCACTATTGTAGAGAATAAAAATGAACAAATTTATAGTTTTAAGTGATAAAATATTGAAAATCTAACAAATTTATTCATTGATTGGGCGTTCTTTCTCAAAGATTTTCAGTATTTTCTATTAATTTCAATTTTGCCCCCTTGCATAATTCCTCTAATTCTTATCAGAAACTTTTAATTAATTAATTAATTTTAAAAATATAAAATATCAGTCACCATGGCTGTGAAAAAGAACATACAATTAATGTAATTTATACAGCAGTTTGCATTTCAAAACAATAAAAAGCTATGAATGACATCCTTCACCTGGCATTCAATTTATTTGAACTTTACAGTACCTAAAAGTGCCACTCACAGTAATTTTTCAAGAACACAACTATGAAATGTACACTGAAAAATATGCTATTAGGACTGTTTATTTGAAGCAGATGTTAATCTTTTCCTTACAAGTGGCACATACACAATAGCAGTAGATTTTCCCCCCATGTGTGCGGTCTGGTGCAATAACTGTACCACTAAGCAAATATATAGAGTTTACCCTGTCTGTGTAATGGGTGGGCCGAAAAAAAATCTTTTTTTTTTTTTTTTTTTTTCAAATCGTAATACCGCGGAAAGTTGCTAATGGGCGAGAAATGAAAGGTGGGAAAAAAGTAAGGAAATTAATTGATATCTTCCGCTCCCGCAAGTGTCTTAAATGTTGTAAAAAGGGGTGAAAATCGACTTATTTTGAATAATTTTTGGAATTAAAAATTTTTTCTCTATCTGTTTAATATAGTTTTTCGTGTTAAGTGTTCAACTTTGTAAGATTAATAACAATAAAAAAAAATGTCAAAATCGGTCACCCCTTCCAGTTGCACATCAACTGCGAAGTTATAGTATGTATTGAAAATGAGACTCGGAGTGGCTTTTGCGGGAGCGGAAGATATAAATTAATTTCCTTACTTTTTTTCCTCTTTTCATTTCTCATCCATTAGCAACTTTTCCGTGATATTACGATTTGAAAAAAAGAAAAAGATTTTTTTCGGACCACCCTATTGTGTAATATATAGGTTTACTACTAATGAGGGAACAAAAGAAAAAGTAACCTTAGGGATGATCAAAAGTGAGAACAGATCTATCTTCTAATGACTTGAAGGAGGCAAGGCTTCCGTTTCTTACTCAAAACCCCTATTGTAAGGAGGATATGCAAAATTTCGTCATGTCCAAAAGTTAAAGGTTGAAATACTACACAACATTAGGCTCCAACTGCTTTTACAAATTTTAAGAGGTTAATTGATGCAATGCAAACATTAAAAACAGCTGTTAAAGAGAAGACATGTAATAAAACACTTACATATACATAAGTTCAGCTTGCCTTCGGAAAAGAGCATTCTTTTGGTTAACTAGATCAAAAAGTTGCATGATATATTCCTCTTCCTCAATAGTAGGTTCTTCATCTAAAAAAAATAAGTAAAAAAGTTTTTCAATTTATTTTAAACCAGAAAAGTATGCCTAATTTTATTTACAAAAGAAACAATTGAATATTTATCGATTATAAATAAATGGCACTATCTTGCTGACCATTATTTTCTTACAGTAATGAAGGTCTCACCTTTGTCTCTATCTCTAATAAGAAGCTCAATTTCACGACCTTGTCTTTCACATTCTTTTTGCTTTTCTTCAATTTCTTTCATTTCTCGGATAATTTCTTTCAGAGGAATTTTCTTGTTCTAAAAGCAAGAGAAGAGATTGAAATAGTGAATATAGACAAGCTTAAATTCTGAATTCCACTTGTTTATTCTACTTAATCTTTAAAAACTGTTATTAATCTTTCAAAGCAGTTGAAATAGCTATTGTTCAAAAACTTAAAAATATATCCTTATCACAATAAAAAATTATATGAACTGTTCCTAATATTTCATTGTAAAATATGGTATGATATGAAAAATAATGGAAGTTATCTAAAATTATATTTCAAAAGCAACATGCAGAAATCGTCAACAGAATTGGGAATCTGAAAATGAAAGATTTGGAATTTACATTAATGCTTCAATAAAACTTGAAGAAATATGAGTTTTAATAATAAAATAAACAATAGTAGCTAAATGATATTACTGTAAAAACAGCTATAGCAGAACATTAACAACATGCATAAATAAAAAATATAAAAATGACGGATTAATTGTAGCATTTTAGAAGGGTGGGAAAAAATTACTATTATTTATATTTATCATCATTCAAAACAGAGATTTTAAAGTTTTAGTATTGATTTGATCAAGCATTTTAAAAACCACACTGTAAAATTTTTCTTAATCAATTACTAATATGTTGCTTTTGGTTTATTTTACAGCTAGTGATTAATTATTCAAAGAAGTATTTCATTCTCAAATGAACCAAAAGAAGAGTAATATTTAAAAGAGAATCATTTTTGGAAAATATGTTTCATGAAAAATCAGATTTTTTTTTCATAAAATAAGCAGCAAAACAACATAAAATTCTAGAAAATTCTCAAATATTCTTTCAGAACAGTATCATGCTATCTTATGGATGAACTTAATTTTTTTTAGAAAATTGTAACCAATAAATAAGTGGATAATTTCCTTTGTCACAGAGAGTTGAAATTTGCAAGTTTTCAAAAGTATGTGTGTTGAAATATAGGTAGTGGCGAATACAGGGGATGGAGGCTATGGGACTACAGCTATCCCCAGAGCTAAGCCAGAATTCTTGATTTTATTTAAAATTATTACAATTATTTGTTCTTAATTTCCCTTTAAAAAAAATTTAAAAAAAAATGTGTCAACATTGCTTTTTGGCTTGACAGGCTCGAAAATTTTCCTACTTTTCTAGTCATTCCACTTGTACTTGTAGTATTGATGTGGTCGAAGACATTTTTTGCTAGTTATTTAATTGCATTTTTTAATAAATTATTGAAAGTATTGTACTTTATGATCTTTATTGTCAGTTGAGTAAAGTCTGTAAAGTTAAAGTGTTTTGGCTTACATAAACCACGAGGTTTGACATTCGTCATGACAATACAAAATTTTTATACACCCAAATCCTGGATTCACCACTGAATATAGGAAACTTGTAAAAATGCAAGAATGTGATGTTGGTTATATTTATTGCATTAAAATTAAATTAACTACTTAACACTGCAAAACAAGCAAGTTTACTACCACAGGGATGTCCCATAAAGTAACTAATGATATACACTTTTGCATAGCAGAAGATAAAATTAAAAAAATAATCACTGCACTTTCAAATGTTGATGAGCTGGATTTTATTATATGAGAGTTCAATTTTTTCTGTTATTTCACTCAGACCTGTTAGTTATTCAATAGTAATGGATTTTTTATTTAATCAATAGGCTTTATCAATTAAATTTTAAATAATAGTTAAATAATAATTCCTTTACCAAATGAAAGAATATTTGGGTAGAAAGCATTTATTATTTGAGACAAGAGCTACTAATCTTGTTAGTGTTTAGAATGCTATGTTAAAATACGCATTAGTAAACTTCAAGTTACATAGCCACATTATAATGCTTTTGTGTTAAAGTATACACAGTAGTTTGTATTAAATATAAATATCCAAATGATAGGAATGAATATTATGGGAGGCTTGTGGCTAAATAACAGCTGCTTCATGCAAATCTAAGCAGTTGATTTCCACTACTGATAAAATTTCTTCTTAGCTTATAGGAGTAAAACCACTCAGTGTTTGGTTAAAGTTAATGCAAGGCTGATATCAATAGATATAACTTTTTACTTCTTGACATAAAGCTTCACTTGCTTGCCCATACTTCATTTTTCTTACTTCCCCCAACATCATCCACTGCTAATCAATGAAAAGAAAACAAAGCACTAAGTGCCATTTACAAATTATTTGAAGCACCAATCACTTCAAATTCAACTTCAGAATGATACATAGTATGGACACTAGCATGCTCATTATTTTAAATAATATCTCAGCTAACTTTTAAATGAAGAAATGCAGTAAAAAAATTAAGTTTGGGAAAAAATTGTCTATCAATGAAGAGCACAAATGAAGCACCCAATATCTGAAAACCAGAATTAGCTTTGTTAGATTAACATCCCATTTTGAAATACACAAGGGCTCTTTTAGGATGGATATCATAATTTATGAGCCATATTCAGATGATGAGGATAACACATGAGCCAACAATCCCTTCCGAACTTCCACACCACAGCAGTAGGAATACATTTGGCCCCCCCCCCCCCCAACAGATTTCAAGAATATAAGACCTGCATCTATTGTCGAATTGGGTTTCCAACCTTTGATCCTGAAGTCAAGACTTTGCCAACAAAGCAAGTGCAGCCCTCTGAAATGCAGAGAACTGAAGTCTAAAAAGTTATAAACTATGCTTATGTCCCTCAAAATTAAAAAAAAAATAATAATAAGTGATCACTATTACACTGGTATAAGTATATGCTTGAATTTGAATCTGATATCTTTATTCAGAGGAGCTAGCAAGAGGTAAATTAAGAAAAACCTGGGAAAATCTACAAAAAACCTCATGCAGAATACTTACATACTTTATGTGATAATGCTATGAATTACTTTTTATTCTTAAACAGTTTCCTAGGAATACAAACAGAATTTAGAAACTTGTACCATAGTTTAATCTAATATTAAACAGCAAAAATATATATATCTTACATCTTTTCTCTTGGGTATGGGCACTGGTGGAGCTGGTCGTTTTTTCTTCTTGGCTTGTTTTTCATCAGTTGAAGCAGTAGATGACTTCAACTTCATATTATCTGCATCTTTCATTTGTTTTGAGTTGGCAATGACATCTGGATGTGAATTCTGCTTATTAGATAGCACTGGAGGAGGAGGTGGTGCAGGTTTATTTTTCCTCAGTTTTGGGGAAGGAGTTTGTAGACTTATTCTACTTCCTGAAGGAGAAGACTTCAAAGAGTTGAACGAAGCATCCGCTTCAGAATCCTGAGAATCATTTGGAAATATGTCAGTTACCTTAGGAGGTTTTGGTGCTTTCCTTTTTTTTGTTGTGCCTTTCAAAGATCCAGTTGGTGAAGATGTCCATACACTCTGGAATGGAGAAGATGCCTTAATGGGAGCTGTTTTAGGAGTGACTGATTTGGACTGAACTGCTTCAGCATTATCATCTTCATCCGATGCAAATGGATTTTTAGATTCATCATAATCATCAGCTGAAACAACTCTAACACCAGTGGCTTCATCATCATCATCACCGAACGGATTCAAATCATCAGGATATTCTTCCTCTTCCTCATCTCCAAATGGATTTAAATCATCTGGATATTGCTTCTCGGATTTAGGAGGTTCAATCACTTTTGGTTTAACTACTTTTGTAACAACAGACTTAGTCGCTATCTTGGGAACTTCCACATTAGATTTCTGAGCTGTATCTACAGGACTAATAGATAAAGATTTTTCAGTCATGGTATCAGAAGGTTTATCTAATGAGTTTTTATCACCAATCGATTCTGGAGTTTTTGGAGAACTTAATCTTTTAATGTCAAGACTGTGCCGGACGCTGGGAACAGGAACATCACTAAACTGTCTTTTGAACAGACTATTCTCGCTCTTTAAATTACTACGAAGAGTGGATGATAACTGGAAACTAGAATTCTTCTCTTTTAAAGAAGTAATGGAAGAGCCCTTATTTTCTTCAGCCAAGCTCTTAATACTGCCTGAAGCATTAGCATTTTCACTAGCTGCCGTATTGCCTTTGCTATAGGATTCTAAAGAACTTCTTCTGCCAGTACTGCTTGATCTAGAAACAGTAGAATTGGACAAATCAGTTTCAGAGGTACTGCTAGGTTCATTGTGTTTATCTTTTGACCCAAGACTGCCTGCACTTCCTGGACGGGGCAATGTTCGTGAATAAGTAGATCTAATCTGAGGAATTTCAACACTACCAATCCTTGATGAATCTGGCGAACTAGTAATGGGTGTTTGGGGTAAGCTCGAAGATTCTTTTTTAGGAGTACTGGTGGCTGTTGGAATTCCCAACTTAAGTGGCTGCAGGCTGGTTTGAAAAATATCTCTTGAAGCTTTAAAAGGACTTTTATATTCATTTATTTGAAATGACCTACTAGTGGAAATCTTGCTCAGGTTTTCTTCTTTGGGTAACATTTCTAAATTTAATGAATGTCTAAAAGTTGGATTAGGCACTTTACTAAGCACTGAAGTAGTTGTAGAATTATCACAGTTTAATTTATCACTTTGTGACTCTGAAGATTTTTCTAGTTGTGAACTAGTATCTATAGGAGTTTCTGAAATCTCAATAGAGTCAGAAGGAATAACATTACTAGATATAGAGCTATTTTCTATAGGTTTTAATCTATCTACAGCTGGTTTAGGCTGAGTAGCACTTTCAGCAAACTCTACTTTACTTGTGGCTTCTTTAGACTGAGCAGCACTTCCAGTAACCTCTTTAGATTTATTAGCACTAGATGAATTAAAAGATAATATGGCACTAGTTCTAGGGGATTTAATAGGAGTAGTAGAATCACTAGCAGGAGCAGAGGAAGATGGCGTTAATGTACTACTGCTGGAAAGTTCAGGTGTTTTGGAGAAGGAACCAAACTTCGAATTTCGATTGGATTCAAAGACACTAATTTTGTCTCTCACTAAAAAAATAAATGAAAAATTTATTTCATAAATAAACAATCTATTCTCAGACACTTAAAAAATACAAAAAGAGTTAACTAATAAGTAAAACATTTTTAACACCTTGATGAACGCATTTATCACACAAAAACATCTGACCTGCCAATCTGTGCCTATAATAAAAATTTTAAGTACATTATTCAGTATAGTGCTATTGGATGTAAACAAATTTTTTGAAACCCTTAACAATTCTTTCAAACCCTCAAAATATTATTATAAATTTAGCAATGTATTGAAAATCAAATAAATATGACTGACCATACACTGATTTAATGAAGAGCACAAATCTTATTAAAAAATAATTAGATACATAGCAGTATTGGAAATAAGTTTTGAAAACTCTTTTATCCTACTCTTGATGAATATTCTGTAATTATAAGAAAAATGTAGAGTTTAACCAAACAGCCGTATTCTAGTCAACAATTACAAACAACATTTTTTTTCCTTCCAATTTTTCTTTTAAAATCAGCATTTATATGCTTTTCAATGAAACTAAAGAGATTACTTGTTCTGTATTTTTATGTTATCACTTTTCAACTAAAAGATATTAAGCATGTAGTAAGCTCACATGAAGAGAAAATTGCATGAATAAAAAGCAACTAATTCACTATAGCAGGAATGGGGAACCTGCAGCCTTCCTGAGTTTCTTATGTAGCCTTACCGGTTATTTACAATTTGAATTGAAATATATAATTGTCTGTAATACAGTATTAATTACAGAACAGTAATCCTCAAGATTCTGCTCGTGCAGTCCTTTGCACAATTACCGAAATCAAATGAGGAATTTCAATGCAAAAAGGTTCCCCGCCCTCCTTTATAGTATTTTTTCAAGCAGTAACAGATTTATACATAAAATGGAAAAGGTATGGAATTATTAAAAATTGTATAAGAAAACAATGTTTTTAAAAAAATTCTTTAAAGGGAAAAAAATTAGTTATAAATACTAATTTAATATTTAGAAGAGAGAAGAGAAAGATTTCACAATATAAAAATACTTAAATTCTTCCAATCTCTAACAATTGTGCATCCTTTCTCGACAATTGCACAATTTTTCGCAATTAAAATAAAAAATAAATTCAGAAATATAATGAAAACTGTTTCAAAACTACAATATTAACAGCAAAAAAGTAAAAAATAAAATTATACCTGAAAGCCATCAATTATTTTAATCTTATAACTTTCAGTTCTGAAAAATGAACTTTTAATGTGGGTATACCATACATTTTGCTACGTAACTGAATCTATGAAATTTAAATTTTTTTTCCTTTAAGTATTAAAATATCTACAAAGAGATGTGAATTATCTGCATTGAAACTGAACATGAAAAATGTCAGGAGGGTTAATAACATGAAGCTCTTTAAAAAATAATACGACTTTAATTTAATAATGTTAAAACAATATTCTTAATTCAAATGCAAAAAATCAACAAAATACGAATAAAAAAGAAATTTTTTAAAAATGCGTATAATGAAGTAAATAGCAAAGAAATATGATTATCCATACACGATATTTTATCCAAACATTTTATCTTCAACACAAATAAAAAAAAACCCCAAAATATTTTGCAATGAAAGAAGCTCTTACCTGAAACTCCACTGTCTGCAGACTCATCTTTTACACTTTGCATACTTGTATCCTCTGCAGATGAAGCACCATTTCTTAAAATTGGACTGATTTTTCTTAGTACAGGAGATTTAGAAGATAAACTATTTTGCAAGAAACTGCTGCGGGCACTATTGACAGCTTCGGAAATAAGGGGCTTGCTTGGTACTTCTTTCCGCAGAATGGGACTTGGTTGTAAAGATGACGCATTACTAAGACTGCCATTTCTATCTTCAGAAGAATCATAAGATGTATCCTGAGTATCCATACTGTAAGAATTTTCTTCAGGCAAACAAACTACACATTCATACAGTCCAAGAGTATCGCTCTCGACATATGCACCAGGATTCAGGAGGGCACTGCATTTGCTACATCTAAAGCAATCTCTATGATACAGTTTATTGTCAACAATGAGCCTTTCAAGGATAAATACACGATGCTTACAAACATGACAAACTTCATGTTTAATGGACAAGAGTTTAGGCGGCGGTAAAACAGCAACCTGTAAAAAACAATAACAATAATAGGATTTTTACAGCAGCACACAGATTTACAAAAATTTGAGTATTCTACATTATATCAAAATAACAGCAACATGAAATGGCTTCCAATCCAATAGTTACACAAGACATTACGGGAATGGTTAATATTTTACATGGCAGAACAGCATAGAATGTTAAAAATGGATGACATAATTATATAATAGATTTTTAAAAATCATATTAAATTATTTTTAAAAAATCCTAATAACCAGGTAAATGATTATAAATCTTAAATAAAAAGTTGTGTTAGATTCTAATCTATGGAAGGTTACAAAAAGCATGATCTGACATAAGTCTCTTCTAAGTGATATAAGTTTTCAAAGCTACAAACAGGGTAAATATGAATGCAGAGAGGAGGTTTGCCAATGATTATTAAAATAATCTATGATGTGTGTGAGTGCTTTTGAATACTTCACTGATAAAACAACTATACAATGCAAGTAACTAGATTGATAAAAAGATTATGAAGTTTAGGTTTTGGTTTAGGCTTATCTTTACAGAAACCAGAAATAAGGAACGATACTCTAAAACCAAAATTAATTTTTAAAATGAAGATAAAATTCCCTCTTTTACATTAAAAATATGTAAAATGCCATGAAATGCAGCAATGTCTTTAAAATATATGAAAAAAGTTAAGTGAGGTATTTTCATCCAATTAAAAATTTTAAATTAAAACTAATAAAATATCTGAAGTGCATCACAGCCATATAAGCATACTTAATGAAAATATACACACTCGACAAGGATATTAGCTCTCCAGATAATAAAAAACAGGCACTCTGCACTCCATGGTAAAAGCACCATATTGCAGCTGATTTGGAACACAAGCCAAACGAGTTTTGTTTAACCCTTTAATAATGATGATTCAAGCAATTTTCAGCACTCAAATTATTTTCACTTAATTATCAGGAAAGCTAGTCTTGGGTGCTTGGCTAATTTTGAAGGCAGGTAGGAAGTCAAGAACAGGTGCAGTGACCAGAGGCTTCAGTGGACTAATTATCCAAGTGTATGATTTCTGTTCCATTGTTCATTAATATATGGAACCCACAGCAACCAGAAAGAGACAACCTGTATCTTTTCAAAATTTACACCTGAACTTTCTGTTTACAAGTGATATGTTAGAAAATAGTTTACAGCTAAAGATGGAACTAAATATCTACAAATTTACTACAACAAAAAGTAAAAATGAAAACAAAATTCTTGGGCTACAGCAATTTTTTTTCTCCAGAAAAAGCACAAAACAGCTACCCAAAGAATTACACTAACTAATTTATTCTTCCAAATAGTAGAAAAAGCATAACTAATCAGAGCAAGCGAGACCAATTTGTGTCTCATGCTTTCAAACAGTTTTGGTATATAATGTGAGTTCAAGATAAATCGTAAGCCATCAACAAAAGTTAATGGCACAAATTTACAGTTATTTTCCTTTTCCACAGTTGAAAACACCAACTATTACAGCAAATCTCAATGCAGAAATGTGGTCCTTCAAATGGCAAAATCAAATTACAAAATAAAATATGGAACCCATTATTATTTAAATTATATTAGTGACTAGCAGTACCCTAACGGCGTTGCCTGTGACATCCTGAATCTCAACAAATTTTTTTAAAAAAGCTTGCAATCTTCAACTTCAGGTTTAAACTTTGATGCTACATTGTGTAAATAGCTCCTTCAGGTCATATTTAATTTTTTTTCAGTTTCAGCGGAAGTACACGCAGGGTGAACATGTCTTCTGAAACTAAAGGTATCAGCCCTTACATAGGCTATCAAAAAGTATAAAAACAAACAAATTAAAACCATGATCTGTCGGCGAAATGACAGAAGGTACGATCATGCTTCGAAATCTTACTGAAAGCAAAGGGATTATGACATCACATGATTTGGATGAAATGCATGCTGGGAATAGAACACCACGACCTTGGTTAAGTAGAATCAAGGAGCGAAAATATTTTAACACTTCAGAAAAAAAATAATTAATATTCAACCATAAAAGATAGTTTATCCGTTCTTGTTTTAAATCGGGAGGAATATTCCATTCATTACCTCAAAAAATGAAAGAGAAAACATTATTACAATGGGGGGTGCAATAAATTTAAATATGAAAAGAAAATTTTGTCGGTAAAACCGACTTTTTAAAAAAATTCTCAAAATTCAGTAAATTACATTTGAAGCCCAAAACAAATTTCATTAGAAAGAAAATTATTTGTTCTATCCAATGGTGCATCGATTGCTTTTCAACTATCATTAGAAAAGATACTATAGCCACCAACATGCCGAAAATGACCCAAAATAACACAAAGCATTAAATAAAAAAATTTCTAGATTAAATTTTAAAATTCCGGCTACGAGGTGCACTGAGTTACCATTACGACTATCTGTGTGCCAAATTTCATGACTGTAAGTGCGATATATTCAGCTGGACATCGTGGACACACATACACACAAACATTGCCTTTTATAAGTATAGATTTAAGACTTGAGCCAGCAAGTAATCAAGATTAATAACATTTAAAAGCTTATAAAATCAGCACCAGCAATCGATATTTGTACTAATAGGTTTGTTAAATGCCAAGTGTTTCAAATCCATCTTGAAGGAGGAAATCGAAGAAAAGTTACCGAAATTCATTACTAATAATGCTTTTAAACAGTTATGTATATAATAAGATTTGTAGCCATCAGTAAGTCGAGATATATGTGGAGTGACCTGACAATGATTTCAAAAGGGACATAGAAACATTGTTTTTAGGGGTCTATCATAGACAGATTCTGAAAAAAGACTTAGGCAGAATGCTTCCCATGCATGGGTTATATTCAATAACATTATCTGCATGTGTTCACCACCCCCCCCCCCCCCCCCAAGTGCAAGAGTTTCAGATCGAAATTAGGAATTGTATGGTAGTTGGGCTTCAAGTAGATGATAATCACCAGGACTATACAAAATTCTAACAAAAAGTGATAACCACACGAAAAGGGTTGTGAATAACAAAAATATAATTTGTTTTACCAGAAGCATGACATTTTTTGTTTAAAAAAAAGGCAGCTTTATTTTTTAATATAAAATGATTGCAACATGCTTTTCATGTAAAGAAAATAATGAAGAGGAATGAAATCAAAATGTAAAGAATGTTAGATGAATATTAACTGCTTACCTTTGATGCAGGCCCTGAAGAGTTACTTTGAGGTCTTTTAATGCCTGGTTTTAGAGTTTTAACTGTAAAAAAATGAAAAAAAAATATTAAAATGTATAAAAAAGTCAATCATTAATTTATTAATGCTAACCACACAATTAATTATACAGTATATTAAATGTAGCATCAAAACATTAAATTATTAATTCAAAACTAAGAACTTTAGCAGAATAATTTAAAAATATATATATATATCTTTATTACTACTATTCTTTTTGTTCATAGTTATAACAAAAGAAAAATCAGGTAATTTTTTTTAAAGACTTTGAGAAGAAGATAAATGTAAGGAAAGAAAAAACAAAATGTTCCGAGATATAGCCTTAGACTAATTAAATATCATACATTATATTATAACAATTTAGCTCATCAAATGTCATTATTAGCTTGCCTATTATAATTTTACTGTCTTATTATGAAGAGCAAAATATTACAATTTTTATGTATGTACATTCCTACATACAGGTAACAATATCTGACAACATAATTTTAATATAAAAAAAGATCAAAAATTCTCTTACCTTTATTTTGATTTTCAAAATAATTATACAATTGAGATAAATATGTTATTATGCATAATCTATCAGGTCTCTCCAATTTAACCATATCTTCAGCATCTAATAGAGCTTGTATACCCAACTGCTTCTCAGCAGTGCTGAAGGCCTTAAGAGAGATAAATACAAGATTGAGCAATACTAGTATTTTTAATTCATGAAAAAGTACACATTCTGAATCAAGACATTTACCAGTGTATAAGGGAAAAAAATGTAACATTACTTTTTAAAGTCACTTTTTGTTTTGAAATTTATTAATCTCAAAATAGATAGTCAAACTCAGAAAAGTAATAACTAAAATTTTAAATTTATTAAAGTATTATACAAAACTGTTATAAATTATTTCATTGCTTATCTATTTATTTCATATGATATCAGCTTATAAGTTATTGTGCATAGTTTTTATGTATTTTTAGATTGGATAAAGTTATCATAAGATTTAATTAATCATGCACACATACCTACATTATTTAGTTTATTAGGTATATATTATTTATAACCTTTTCCATCTTAGTTTATTAAGCTATGAATAACATCATAGAGAGTTTTTGGAAAATTGTAATGACAGTTAAATCTAGTGAAGCATAGAGAAACAGTAATTCTGTTTTTCTTAAAGCATTTATCTAAAAATTTGAAATGTTTAATTAACAGATTGAAAAATCTATATGTTTGTTTGCATTGTAGACATCAGATCTCATGCCATTTGTCCACTAAATGCTCCATATTGATAACTGTTTACAGATGTTTAACCTTCCAACCAGCCACTTATTTTGGTATTTTTACATACAAGCTATATGAATGAGCTTTCAAAGAGCATAAAAGATAAAACTAAATAACAAGGTACATTTTAGGTTTAAAGATGGAGAATTCTGTGAAACATGGAGCACTAATTTAATGATTGCAATAGACCATTTAGTTGAATGACTAGTTTTTCTTTTGAAGATAAAACAAACTGAAAAAGTACAGGCATATCACCTTAATGACGAAATTGAATTTTTAATGACAGATTTACACAATGTGAATTGTTTGATTATGAAAGCAAAACTTTAAAAAATCACTTACCAGATTATTGTTTTCAAATATATTCGCTTTAGAAAGAGATTCAAAATCACTGCAAAATATACATCCAAACTTTAGATATATGTATACAAAATTGATAAAAAAAATTAAAACAGAGTTTCAAATAAAAAAAACACTGGATTTATATTTAAAAAAATGGTTAGAAAAGGCATAGTTTATAGTCATGCTCAGTAATTTAAGTTTTTCTGTAACAAAGTAAAAACCATGTATAAATGAAAAGACATTAATCGAAACTTTACTAAATAACTTTGATCATTACTAACTTAATGCTACTAATGCAAGCTCATTTAAAGGCATCAAATTTAAAGTTTTTTAAAATAATACCAGCAGGAATGGCACTAGAGTTTGCCTGATGGGGGGGGGGGCACGATTTGCCGGACAAGGGGCCCGGTCTCCCCGACAGGAGGGCACAACCTGCTGTATGGGGGGGACGAATGTAAAGAAATTGGTCTCAAATTTTCGCCAGATTATTATTTATCAACTATGGTTGATACCACATAAAAAAATTTTCCTTGTCGGGCTACAAAAATTTTCCCCGATGGGGGGGCACAGCACCCCCGTCCCCCCCCTCTGGCACCACCCCTGAATACCTGTATAATATTACATAGTATGGAAATCAATAATTAAATTTTAAAATTAAACATTTATAAAAAAAAACACTTTTAGAACGGGGTAAAACAATGTATAACTGAAGCTTTCCACCATATAAGCAAAGTACCTCATCGTTACAATGAATATGAACAAATTGGGACTGTGATGAAAGGGTGCATGAATGAGAAATGTTTAAAAGGTGCTTCATCGTATGTCAACGGATTAAAAGTTCACAATTTCCTTACGAATGTAATTTGGATAAACACAAATAATTCGAGAGACCTAAATAAGCTATAGAATTGTAATGTGGAAAGAAACACTATACTATATATTTTATAAAAAGCCAATTGTCATTTAAACCACAAAGGATAAAATTCATGCATTAAATCAAAACATGTTACAACAACACTTTTTTTTTAATATACAGCTGAAATTTCATTTACCCATTAAATACTTAATCCTTCAGCTGGTAACTTTTACTTAAGTTTCTGGTAAAAATTGCATTTTTTCAATAATGTAATTTTTTTCAAAACAAATATGTCTAGGATTAAAATAGCAGATAATAAAACAATAAAAGACACATACATGAGATCTGGTCTGTAATGATGAATAATGGCACAAAATGCCAAGCCATCCCTAAATGATGATGATAAATTGTTGACATCAACATCTCTGTAACCTTTCGTGACCCTTTTCGCCCAATTTTCAAGGCCTTTAATCAAACCTTTAGCCTGATTGTCCATCATCTTGTGGCCTTTTGCTTACCTACAGAAAACAAAATTATTTTAGAGCAACTCCTAATTTACTTTGAACATGGAAATATTTTTCATATAAATATGAACACATATAATTGACATGTACGAAATAGCATTTTTAAAATTATAATTACTAGCAAACATACCTAATTGAGATGGGTAAACTTTGATACTTTTAGTGGGTGGCAGCAACATTTTAGAATCTCCGATATATTTTTCAAATTTAAAAACTCATTCAGAAATGTATTATCATATTAGCTTTAAAAACGAAGGCCAAAATATAAAACACATTGGTACTTTCATATTAACAGTATGCCATTGAGATATACACCAAGGACCAGTTTTTTTTGCCCAGTAAAAAAATAACGTAATATCATTATCAACATGCGGTTCATACAAAAATAGCAATAAATAATATTACTGACAATGATATTTAAAATACAAGGTAGTAAAAATCATTATCCACTATTTGTAAATATTCAAACAAGAAGACTTCCTGAAAATAACAAAAGGAAATAAAGAAAGACTTTCCCTGAAAATAAGTCCCTAATGTATACTTTGGAGAATTAAATGATTTGATTTAGTAAATTAATATCAGTCTTGAGGCTATCAGAAGATCTATCCGAAGACAGACTTATCGTAGATTGAACTGTTGTTGGACGACACCTGAGCCAGCTCTCAATTCTTCAGACTTTTACAACATGCCAACAATTTTTTAAGGAAGTTTAATTCAGTACTACACACATAGTGGATTTTCGCTAGAATCAGGTCTCAAAGCCGGGATCCTTTAAACCCGAAGTCAAGATTTTTCAAAGAAACAACTCATGAAATAACGTGACTTTTCATTCCAAAAATGAAACGATTTGCTATAAAAAATTTATCAATATATTTCGCTTCCAGTCGGCAATCTGTGGAATTGACAATTAGATTAAGTGACTTAATGAGCTCAATTTAAAGTATCTTCTAACAGGTAGTAATCGATGTGTTAATTTAGTTGAATAAACAAATCGACAAATGAACCAGAAGGGCTGCAAACATAAATCAACTGACAGACAGAATTTTGATGACAAAAAGACCTTTAAACGGTACACGATTTACTGCATACGTAATCCGGGAGATTTGGAAATCACAAAATTTTCCAGAGTTCCCACTCCTATTGTGGAAAAAAAATTCAAGGACTTTTCCAGGACCTCTAAAGAAAATTCAAGGACCATAAAATTACATATTTTAGACGTAAAAATGCAAATGATAAATTTAAATCAAATTAATCATTTGCATTTTTATTTGTAAATAAGAAAATTGAAACAGATCTACAACTCTAATGATAAACTGTATACAATATTTTATCCACCTAGCTATTTAAGTTTGAGTTATTGTGTCCACGTGAACACAAATTTCACTGGTTCTATGAAATTAATTAACATACATTTTGAAAACAAATTTCATTGTACAGAAAATCAGTTATTGGCATCTAAAAACAAATTCTGTTCAAATATATTAGTTACTTTAAAAATACATTAGGATAATTACAGGATTATTTACTCGAGAGAGAAATACCCTCAGTAGGCCTTTACTGTATTGTCAAATTAAGCTGTCTATGAATATACAAAGAGAGAAAAGATTGGTGATTGACAGCATTCCCAAATGAACACCCGTCCTCTGGTGATGGAATTCTCTAGACAAAACCAAAATTGGTTTTCTCTTCTGTCCCAAAAAATATAGGATGGACAATTTGCTCACTTTTTAAGGGTTTTTCAAGGACCCAACGAAAAATCAAGTACTTTTCCAGGGCCCTGAGTAAGGCAAATAAAATTCAAGGAGTTTTCAAGGACCGTGGGAACTCTGTTTTCTTGTTATAAATCTGAGAACTTAGGCAGAAAAAGTGACAATGTCCAAATCTACCGATTTCGAATTTTTGTCGCCTGTTATTTAAAAAGAGTGAGGGCAACAAAGGGGACAAGGGCGAATGCCCTAATCGAAATGATAAGTTGCATAAAAAGAAACTCGAAAAAATGCTTTCGTATCCCGTTATAATGATACGAGTTCACTAAATCATCTTTTACTAAAACATGCAACATGGCTCTTTTTCTACCAAAGTGCAGAAATACATTAAGTGTTTTTGAAAAGTGCCATTTTCAGTTTACTAGCAACTAAAACCAATATTAAGAAGGAATCTAAACAAAAAGGGCAAATAGAAATAAACAAATAGTGATTGGCTATTTTTTTTTTCATACATGTGTATACGATTTCTAGTCTTCGATGTTTCAAGAATCTATTCAGGTTTGCAGTTCTTTTTATAAATACAAATAAATCAGAAGTTTCAAACAAAGTCAATCGATTTTCATAAACAGAAATGTCTTATAAAATTGTGCAGAATAAAATCTTTAAAAATTAATTCCCGAATGAATTTTCACTTTACCTTCTAATAGTTCCTTATTAAGAAAAGAAATAATGACAATAATAAACAAGAGTTCCATTGTATTTAATTTAAATTAAATTAAAAACAAATTCATAAAATAAATTTACCTATTCCTGTATCTTTTCAAACGAATTTCTTCACTGATGCATACAAGAAAAACATTCAATTGCCGTCATAATAAACTAGATTCGAAACTACATTTGACAATCAATGAATATTAACATATTGCTAAATTATATTTAAAAAGTTTAATAAATAATTTTAAAAAATTAAAACAATTTACTAGCAGCAAGCATAAAAAAAGATGAAATTTCTCAATACAGCAGCGATGTGAAAATATAGGAACAATGGTCAAAAGCAGGAACACCACAACCAACATGAACCATCATAATCAGATAAAACAGATAAATTGTAAATATAAACATCTTACTCACAAACACAAATAGAAACCGACTCTGTCAAAATTTTGTATGATAACAAATAAAAAACGGCAGATAAATCAAAATGCCACCTAAAAGTGGATTCTACCTTCCGGTGAAAAAAAAAAACTGTTAAAACTTCCTTTTGCGCATAATAACGCAGTTTTGCTAATTTTTTTTATATTTAAGATTTAATATACGATAACTGAATTGTTATAACAACAGCTAAATGTCACATCAGTTGCATTCGTTATTTAGAAGGCAATAGACGTATATACTGTTCAGCAACGGATTCCGAGACTACCACTTTTGGACGATTTTACACCGGAAAGGGGTGTCAGGCAATGAGTCATATGAGTGCATTTCCGGAGTTTTTTGTTAGATCACGCTCCGTAAAATGTAAACATCACCCTTCCATTCTTCACTTCTCCCCTATTTTGATGAAAATAACTCCGCCCGGCGCATGCGCAAAAGCGCGAAGGGTTTCTGAATCCATTACTAAACAATAATTTTGAGTGAAAGAAATGAATGAATGATTGGCGATTGGTTGACTGTGAGAGATATTTCATGGGAATGATAAAACCTTCACTTACAGAATAATGATTCCCAATTCAATTAATTTTATATTCAGATTTAAATCAACCTTTTTGTCAGGCTCAATAATAAAAAAAACTGCAATGTATCGTAGATGGAGGACCCTGCGTCCATGCGCTCCGAGTAAAACAATCATCACCAGAGCGTAATAGGGGTATATTGTGTGGTTCAATAATTGAAAAAAAAAAAAAAATCTAAATGATTAGGATAGATGACCTGATTTCATTAGGATTACGAATTTTAAAAAATCAACATTACGGAAACATTAAATGGGCCATTAAAGATAAGCTTTCACAACACGAAATTTTTCTTGCATACACAAATATTGCACACAAACAAAAAGTTATCTAATTTTTATATTGGTAAAATTGATATGCAGTTTAAGATTTATTTTTGTTACGTTTCAGTCCCATTTCGAAGTCACACAGAGGCTATTGAGAAAGATTCTCGCAATTTATGAACTGGATGTTATGCACGAATTTTGAAAAGCTCCCCATTCTTCAAACTTCCGGACGTTTGCTAAGGTCGTATGACGCACGCGATAGCACATTTAGTTAATTTGTAAGTTTGCAAATAAGGCGGTTTTCTCTTTGAACTTGTTTCAGAGGAATGCTCTTGATTTGGGAAATCTACCTACAAATATTGGACTAAATCAAAGCCTTTCATTTCGCTTTTCAGAGTAGTTTTCAAACGTATTATGGTTCTCAGAATTATACTGGTATATTTCAATTGCCATTCACAAAATTTGCTTCATCAAATTAACCGCTAACTATGGAATTTTTGAATTCTCGAAACGTAATAGAGTGAAACCGAGTTGTAGAAGTGTCAGTCTTACCTGTATTTTCAAGAGAAAAATCTAGTGACAAAAGACACTTAAAAAAACTTTTTATTCATTTTTTACCACAACAAACATTTTTTATAATACCTACACCTAATTTCAACGAAAAATATACCGGTCTATTTGATCATATATAATATTTATACAACCGAAAGTTTGAATTTATGGAGCAACAATGGATGCACATAAACAAATCATTAAACGGAAATGGGTGCATATACAATATAGTTTATTTGGTGCCAATCCAATTTAAGTTATGAGCTAGACAAAGGAACATAGCTGAAGTGATAGATACGCTAAATTAAATCGTAACTCGGGAAAATGTTAAAGGACTCAAGCCGGATGCTCACTCAGTTTGTTTAGGGTTCAACGACCGTCTAGTTGTTATTAAATTATTTCATTTCTTAGCTAGAATAACCACGAAAAACAATAAAGGCAAGAGAATGACAAATTATCCACTAAAGCCGTTTAGTGAATAGGGAGAAAGGGAAAAATTTCATTTTACAAAAAAAAAAAAAAATTATTCCAATGGAGTTTTATCATAATAAAATTTCAGTACGCCTTTTAAAGCAATAGCGCTTACTGTTCCTATAATCAAAAGTCAGAAATAAGCCTTTAGTACTATAGTCGGTCCTTTTTTCACATTAGTCATCATCCTCCCCACCCCGATGGAACTATTTGTCGTTTATCTAAATAAAAAAACATGGATGAAAAAAAATTTCAAATTTTGCTACAATTCGCAGACATAAATTCACCTCTTGTTGAAAAAATTGAGTTTGGGAGTTTTATGGCTTTTCAATATTTAATTTTATTTATGTATTTATTTTTGTCACGACATGTATTTGATATTGTATTTTACCTCAACTCGATTCATCATTTTTCAGTAAGACTCGAAAAATTAAGGGCTACATGTTCGAACAAATATTCTTTAACTAGCCGCCTTCGGCTTCCAGTTTGTTTGTCGGGAATATAATTTCAATTGAATCTTGCATCATTTTTTATTCACGGTTCTCTTAACAACGTAATTTTAAACTTCAGATTGTGGTAGATATTTAACGCACGTTCTATTAGTAACCTTGGACCTCTTCTGTTCATTGTCAACATAAATGTTCCTAATGGAGTCAAATAACTGCCCATGTCATGTAACCTCTAATTCCATGTTTTTTGTAGGCATTATCTTCACTTTCTTATTCCTCTTGTGAAATATGCATTTGATTTCAACATTAATATGACGCGGCACATTTTATGGCCAGCGGCATGTTAGCTGGATTAAAACATGCCGAGAAAAGAATGAAAACATAGCAACCATAACCATTCAGCTTAATGGATTTATTTCTTAATGTAAGCAAATCAATATCTGGGAGAGCTTGATTTACAGATTTCACAAAAATTTTGATGAAATAAAATATGAAAGCAAAATATATTAGGATATTATCTCAGATTACAATAATGAAAGAGCAATATGCAATTAAATATTTGTTTAAACAATGAAAACGGTTTGAGTTGCGTTGCAACAATGAAAAGTATTGTAAATTATGCCAAAAAATATTTTTAAAAATTTATTAAAATTCGAAAAAACATTGTACGGCAACTTAATTGATATCATTGGAAAGGTATTTTTTTACACTTTCAGATAATTTGAAAATGATTTTTGTCCTGTAATATTGTCAGAAGTAACTAAGGAAAAACGCCAAAATTAAGCCTAATTTTTCATTAATTAAAATTTTAAAAAAAAAGGACTCCGAGGTGCACATGACCACTCTCCAAAGTATGCTTGTGCCAAATTTCGTAGCTCTAAGTTCAGCGGTCTGTCCTATAGAGCGCCACACACAACACACACACCGTCTCCTTTATTATTAGTAGAGATAATAAAGCTGACCAACAACTTCAACAAGAATGAATTATGCAATTTTCAAAATTATGCATTTGGAAACTACTCTTTATGACGTAACGGGAAAAACACGGTATTAATGGCGCTAACTTTGTTGAGGGTACAAGCTCTTCGGAAAAATAAATACTTATTTGAAAAGGGATTGGAACTGGTTTTCGAAGATGAGATTTTAAGAATTTTGACGTGTTAAACATGTGCCGACATCGTGAAGTTATCGAAAAATGAACTTCCTATCATAGAAGTTAACTACCAGCAAGGTTGGTTATCACATTCTGCCTAAAAATATCAAGAATTTTCGCATGAGCCTTAGCGAAGATTCTCTACTCACTAAATCTGAAGGAGCTTGACTAACTACACGCACTAGTTTCAACACAGAAAATTAAAAAACCATTATTACACATCTGAAAGAATCAATGAACAACAAAGATTAGAGGAGTTTTTACTTTCTCATATAGGAAGTATATAAAAAAAGTATTGAAAATGTCAAAAAAATTCAACCTCGAAATTTTGATGAATCACCACGTTTCAGACCTTCCCAAGTCCGAAAAAAAACCCATTTTTTTTTAATAAAAATTAAGTCTGTTTGTGAACACAACGACTCAAAAATGAAAAAAGATATAAGGTTGAAATTCGTTATGATACCAAAGACATAATGTTCGCCTTAATACCAAATTTTGGACGAAATCCGTCTACGAGAAGTCTGCCCGTTCGTGTGCATATGAACTCGATAACTCTAAAACTCAACAAACTAGACAGATGAAATCTAGCGTATGGTTTTGCCACTAGTCTCTGCGTCAAAATTTGGATAAAATCAGTCAGCCGATTGACTGTCTGTCGATATGTACATATTGTAAAAGCGATAACAAAAAGACTACTAGCTAGATGGGCGAATTTTAGTGTAGGATCTTCACACTAAAAGCGTGGATCAGAGTCTAATTTTGAACTAAATCCGTCAATGGGCAGACTATTTGTCCGCATGTATATGTGAGCATGATAATACAAAAGCACAGCAAATAAAATAAATTAAATTCAGTATCCTTTCTTGACATCAACACTATCGATCGGTATCAAACTTTGGATCCAATCGGATCCAAAAGGAGAGAGGTCCAAAATGCCTACTTGATTCTTTTCACTGCACGTCGAGGCTAACCACAAAAAGCACTTATGTGTAAAGTAAACAAGAAAGTCGATGGGAGAACACTCCCGCTGGTTATTCTATTTTATCAGCATTTCGTATTTTAAGACAATGAAGAGAACGTGAAAAACAATATTTTTCGTAACTTCCAGGTATTTATCGTAACAAAGGATCATTTCTCGAAAGTAGAAAAGAAAAAAAAACACACACACAAAGGACCACAAAACCTTTACCGAAGACAAAAAGACCACAACTACAAATCACCCTCAGGTAGTCACGGAGATTCTCAGTGTATGATTCAATTACTCCGGAAAAAGTTGATCCTGAATGAAAATATTTCAAAATGTCTCCACGCGTGGTCAAAACTATTATTTTCAATATCAATAACAGAACTCTAAGTCACCATTCTTCAAAGCCGAATTCTTGACCTAAAATTCTGTGCACCGCTTCATGGAAAGAACATAAAGGCAGGATACAACAGCCAGACGCACTCGCAAGAGAGGGAAACCAGTTCCAGACGACCTTTTTTTTCAACCGCGCTAATTTTTATTCAATTGGTGCTGTTTCACTTACACCCTCTATAGGTGCGCCAGGCGTGCACAGGCCATTGTTACATTTCCACGTCAGTGAAATCCTGAAATGTATATGCGCTCATGTCAACAATGGTTACAAGTCTCGATAAACATATTGACATCGAAGACTGTGTTAGATATCGAGTGACGCGCCGTAGAACAACATTTCCGCTACATGGATATTATCACTAGTTTTGAGAAATTTATCACTAGATTTGATACCTAGTTTAAAACAACTACGATAAAGGTAACTTGTTTCCCCTCAAAATATGCATTTAACATTTATAGTTATACACCACTGACGCTGAAAAAAAAAGATGCACCGTAGGGTTAAATAGAAATAATTTTGAAACGTAATGAAAAACATTTGTTCAGTAAAAAGTATCGAAACGATTTCTTTTCTAAAAACCAACATACAAACGTGTCCGCGACGAATTTTTACATGAAAACACAGCAGCAAGTTACGGTTTATATTTCGTGTTTGGAACAAACGTTTATTTATTTTATGAGACTGAGTAAAGCATATCACGAACTTGAGGTATGCGAGGCGAGGAGTTCTGAATCTACACATCTATACGAACAGAACTCGAATCTTGTAGATACAAGCAAAAGCTTCAAACCAATGAATTACAGACAGTGAGTGTTCTTTTTTAATCAGAAAAACAATATTTAAGAACTTCCTCTTTCTTTAAAGGGCACAAAAAAGTTTTGAATTAGATAATAATAAATTTTAAAAATTAAACTTACTAGAATACATTTCACACTATCCTCTGCCAACATAAATTTTGGTGGTCATGTTTATTGGTCAGGAAACGGAGTCAACTAAAGCGACATTAAAATCGCACGAAAAACGTAACTGTGTATATCTTCTAATGCCGCGGTGGTCACATGGCAGTCTCGGCTTTGAAAGAGTCGTGGTTTCGAGACCCGATTCTACGGCTGATTCCTTGTATATACAGCCTGGTGCATATTAAATCTGTCGAGGGTGAAACATCCTTCCGTTGGTGTGGAGTGAAAGCTTGGAGAAGGGGGAGGGAGAGATCGTCATCACATCACGGTTCAAAATTACGAGATCCGTCCGTCAAATAACTCCCGTGTAGCTTCAAAAAGGGACGTTAATCTCTAACGGCACGATATCCTACATTGTGGTGTACCACTACGTTTTTCAACTTCCTACAAGACATGTTATAGATTCAAAAATCGAACTGAAATGGACTATTTGATGAGTATCGTGTGAATACAAATTTCCTCCACTTGCGAATTTGTTTACCATAATGTGCACATGCTTTTACTAATTTGAAATACTGAGGTATAAAATGTGGAGTTTCATCAAAATCTCAAGGTCGAATATTTTGATATTACAAACTAAGAATAATAACAAAGCTAATAAAACAATTAACAGAAGCAACATTATAAAAACAATGTAATTATAATAATTTAAATATACAGTTCTATATTAATTATTTTCAAACGCTATGGCTGATAAGAAATATACAATTAAATATGTATCACATTTTTAAACAACCGCCGACAATTTCGGAGACAAATAAATTTAGTTCGTTTTTGGCGTGATGAATACTAAAAGTTTTTTAAGTGACTCACCCACGCTCAATATCTCACCCAAGAATCAACCCAAGACATAGGAATTTCACCAACAGTACCTACATCATTAATTTTTACATACAAAGATAAAATTTTTGGTAAACAAACTCCACATTTTATCAATCTAGAACGGATCATTATGAGTGGTAAGAAGCCGTGCGCCATCTCGCTTATAATTAGTAACAGACGGAAGGAAGGAGGGGAGCAGATGGGGAAACAACCTATTTCATTTACTATATAAAAGAATTTCAATCACTACCTCACTTCAGTGATCACGCACAAACTGCTTTTAGAAACGGTTTTTATTTCACCACTCAATTTAATGACTTTTTCTTTCAACAGCTGCGCTTTTTAATTAACCGAAGGAATTTGAAGCTTTCTTTGTGCAACGATTGCGAAATGAATAACTTTTAAATTTAGAATGACAAAAGCTGACAATAAATGGACACAACTAAGCAATGGGGAACCAACTCCTAAGTACCCTTTTCGTGATATAGCTTTTCACTTTCTCGTGTACAAACAGAAAGTATTGTAATCATCAAAAAATACGAACTCGAGATTTTGATGAAGCTCCAATTTTCAGACCTCCCTAAGTCCGAAAAACAAAATTTTGGAATTATGTCTGGGAACATGATAACTCAAAAACTTAAATAGCTAGATGGATTAAACTTGGTACACAGTTTTATCATAATGAATGTAGGTCCATACCAAATTTTTGGGGCGTTGATTGTCTGTCCATCTGTATAATCGCATACTTGTGAACACGATAACTCCTAAACGCTACGTTTTAGATTACAAATTGGTATGAGGTCTGCTAACATTAATTGTAGATCCGTGAACAATTTTCGTTTCGCTTACTTTCTTGGACGCCCTCTGAAACACTACACATAAGAACTAGTAGACTTCGACTTTTTAATCATTACGTTTTAAAACAGTATAATTTCGAGTACTTGTAATCACAATAATTAAATTTTTATAAATAATTACGGTTTTATTTCATTTTTATAATTAGTTTAATTGATATTTAAGAAGCTTTGAAATGAGCAATGTTATTTTTATACCTGAAATACGCGTACATAAATATTATCGAAATAAGTTAAGGATTCATTGCATGAAAGGAAATGTAATTAGCTCTTTCTAAGTAACATTACTTGACGTATCACAACTGAATAAGTAACAATTATTTTTAGACAACATTTAATGAATCATAAAGCTAAAAAACGAAGTTTATTTAATACTAAATGGTGAAATATGACAAAGTATGAATGATAAAAGATAAATATTTTTTTAAAATCTACACTTCAGCCCGAGACTTTAGAGCGGGCCTACTGCGCCTTGCTTTTAATCGATCCTGGGCTCAGGTACAGTTTTCAACGATGAACCGGATATCAATAAAATGGAAGTTAATTTCCGATTGCATCACTACGTCCAAACTGCCTTCGAGTTATAAAAGGAAGACGGAGTATAACAAAATCATTTAGTAAATGATTTTTAAATTTTGAGCAAATACAAACGAGGAAATACTATTTAAAATCTCATCTTTACGTTTAAATATCTGTATTCTGTAAATACAGATCAGACGCTTTTTTTTTTTCTTCTTTTCTTTAAAAAGAACTACTATTTAATGTCAAAAGATTTAATCTTAGAATGAAAACGTCAATATATTTAGACCCATTCAATAGAAACATGAAGTTAACTTGAATTCTGCTTTAAACCTGCCTTTCATTTTGAAAGTGTCGTCGGCATATTTTGCGAACACAGAAACTAAACAAGAAAATATTTTATTTATTTGGGTACTTTTTTATATTAATATTACATGAATTTTAATTTTGTAGAAAAAAATTATATTAATAAACATTCCATCATTTGCAAGCTATAGTATGAAGGGAAATACTCGAACCAGTTGTCAAACGTGACATTCTTTATGTTATGTTTCATCTTTTATGTTTCAACCAATTTGTTAATAGAAAATTCTGTTGACAATCCATGGAGTGTTGGAAACTTTTCTTGTTGTGCAGTGTGACTTGTACGAGGACCCAATATGAGTCATAAGGTTTGAAACACTACTAGTTGAACTGGGAACGACAAACCCTACACGGACGCACGGCACCAAGTCCTCAACTGGCTCAAGGTCTGCTGAAAGCATAACAAAAAAAAGAGAGGTTTTCCCCTCTCCCTGCAATTGCGATATCTCCAGTTGTACGCACGTTTCCACTCAAGGTTAAAGGTAGGGATATTCAACTATTCGGCCCTTTTGCCGAATAGTAAGCAGGATATTCGGCCGAATATTTTTAGGATAATTTTTTTAAAAGTGCTTTTAAATACATATTTAACAAAGAATATTGCAGAATTACATTTCAGTGCATTTATTATCAAAAAATCTCTTAAAATTTACCCAATTTTCAGTTGCATAGGAGTATTTATTAAAGTTACATATAATATTTATCATTGCAAAGCCTGAACTTATTATGCAAGAACAAAATTTTTCAGCATTTTCAGGAGTGAGCCTGTTTTGTTTGGTTTCATACACGTATAATATCAACTAGGGATGTAGCGAATATTAAGTATGAGGCCTATTCGGTCCTTTCCCGAATATTCTGTCTGGCCGAATGCTAAACAGATATTTGGCAGAATAAATTCAGGTCAAAATATTTTTTAAAAATGTTGTTTTAAATATATTTAATAAAGAATATTGTAGAATTACATTCCGGTACATTTATTATTAAAAAAATCTATCATTTATATATCTAATTTTAAGTTGCATAATATATATATATATATATATACACTATTCAGAAAACAAACGGTCACTATACATTGCTTGCAAGTGCTGAATGATATTTTCTTGCTAAATTTGCAAACCTTGGAAATTTATTCAGATTTTTTCCTCCAATTAAGTGGAAATTCCATCTACCTATTAGAAGTTCTTTATCAAAATAGGAATTTAATTCTAGTAATTTTAATTTATCCATTCAATTTGCATTTGATTGAATTTTTGAATGAATTTTGTCATTGTCATGTTCTGTATTGATGATTCTTTTTCTCCTTATTGGAATTAAGGTATTTAAAATATTACAAATATATAAAAAGATATTAACATTCTATTAAATATACAAATAATAAAAAACTCAGTTTTATTTAATCTTAAATTTCTTCTTTTAAAATTTGAAAAATATTTAATTTACAATCAAAAGTGAAATGTTTTTAAAAATTTGGTATTCGGCCGCAGAATATTCGGTATCCGGCTTGAAATTTGGCCGAATATTCGGTATTCGGCCAAATCACTATTCGTTACATCCCTAGTCAAAGGAGTGAAAAAAAGTATGCAAGTTGATTAATCTTATTCTTTTACTACATCTTATTCTTCGTCTAGCTTATATTACCACAAAATTACATTCAATTACGGATGATTAAAATATATATTATTGAATCAATTTATAAAATTAATAAAGTATTAAAAAGGGAGAGAAAATTTGCCATTCACTGCTAGCTTGAAAGTAAGTTCCGTTCTTTTCTTTATACCATCAGTTGTCTTAACACACTGTTCTAGCTTTAAGATTTTTTTATTATTTTTGTTGTGGAATTTTTCGAATTACTTCTTGCTTCAAACTAAATCCAACGACCAACAGTTTAGGAAAATACAATGGACAATGGAGCGGGTGCGGCTTGTCATTTTATTTCCCTTTATTGAACGCATGTAAACAATTTTGTTGAATATTCGATCGATTTGATTTAATTTCACCTTACGATTGTTTTTAAACAGCGAATTTTAAGGAGGATGGAATTCAAATCGAAGATCATTCATTGTCACAGCGATTAGACTGATCATCAAATGTGAAAAGGAAGGCAGTGAATCAAATTCGTTTTGATTCAACAAATAAAACTGCGAACGGACACAATCACAATTTATAACAAAACTAAATGAATCCTACTGAAGACAAAAGCAATATCTAGTAACATATTAGTGCCATATAATACATAAAAATGCTTTAGTAGCTATAATACTGATTCCAATAATCAGAAAACTAGTGCTAAAAAAAGGAAATTCGAATTTCTAGTCCGAAACATGGTACTATGATAATGTTATGTTAAAAACCATTATTTATTTTATCGTCTGCATTTCATACTACAATTTCGTCGGTTTTTTCTAAATCAAGTTTACAAATTCATAAAATTATATCAAACTAATACAAAATACAAGGTACTTTCATTAAATTTGAAACAAAAGTAGGCAAGCAAATCTTGAAAATTAAGTATTTTTAAATGTAAATTTATTAATTTTTAATTAATGAATTACGGATTTAATTAATTGAATTAAAGGTTATACTGTGGAAGCCCAATCTACGATTAAATAGACTACTAAACAGCTCAATAAAATGAATGGTGAAAATATATTGCATAATGAACTTTAAAAAAATTATTAAAATTAAAATAAAATTGCACGGAAATAAAATTTGTATCACTGAGAAGCAAATTTTTGAAATGAATTTTCAAGTGGCGTAAAAATGGTTTTTTTTATGCGATAATATACTCCGAAGCTATTAAAGAAAAACGTTAAAATTTCGATTATTTTTTAAATAATGAAAAATCTAATTAAAGTTTTGAGAAATCTTTCTTAGATAATATCAACTACCCAAGGAGTAACTACGTGCCAAATTTGGTAGCTCTACGTCAAATGATTTTTGCATCACGCAATTTACAAATAGTATGCCGTCTAAAACATTATTATATTTAAAAAGATGACATTATTTACTACCTTATATTCCTAATAAAATCATCAGAATCCAATAAGTCAAAATTAATCTTTTCTTGATCATTACAAGATTCAAGATTTCAAGTTTTTCTGAGTTTAGCTGAACTTAAGCTGTCTATCAGATAGTAAATTAACAGTAATATATTCAGATATAGTTGTTTGTAACAATCCATTTCTAAATGCTGAAAAATTTACACAAATTAAAAGTAATGACATTACAAAAGTTCAAAAGAAATAATTCAAATGTAGATCATATTAAAGAATGACGCAAAAATGAGCTATTGCTTTAAAAAATTAATACTGACTTTTCATCAGAAAATCACTATCTATATTTTATAAAAAGTATCCTCACTACAAATCACTACATTAATTTTTAGACACCTTCCTCACCAGTATCAGTATCCGAACAAAATAATCTTTCGAATCGCTGATAGCAAACATTGACATAAAACACAAAGCCTACTCAATATGTAAATTATTATTTCATAAATTAATTGTCTATAACTGTGGCTGAGCAACAACTATCATGTACTAACTAGGTAAGCGCTATTGTTCTTTCTTTTTTTAATCATGCTATAAAAATGAATAAGAACAGATAACGTGATAAACTTGATAAGTTTGGAACATAAGTTCTTCGGTCGAAATGCTAGAAAGTATACACAATGATTTTCACCCTTATTTTAAAACAGGGCATCTTAAACTTTTCTTTTCACGAAAAAGATAATTTCACAATTCAATTTTTCACTGATACATTTCACCACGATCCCAAGCATGTATCGACATCAGAAAATAATAATAAAAAATGTTTTCTAACGAATTTTAACGAGGTCTAGAGAGCTTTCTTAAATATATTTTAATTTTTTTAAATATTTTTTCTTAAATATTAAATTATGAATATTCATATTATTCTTAACATTAATAATTATTTTCAATATTAATAATAAATAATTCTTAAATATTAAAGAATCAGAGAAAAGTTTAAATTGTCAGTCTTCAGGAACAGGGGCGCCGAGTCGAGGGGACGAGGACGGGCGGTTAGCCCCCTACTTTTTGCACGAAAAATTAAATTTTTATTTTATTTTAGCTTCCTAAAACTAGGAATTATTATTAAAAAAAAGCAATAGTGTCCGGGAAAGCTAAATAATTTTGTAACTAATTTTTTAAAATTTTGTTGTGGGGGGGGGGGGGGGGGGGGGGGGGGGGGGGGGGGGGGGGGGGGGTGTTCATCTACCCCCCTATACATTCAGGCACTTTAGATGTCTAGTTTTTTGCCCCCCATTTTTCCATCCAATGTTCAGGATCCTATGAGCTACTTACCTAAAGTGTATAAGCCATTTATTTTTCGACCGGGTTGATTGATTTATTTAGATATATTAATGTACTAGCAGTACGCGCACGGCGTTGCCCGTGGAATCGGGACAAATAAAAAAAAAAAAGCCCACATCAATTACATAAATGAAAGTTTTAAAACGAAATCAAAACAAAATATATATATTATATTGAGATTATCTCGCCTCTTTTTCCTCTCGACCGAGTATGTTAAATCTAAACAATGTTAAAAAAAATTACAATCTGATATTTGTTACACCGACAAGCAAATATGAAAGGCAAAAGAAATAAGACCGCGCTTAAAAAATAAAATCGAAGTCATCGAGTAAAAAATCATCTCCTCGCAGAACGCGAAAGTAATGACGTCACCTGGCGTCAGCTAATAATTGCCCAACGTTCCTGAGAGCTGTCGCGGGCCGGAAACTTCTCTAGAGGAAAAATATCTTTTCAGCTACCAGGAAAAAATTAATTTTAAAGAAACGAAAAGATATTTTAACCATTCTTGTTTTAAATCGACAGAACCGTTGCAGTTATGCATGAAAAATTTTCAAAATATATCTTTATTAGAACATCGGATGCAAGAGTTTTAAGGATTCCAGAAAATTTTATTTTTGAAAAATGACTAAGAAAAATCCTAAAATTCAGTAAATTACGTTAGAAATTCGAAACTAACTTCATTAGAATGGAAATCGTCTGCTATTTCCAATGGTTTTATCTATTTTTTTCGTACAATTATTCAAAACCAATCTATTGAGAAATTAATGCGAAAAAATCAACGCAAAACAACACAAAACATTAAATAAAAAATTTTCAAGATTAAATTTTAAAATTTCGGCTTCGAGGTGCATTGAGGTCCCATTACGACTACCTGTGTGCCAAATTTCACTTAGCTATGTCACGATAGATTCGTCTGGACATCGCAGACACACACAAACATTGCCTTTTATAGTATAGATTGTTTGAAAGCTACATGAGAGCTATTTTGGAATGTCTTGCAATTTTGAACCGTGGTCAGGCAAAGACGGCACCTGAGGCCGACAACCCTCTCAAATTTCACTACCACACTAGTCGGGAGGACGTTAAACCCGGACTACTTTAACGTGCAAGCAGGCCCGTATACACGGCAGATCTTCGTGGGAATCGGGTTTCAGATCCACCAGCCTACCGATCCTAAAAGTCAGCACTCTGTTAAGAGGCCTGGCAGCTTCATTTGGTGTCGGGGTCCATCATTAGAAGCCCAACTTTAAAAGAATTTCTTAAAGCGAAAAGATAAATTGTATCAACTAGAAATATATCAAGTAACTAATAAGTCGAATTCAGAATGTTCGCAAAAGGTAATGTAATTTCAATTACAAAACCTAACATAATTTAGGAAAAAATTATAAATCGGTTTGCCACATCTAATTCTTTAAGAAGTTACTTTAAAAATTCAAGAATTATCCCAGAAAATTCCGTTATAATCCAACATATTGCCCAACTAAAGAACTTTTCAGGAAATTCGTTAGTAGAATATTATAGGTGTCATCAGAAGAAATAAAATCTTTAATTTTAAATTGTTGATAAACATTTTCAAACAAAAAACATTCTTGTTTATTTCATTTATTAAATTAACTCCGCAAGAATTTCAGTACATTCCAGCAGTATGGTTTTCAGTCTATCAATAGGAGGTACAGTAGTATAGATGCGGTTGCGTAGCTGCAGCTTTGCCCTCAGTGAACTTCAACATGTCGCCCTTCCTTCAAAAGTTATGGGGTGCATTAACCTCAAAGTAATTCAATTTCAGGAAAATTCCTTTTATTAGTAACAACGTAACTCGTCGTTTCGTATCCATGATCTCTGCAGATAGGTTGCGCAGTCGCGCGTCAACCTGTCCTTCCTTCACATATCGACAATTTACCGATAAAAGGCGAGAAAAATGCGATTTATTAATTAGTTACTTTTTTAATGTATAAAATATTGTGACTGGTACTGCTTGTTCTTCTACGCTTATAATGGCAATGCTTTAGTGTATTGCGCGCGATGTCCAGACGTGTCTATCGCACTCACAGCCATGAAAATGTGGCACACGGGCAGTCGTAGAGGGTGACAATGTACCTCGAGCCCAAATTTATTAAAATTCAATCTAAATTTTTTTATTTAATGTTTTTGCTTTTTTGGGTGATTTTTGAAACATTTTTGTCCACAGTATCGTTCTCATTTAGTTCGAAAAAAATTGATTCACCATGGAATAGAATAAACAATTTTCTTTCTAATGTTGTTTTGAACTTCAAACGTAATTACTGAACTTGAGAAATTTTTCAAAAAATAATCAGTTTTGCCATCGAAATTTTTATTTTTGTTTTTAAATTTGCTGCATCTGACGTTCTAATAACACTAATATTTTAAATTTTTTTCATCTGGAAACGGTTTGCGATAGTTTTTCCGCTTTTTTTTTAAATTAATTTTTCTTTCTCAGTTGAAAGGTATTTTTCTCCTGAAGCTTCTCCGCGATACCTTCACTGGAACGCTGCTTGCAATTGGTGTGACGGTGCAGAGCGCAGGTGCGTCGTAACCTTAATTGAATGACTTCGATTATTATTTTCGGCGGTATCTTAACGTGTTTATTTTCTCGCATATTTTGCTTGCTGTATAATAATGATTTTCACGTTGCAATTTTTTAATATTGTTTTCGATTAGCTACTCTGTACTCCGTTTTTCCTACGACAAAATAATCATTTATCGCGGGAAAATCAATAATATATATCTTTTGTTTGATTTTTGTTTGCAAAACCTTTTTACGTCAATGTGGATGTTTTGTTTTCCACTTTGGTCCTGATTCCACGGGCAACGCCGTGCGTACTCTAGTCTTGGTTATAAAATTACTTTCCTGCGTGTCTGCTTTTGCGCCCTTTTGGAATTGGCGCGGGGTGGACTGCCCCTGCGATCCCATGGCTACGCATTGACAATGTACATATGCTATATTATACAGACATGACACAGACTTGGAACAAAAAGAAGCTGAACTTCATAAATAAAGAATCGTGCCTAACATAAATACCGAGGTAAAATATATAGTGATTAATCAAACTAAATATTTATACAAAAGTTCTTGAGATATTAAAAAATATTGAGAATTATTATATAAAAGAAAATTAAAATAGTAAAATCCGATGCCGAAAAAGCGGAAATCATGCGTTTCCGCGAAATGTTTTATGTCTGATTATATACTGAATTTACCAAGCTACAAATATCGCGATTAGCATTCAATATTCCGATTTTAAGGCTGCCATTGCTTAATTTTAATGCTTTACGGTTACGGAAGGAAGATGGAACAACAGCTCATCAATTACAGCAGCGGAAGATCTCATCAAAGGAACAAAATCCGTATTCACACTTTTCCTTCCTCATGATTCAAAACAACTAAACAGAAATACCGGTTTATTTATTTATTATTACTTTTTAAAAATATTTGACGTAGTTACTGTATACTGTTTGACACGTGATACTTCCGCTTTGATGAGCAAACGAAAAAGAAACATAGTTCTAAGACCATTCAGGATGAAGGAAAATTTTAGAATTCGGACATGATGGGTATTTAAAATCTATTTGACTTAATTCAGAAAGTCTTACCAGGTGACAAGTTCGAACTTCAGAATTTTCCAAATCAATATGCTACTCCTTAAAACTCAAAAGAAAGTTAAGTTTAATGGCGCATGCAACAATACGTAACTTCT
>BGPR01001467.1:1787-47073 GCA_013235015.1 Araneus ventricosus | reverse complement strand
CTCTTCGATTTTACCCAGTCAGCAGATTTTAATTTATGCTACCCTCAAAGCGAGGCTTCAATCTACAAAAAGCACTGTTCTTTTCGCTAGCCTCTTTCAGGGTCCCTCTGAAGCGAGACTTGAAACTCCAGCGTTTACGTTCCGATTTCAGTCCAGACGGATTTCCAACCACCACAAGCCATTTGGCTGATTTCCATAGATTTTTCTGGCTTTTTTCCTTCTCGCGTTCCAAAATATCCAGTTTATCTATGAAGTGAAATGCCGGCTTTACTTAGATTCCTGTTACTCTGTTATCTATTAACCAAAATGAAAACGAATGTAATACATTTTTTTTTTAAAGGAAGTTTCAGATATGTGATTACAAATGACTCGATTCACTGAATTCCGAAACCACACAATCTACATGGATCTGATTTTTGAAGCTCCGACTAGACTAGACTGAATGCGTCTTCGGTTCTTGCCCAAAACGAAAATGATAAGCAACTTTGATTAACTGAACTGCTAATAAAAACGGCGACAAAAGGTATGTGTTTTGTTTGAGAGAATATTAATAAATGCGTTGAAATTACTGAATCGCAATAATGATAATTGTCTGCATATCGGGAAAGGTAATCTGTGTGCACAGTTTAATCTCTTCATGATTAGCTTGGTAAACAGATGAAAGTAACTTCCAATTTCATATTTCGCCAGTTATCACTAAACAGTTCAGAAGCGCACGGTATATTGATGATTCAACTATACCCGAGAGATGTACATAAAAGATACCTGAGCCTCTAAAAAGTTTAGAGAGAAATAAAAACGGAACTACACAAGTTGCTTAACATCTTATTAACTAAATTCCTATTTATATCTATTTAGATATGTATATGACTGAGAAAGGTGGAAAAACACGGAATTTAGACTTTCGATTAAGAAATTCACACCATTTCGCACATAATCTAAGCTTGGAAACTCTGCTGACACACTTTATAAATTCTGTGCTGTTACGACAAAGTAAAGGGTTAATGGCGCAGGGGGTAGAGCATTTCTTTTTTCATCCTCCCTCGCTATACATGGTTTTAAAAACATAAAATAACAGTAAAAATTCATCGCTCCTAAAATTGGCGTTTGATCATGGATACCCCCCTCAATCTTGTGTCCCCCATCGTTAACCCACTGAAATGGCAAGTTGTTATTCAATCCACGTTCTGTTCTGATCGTCTATTGTACAGTCGTCAACGGAATGAATGGGACACCTCTGTAATTCTGGTATATATTATCGCATCTTCACAAAACTAGTGCCAATATTAACGGCTCAAGAGGACAGGTTTATTTAGATTTTAAAAAAAAAAAACCATGATTAACCGAGTTAATTAACAGCTATCTCGGAATTTTCCCATTACGCCTATCAATTTTTTGTACCAAAGGTCTGCACATGCGCGTGTCTCGATTTCAGATTGCCGCCGAGATTTTGTAGCGGTCACGTGACCTTCAATTGTGGTCAGCGATTGTCCCCGTGTACACGCGGACTAAGCATTTTTCTTACGGACGGTACAGATGCTTTACCATAAGACTTTTTCCCTTAGCGCACGCGGGCTAGTATCGTCAAATCAGTAACTCATTAGGATTTCATTCCCCGCAGAGTTGGTCAGAGGGAAACTCAATCGCCCTATGGATCATTTTATTCAGCTAACATGTTTTATCACTACAAGTGTGATAGCTAGATTTTTTGCTTATGAGGAAATAAAAGAATAAATAATAATATGGGCGGTCTGAAGGGACAGCGGATCTTATCTTTTAATTACTACTTAAAAATGGAAGAAAGCACTATCCTGTTTTAAGAGATATCTCGAGATTTAGTCTACTCGTAATCTAAGGATTAGAAATAATTTATTACACGCATACACACATACAAATAAGTATCAGTGTAAGCATATCGCGTTTTAATTTAATCTGGGAGTTGATATTACGGTGTTCTCAAAATTTTCGTAAAAGAAATAGATACCAATGAACGTTTGGCATATCGAAATATATATTATTTATCTTTTCATATATTATTATTAGGATTATTTTGGTAGCATTTAAAAGTATTGATCATAGAAGTCGTATAACTGCATGTAGTAACAGTCATGAAATTATTTCTTTGACTTGGTAACAAATAACTTGAGGCGATTAAAAACGCAAAAGTTTTATTCGTTAAAAATGACCCCATTGTTAGATGGCAACTCGAATACAATCCTGCATATTATTTCTGTTTTCAACATCCCTTTTTCTTAACTAATACAAAGCCTACAGTTATGAACAGGTAAAAATCTACAGGTCAGTGGACAGGATTTTTAACAGACTTCCAACACAGCCTACTCAGTTTACGTTAAAACACACTGTTTGGAATTTAAGTTACAAGAAAAATTTAAATCCATAGGCATTGTGGTTAATCGACAAACTAGTGATAATAAACGAGCCTAAGGATACAAGCGCGCATCGTCGTGGCACACTTTCTCCATATTGTTAACTCACGCGTTTTCAGGCCAATGTGAGCTTTCGTCAGCGTGATTTGAACATAGCAGTTATGTAATCCATGCAGTCTATTTATTTATTTACTTATTATTATTATTGAAAATGAGTATTAGTAATAAAATCAACTGTTTCCCTTGAAAAAGTTTCCCGTTGTCATTTTCATAAATACCATAAACATACATCATGGATATGAGAGTGCAGCTCTATCATATCTTTTTTCTATTTTACAAAGCTAGCCTATATAAATTATGTAACTTGTGTCGTCTTCTCAAGAGTTACAAAATCTAACAATATTTTTGCATCCATTACCGAAAATGACAAACAAAAAAATTAAAGACGATTGCATCCGACATAAAATATTGCACATGAAGATGCATTTCGAAATGTAAATACGTTCACATCAACAAACTATCTTTCCTATTTTGGTACACTTCGTTGAATATTAAATTTCAACAGCCAAAATAAAGACTAAATCATTAGAAGGGAGGGAGTGCAGTAGCGGCGATTAGGAATTACAGGCGAGGAGCAAAAAAATCTATAGGCAACTAAAAGTACCGGGAATCAAAGTGAGTAGACAACAAAATTTAAAATTTGAATGCTCATTGAGCTAATCGGGACACAGAAGTAAAAGTTAGCAATTGAAATAAAAATAAATTTTTCCCGCAAAAAGTGTCGTGTTGCTAATTCTCATCTCCCAGGATTGCTCGGGCGTTTCAAAATGTTTCTTTTATGTGTTAAAATCTAAAAATGATTATTGAATACGTTTGTGTATTATATTTTTGTATTTTCTATTGATGTTGTACTATTCTAAGTGAATAATTTAAGAAGAAAAAGAGTAAATGCACGTGATTTAGTAAATAATACTTCTTCAGACAAGTCCTGTTGTGTAACGTCTTGTCGAAGCCAGCGACCAGCGGGCTGACATGTTCGATGGGGGCAGGCGTCCTCTTGAGTGACGTGCGACTTTTGACCGATCGCGAAGGTAATTTGTGCCTTCAACTAGCTGTGATTGACCTTGACCAATGAAGAACAAACAATTTTGTTGACAATATAAGCACGCACTGTTGAAACTTTGACTTTTTCCTTGATGTCTTAGCGACGGGGAACTTTGGCAGATTTTTACCCTGAGATGGACGCTACCTAACCAACGGATGTGCTGTTTCGTGGCGTGGATGTTTTTCCGCCTGGTCGTCCATAATGTGAGTTTGTTAGCAGAGCTGCAAGTAAAATGTGGAAATAATGTTCGTGGCCTAGTTCAATTATAAAATATACCGATATCTACCATAATGTGATGGGTCTGTTTGCCTCTGAATATTTGGAAACCTAGTATGGACTCCTCGTAACGATGCAGCTGGATATAGGAACAACGTGTACTCGCGTTAGCACGTGGCAGGATTCATATTATTCTAAGAGACTGAGTACGGAAAAAGGCACAGGCCACAGCCTTATATGTGAGTGCGACAACATTTATTTTGTGCAGCCGAAGCGGCAGGTGAATGCTCGCTGACGAGGTGCGATGTATATCTGGCGGCGAGGTGTGTCAGCAGTAAAGATAAGTACTGCATATCAGTGGCGAATCCAGGATTCGGGTCTGGGGAGGGCTGAGGTCATAAAAATTTTGTATCGTAGTGACGAATGTCAAACCTCATGGCTTATATAAACAAAAACACTTTAACTTTACAGACTTTCCTCACCTGACAATAAAAACAATAAAGAACACTACAATACTTTCGATAATTTAATAAAAAATACAATGAAATAACTGGCCAAAAAATGTTTTCGACAGCGCCAACGCTACAAGTGCAAGTGGAATGACTAGAAAAGTAGGAAAATTTTCGATCCTGTCAAGTCAGAAAGCAATGTTGTCACGATTTTATTACTATTTCTTTAAATGAAAATTAAGATCAAGCAGTTGTAGTGATTTTAAATTGAAACAAGAATTTTGGTTTAGCTCTGGGAGGGGGGGGGGTTGCAGCCCGATAAGCTTTTTGTCATGTTCTAAGAATTTTTTTTCATTTTGTTGAAGTCCTGATTCCACGGGCAACAATTTTTTTTAATATTGTTTTGGATTAATGTACTCTGTACTGTTTTTCTACATGTTATTATCGCGGAAAAAATAAACGGGAAAATCTATAATGTGTATCTTTTGTTTTGAAAACTTTTTCGTGTCATTGTGGGCGATTTTTTTTTTATTTTGTTGAAGTCCGGATTCCACGGGCATCGCCGTGCGCGTACTGCTAGTATGTTTATATTCCTAAGTCGGATATTTCAGTTTAATGGTATAGTAGTCGGAACTCTTTCTTTGCAGCGTTAGAATTTAGTATTAAAGGTATAATTTCACGGTGCAAATTGTATGTGAAATTTGATAGTAAATTCAAGCATGTAATTGGTGATAATTTGATATAACAAGTGAATTCGCGCAACTTGTAAATTGTGTAATGTAAATTAATAAGTTCTAAAGATGTTGTTTTGCCTGTTTCTATTGAGTGGATCCATTTTAGCATGTTTGTAATCTTGTGATTTGATGTTTAATACTTTTATTATGCACGGCCAGGAAATTTTGATTTAACTTAAATAAATATATTATTTAGTATTCGCATGCTTTTGCAGTTCATTTCTGTGTTTCACTGTCTACCCACTTTACCAGCTTGTGAGTTTGGAATTAGAAATTACCTGTTAGAGTTGTTGCGGGTTAAAATTTCATTCATTTAATGAATTTACTTCCTCATTTAATTCTTATTCTTAAATCAGCTATATGATCCATTCAATTAAATTTAACTTCATTTATTTAATTATTATCAACACTTCAAAAGTGAGGGGGCGGGCAACGGCTTCCTCGACCCCCGAATCGCCGTCACTGGGGGAGGGGAGGTTGAATGTAAGACAAGTTCGCATTGATTTACCAGTTAGAGAAGGAAGTGGATAAGAATATTCACGTGATTCATTAACAGGGAAAGATAAAGCAACCCGGCAACAATTTTTTAAAAAATAAATATGAGTACTTTATTCCAGGAATTGAACTTCTACTTACTTCGGATTCCACTGATATAACCAAAGCAATATTTACAGACTTCTCAAGAATTAAAAAAAGTTGTCAACCGCAAAAATCTTCATGACACATTTACTACGTTTTTCAGTCGCTTTACCCTTGCACGACAGATTTCCTTTATCTTACTTGCAGGCTCCATCCACCTTCTAATCAATGAATTTCTATAATAAAACCACAAAATCGCGACAAAAGAAAGCATTATCTCATCTGAAAAACAGATAACAAAGAGGGGGGGGGGAATCCTTCATTTCAATTGTTCCGTACGCTTATTGAGCTACAGTAAGAAAACGACAGCTTTTCCACCTGATAAAAATGAAAATTACGGTTAATTCACGTATCCATACTTTTCAGAAAGCGAAATTTTGCGACATTAATGTCCCCAAAACAACTTAGATGTGAAATGCAGGGATAAGATCGGAAAAAAAGCTGAAAATAGAAATCTGAAAATTTTACGCGTGAAATACGTTTTAAGTAACTTAAGCCGGGTAAATTATTATATACAAATATATATATGTTTGTGAGTGGGTAATTTTTTAATTACATGCAGGGCTAAAATCAGCAAATCAAAAAATAAAGGACACTTAAAAATTGCATATGGCAAAAAAGGAATACCAAATTAACAATGAAATACTAATAATATTTACAACTGTTATTTAGCCAACTAATTTGTAGCTAGAATAATAGTAAAAAATGAAAAAAACATACTTTTAAAAATAAGACTTTGAATGAAAATGAATTTTTTTTTAAATTTTCGACAGTAAGCAATTAGTTACATTCTACTTGGTTTTCAACAAATTTTTCACTTTAAAATGCAGATTATTTTGAGGAAAAAAAAAAGAATTTTCAATCACAAGGGACTTTTTTAGCATTTCTTGCAAAAGGAGGCGCGGATATCTTTTAATTTTCTTTAAGAACACGAATTCCTACATCATTATAAGAAAAAAAAGGGGGGAAGTGGATTTTTTTTCGGAAAGAAAGAAAAAGCGGAATTTTCTGTGAAAAAACGGAAATTTTTCATTTTAAGAAAATAAATAAAAAAAGCGGAAAACTCTCATCCCTGGAAATGCAAACATGACCACGGCATGTTGGGCAGGAGAAGGTATTGAAAACTTGTTCTTTTCAAATCGCAGTAACGTTACACCCCTCTGAATCACACAACACGTGAATTCCATTATCCAAACACGGAAATTCGAATTTTTGAGACTCGTAAGACGCTTCAACCAGCTGTCATCAAAACCACTGAACATGATTCGACTTATCGCTAATGAAATGAATTGGAGATGTCCACTATTTATAAATAAATATTTATAATGAATATTTATACATAAATACGAGGGTCATCCAGAAAATAAAGACCGTTTAGTTATACAAAATGAAAAACACAATATTTATTGGAAAAAAAAAAACAATTCTGTTACATACCGGAAGCTTCCTTCACTTCTCTACATAATCACCTCCTACATTTAAACATTTGTCGCATCTGTTCACGAGCTTCAGAATCCCCATGTCATACTCTTCTGCCGCCAGTTCATTAAGCCAGGTGGTCACTGCATTCAAACTCAAGAATTGCAGGATCATTTCGGATTGGAAATTTTTGATCATCCACCCTATAGCCCGGACCTTGCTCCTAGTGATTTCCATCTTAAGCTGAAAGAATTTCTGGGCGGTAAGCGTTTTGGAAGTGATGAAGAGTTGGAGAATGCAGTGACCTGGCATGCATTCAAGTCGCAATAACGTTACACCCCTCTGAGCCACACAACACGTGAATTCCATTATCCAAATACGGAAATTCGAATTCAGTCTGCAGTCTGGCTTAATGAACAGGCGGCAGAAGAGGCACGGGAATTCTGAAGCTCGTGAACAGATACGACAAATGTTTAAATAATGCAGGAGGCGATTATGTAGAGAAGTGAAGGAAGCTTCCGGTATGTAACAGAATTGTTTTTTGCCAATAAATATTGTGTTTTTCATTTTGTATAACTAAACGGTCTTTTTTCCCTTGATAACCCTCGTATATAGAATGAAATCAAGAAAAATCCTGTCCCATATTCTTTAATTGAGTTACCTGTTTAAATTAGCTCAAAAGTTTTATTCTGTTTAATAGAAAAGTAATCTTTCTATGCAACATGTTATTCTCCTATCTTCTCATTTCAAGAATACATAGAGAAAGTATCGTAATAAAATTCGACTTGAGATTTTGAAAAATGCAGGTACAGTAACGCACCGTTTATACATTTTTCATTTATACGTCGTTTCACCACGGTCCCAAATTCATTCGTAACCACTTGTAATGATAAACTACTTCCTTTATACGACGCAGAGCTTCAGTAATAACGTCGTTTTCCCCCTTTCTAAAATTCTCAAATTTTCTGCATCAGCCATTATTTCTTCATTCTTATTAAGTAGGAAACTTTTCCTCGAAAGCAGGGTTAACATCCTTTCCCAATTTGTCATTTCCACATAAAGGCCTGCTGGCATGCACATAAATCGTATAAAATACGAGATATATTTAATTATTACACATATGCAATAAAGGTACTTTTCTCACATTTATGACAAATTATTCATTTTAAAATTTACTTATTGTTTTCAATACCATGTAGTAATATAGTGGTACTATCTTTAAAAAAAAATATTACTTTTAAATGAATTTGCCTTAGTAGAATTAAATTTGGAATAATCAAACTGTTCATTAAAATTTCGTTTATACGTTGTTTTACGTCAATCCCTTTGAAAGATATAAAAATGGTGCTTCATTGTATTTCAGATCTTCCTGAGTTAAATAGAGGGAGAGGGCAATTTTGGAATCGAGCATGTGTGTGAACATGACAGTTTAGAACATGTTATCAGGGCTAAAGTATTTGAGAAGCAAATCGAAAAATTAATTAGACCGAATCAATAATTTTTAATTTGAATAATTTCTAATAAGTTTAAAATGTAACAATCCATGACATCTTATTCAAATAACCAGAAAACTGGATCACTCCCCGCCCTGCCTAAGCATCCGGGTAACCTGGATGACAACCGCTGCAATAACTAAGTACCGAGTCCTAGTAGCCATCGCCGGCCACGGCTCGACTCCTCCCGTAGGAGGTAGGTACTATCATTGGAGGGAGGATTCAATCTCCCCATTACTATAATCACCAGGGACGCGAGAACCCGCTAACATATTCGGCGGCTTCTCATCCGAGTACTCGCGGTGCCTCCCCGGTGAGAGTATCTTATTCAAATAATGGACACATTTTGCTTTTTAGGAGATACCAGCGATACTCTTTTCTGGTCGGCTCCCTCCCGGTGGATTAATAATAATAAAGCGTCGAAAATCGTGACTGTTACGGATTCGTAGATTTGTTATCCGTCATTTTATACATATAGCAAAAGTAAGAGAGAAAATTTTAGTTTTCTTTAAAATTAACTATTTCAACTAACTGTAAGATTAAATATAATTAATCTTTTTTGATATTAGCTATTTATTTATTAGTAAAATGCGGGACATGCAGTCGATTCCAAGACGCCTGGTTGCCTTAAGGTGACCGCCTACGTTCGGAACAAAATTTTTGAAAAATTGTATATTTTAAGAAATTTTTTTTAGATGCATTATCAATTATAAACACAAAAAGTTTCATTTAAATATAATATTTTGGGGGGAAACATGGCAATTTGTAGTAAATTTTAATGAAATTTAACCAACACGGTTAACATTCTACACCAAATTGTAAGGCTGCAATTCTAACTTTCTTTACGCAAAAGTTATAGAGAACAAAGATCTATGAAATGAACCTAAATCTAAGAAAAAAAAATTGAAAAGTAAGCAAATTGGGGGTAAAAATATGTGTAAGTATGCATTTTTCCTTTAATTAAACACTTAATTTTTCTCAAGACACCTGTAAATTAATAAGTATTTCACCAACAACAAATATTTTGCTTCATTTCTTATATTATTTGAAACATGTGCTGAAACTTTCAAGTGAATATCATTATTAGATTTTCGAGATATCATGTTAACGGTGGGGAAATTTTATGAAAAACAAAATTCTGAGAAAATTGCACTTAAAGATTTCCTTCCGGTTGGTTTTGCTTCAGACAAAGTATTTTAAAATTGTTATAACTTTTTTTTCTAATACATTTAGAAAAAAAATGTAAACGGATTTGGAAAGATGAAAGTCTGGACTACAAGAAAAAGTAAAAAAATAATTTTCGCCAAAGTGATCGAAAATCAGTGTTTGGAACGTAGGCGGATACCCTAACAAAACACAGTTATTGAATAGCAACAGATTCAGAAACCCTCCGCGCTTTTGCACATGCGCCGTGCGGAGTTATTTTCATCAAAATAGGGGGAAAGTGAAGAATGGAAGGGTGATGTTTATATTTTACTGAGCGTTATCTAACAAAGAATCCGGAAATGCGCTCATATGACTCATTGTCTGACACCCCTCTCCGGTGTAAAACCGTCCAAAGGTGGTAGTCTCGGAATCCGTTGCTGAACAGTACATGACAATTAAATTTGCTCCGATACATTCAAATCAAAGATGCAAGATAAAATCTTAAAAACAATCTTGCTGACTGAAACAATTTTCATATTCTAACGCTGTTATTCGAGCCCAGTATACCCCATTTAGTACACTTTATAAGAAAGGTATCTCAGGTACAAGTTTGGAACCATCGCTACCAGTCTAAAATTTCCTCAACTCGCTTATCTAAACAGGAAACCACGAAATATCTTCGAGTCATAATGTCACTAACCCAAGAAATATACATCACATCAGATATGCTTTGCGAACGCATTTTAACTGCGCGGTACAGAAATCAGAGCAATTCAGTTTTTAAAAAACATTATAAAAGTAGCGAAAAAACATCAAAATTTAGCAATTTTTTCTTAGTAATCCGCTTAGAAACATTACATCCAAATTCGTCTTACTGAGCCAAGTCATATAGCATAAAATTCATACATGTTCCTAATCTTTCCTTACAATGGCAAATTATTTTTTCCGTCACGCTCGTTAAGATGCCAACAGCACATCTGATTACAATCTGAATAATAACGCTATAAATCTTTTGCAAACAAAACGTTTCAGCGAAAATGTTGGCAGCTATCCATACACTAATTAGCTCACACGTTCCTGGGAACTAGATAACGCTAATTTCTTGAACGGGGCAATGAAGTACCTGCCAGAAAAAAAAAAAATAAAATAGTCGATGAAGCTGAAGAAGAAATATTGGTATGGATAATTCTGTACGTGTATTAAACACGTACAAAATTATCCAATGGCAATGGGTCCATCCTCTCGGAACATATTTTGCCAAACTTGAAGTAAAGAAAGCGGACGATTTTGAAAAAGAAAAATACAAATAAAATCATTCTAATTTTGACATTAAAAAATATATGCGAATAAAATCGAATATACTTTAAAAAGTAAAAAGTTGAACGTGTGAAGATTCCTTTGAAGCAAGCCAATTAAGACGATGGAACTGGATTTGAAAGTGCTGCATGTGCAGTCCTTGAAAAAAACATGGACAATACTAATACATGGTGGAGAAATAAGTAATTCTGATAAATGTCGCGTTTTGAATTATATGAGACAACATTAGGCAGGTCTCGTAATTTTAAACCGTGGTCAGATGACGAAGACGACTCCTGAGCCACCATCCTCCTCTCGAAACTTCTACATACCAGGGGGAGGTCGTTTGACCCCGCCAGATTGATCATCCACCAGACCCAGCATATGCTAATGGAATCGGGACGCGAACCACGACCTTCAGGTCCTGAATCCGAGCCCAATCCATACGGAACATCCACATATTTGGCTACGAGGGGCAGGTGGAGCATACAGAACTTATAAAACCATTACGGTAAGGTCAAACTGTTTAGCTCTCACCGATTTGATGACAGTATTCGAAACCGCTCATCGCTTAAATATAATTTTAAGTTGAGGAAAGTGGGGTAAAACCGGGTAGCTAAGACTCGAAGGCCTGTTGGAGCTAAACTATTCGACATAGAGTTGTCAAATTGTATTAAAGTATTCATTGTTTAACGGAGTACATTATATCATTCCTGAAAAGTCATAGTTTCACTACTTATTTTATAAGTGAATTTTTTTAATAGAAAAAGTCAAACTACCCGGTTTTAAACCACTGGTAAGGAAAACCGGGTGCACATGCTAACTTTATGGGAAATTAGATTTTCAGTGGAAAAGTAGCAGACATTTTTATGTTATATGACAATTTAAGAATATTAGTTACAAAATTCACATATAAAACAATCGACTTTTTCCTCCGCGCCACAGCATCTTTCGTGGGCCCAGCTAAGACATTTTCTACATTGGATCCAGCCTTTGTATTTATCTAAATTAGAAAATTCATCATTAAAATATAAACGTCCGATGTCTTTTTATCGTCTTCAGCGAAAAGAATCAGTAATACTGTCTGACCCGGTCTTACGCCACTTGGAGTACCCGGTTTTAAACCCCGAGTTCAGAGGTCATAAAAAACAAAATAGAACCACGCAATTATTGGACTAAATCCTTACTATTTGATAGGGTATAAATCCTTAGTAAACATATAATAAGCTGGACTAAATATAGTTTTTATAACTGTAATGATTATTAAGTCAGTATAGTTTAAATACAAAAGAACATTAGAGAGTTGAAGTGTTAAATAAATACACCTTCACAGACGCTGTGAATTCAACAGCAACGACACGGCCACTATGACCAGTCTTTTCTTCTTGACTAGTGGAGTATAATTCAGAATCTGTCAACTTGAAAGTAGAATTAACAGCGGCAGAATCAAGGCACCCGGTTTTTCCCGCACAACCTGATTTCGCCTCACTCTCCCCTAATTATTGTTTTAACTCTCTCACAACTTTTACATTCGCAAATGCAGCAGTTAATCAAAATCTGGGAATGTTATCTTTTAGATCGGTACCAACTGGGATGAAATTAGGGATTAAAAATTATAGTGGAACAGACATCTGAGAAAATAGATAATACAGATTATGGTGAATCACACACTGCAATTTCTTTCAGCAACTGTCAGCGGTGGTTGTGACTCTGTTTCAAAAATCCAGAAAACTAGCATTGGTATAAAAATCCAACATAATTTCGAATAATTCAGAATGTTAATGTGATACACATGCATATACATTTTAACAAAACTACTGTATTGTCACTAACTCTCTCAGACAATAAGTTTATGAACTAATTCAATGAACTTATCATAATATAAAAGTTTTAAATTTTTACAATATCTTAATGATATAAAAAAAATCTGGGATTTTGGATAAATTCGGAACACAATCACCCCTGAATTGGAATTAAAAGAAAACCTTACTTCCACCAGGGTTACAAAACCTACTTCAATCTTAACTTTTCAGAAGCAAACTAAACTTTTTAAGTCTGGTCTTGAACGAGTGTCTGACAGCCGGATACTTCTTAACTATGCCAGCGCAAACATCAAAATACTGGTTTGTTTCGTTCCACTCTAACGTTTTGTAACGCTATGAAAAGTTATCAAATTACAAATCAGTAAAATAGAAAAAACCTAATACTTTTGATTTATACTAGATAACTTATGAAAAACAAAATTCTGGGGTTTTTCAGAAAACTTTAGTACCTTTCTCGGAACTTTTCATTTAACTAAAAAGATTTTTCCATGTAATTCCAGCGGGAAGTACACTCCTGCTCAAAAAATAAGCAATAAACACGAAAAGACGCAGTACACATGCAAAACGGTGAATTAAAACACACAATTTACATATGAGGTAGAGGTTGCATAGCCGAATTCAAATAGGCAACCAAAATTAGCATAAAACGCAATCCCGCGGTCACACCACAACGCCTAAAAAGGGGCTTGCCGGACCTATGCTTCAGTTCGCAAGCAGCGATAGTTCCTCGGAATCCGAGATAGCCAAAGCGGAAAGCATGAATAGAAGAAACCATTTACACGATCAGATGCGTTGGAGGGCTGTCGGTATGTTGCAAGCTGGTGCAAGACAATCTGCTGTTGCCAGAGAGCTGAATGTACATCGTAGTGTCATCCGTAGGCTGTGGAACCATTACCAAAAAGGGATCAAAACGCCTTTAGAAGACTTGGGTCTGGACGCCGGAGAATCACCACAACGGCAGACGATCGCTACCTGTTCTAATGTGCCAGACGCCGGAGGACACTAACAGGTCTAACACTAACTGACGTCGCAACTCTTTGCTGCTGCAGGAAGGTCCATGTCCCGCCAAACTATGTCATGCAGACTGCATAAAGGAGGATTGTTCACACGACGACCTGTTGTTTGTGCGCCTTTGTCTCCAGCGCACGTCAGAGCGCGGTTGCATTGGGCCCATGAACATCGCAGTTGGACATTAGAGCAGTGGGGCCATGTACTCTTTACAGATGAGTCTCGATTTAACATCCAGAACGATTCCCGAAGGGCAATGATATGGCGAGAGCCAGGGACACGCTATCGAGGGCCAAAGAGACCATTACAGAGATGGCGGGTTACTTGTCTGGGCAGGGATAGCAACGAACGGTCGAACCGACCTCTACGTGTTCGCTGGGGGTTCCGTCACAGCTGACCGATATCGCGACGAAATTCTACACCCCTCTTGTGCGGCCTTTTATCGCTTCAATGGGTACCGACGCGATATTTATGGACGATAACGCCCGCCTGCATAGAGCATGATTGGTGCGGAGTTACCTGGAGAGTGAAACTATTCCACAGATGGCGCGGCCTGCTAGATCACCGGACCTGAATCCCATAGAGCATGTGTGGGACATGTTGGGAAGACGGATTGCAGGTCGCAGTGTGCCGCCAAGGACCCTCCATGAGTTCCAACAAACCTTACTACAGGAATGAGCATTACTGCCACAACAAGCGAACAACGACACTATTGCCAGCATGCCTCGCCGTTGTCAAGCATGCATTTCAGCTAGAGGGTATCATACCCGTTATTTTAGCGTGTGGTTCCCATTGCACATTCTGCCTACCAATTTGGGCTGCCGCTCGGCGACGGCCGTAATATATGCGTTTTTGTTTGTCTTTGCTTTATTGTTTGATATGTAGTCTAATAATGCCACACCTACCTCGTGTACAACTTTCACGCATATCCATTAAATAGTTTTTGTTTTATTCCGAGTTTCGCCTTTGTTGCTTATTTTTTGAGCAGGAGTGTATTAAAAGTTGGCGCCCTGGTTCCACCGGATAAAACTAAAAATTAGGGTTAATTCCTTTATCTATACTTTTCAAAAAACAACATAAAGCACATAATAGTTCAGTCCAATGCAAAATGCCAAAAATTGTCTAAGCTTCAGGGCGGAACCACTCGTATATGTTTTTTTGTTCTCTGAACTGAAACTATACTAGCCAAAATTTTTGAAGGATTGCAAAAAACTGAATAACACATAATAATGAACATATTGAATATTCAACGTCCATTCTATGGCATTTGTAAAACTAGTAAAACTACTTTCATAAAAAGGGCCATTAATGCAACATTCATTAGCGTCATTGTGTTATGAAAAGCAATTCATTTTTCCAATTTACAATCAATTTCTTGCAACCAAATGAGCCGTCACGAAGATGTATGTTTAACACTTTCAGTTATTAGACATCTGAAACATGAAATTCTTACTGACAAGACCAACTAGTGTCTGTCTAAACCTTCAGTAAGCGCACGAGCATTTTTGCAAAACCATAACATTTCTGTCTATGAAGTACAGCAAAATGGCATAATTTTACGTGACTGGCGCAAAATGTGTTAAAATCAATTTTGAACAATCAAAAATTTAATTAAATAATTTCCTTGCCAGAATTTTTGCCCCGAAGTGGGAGAGTTCTTAGTCAAACAATATAAGTTCACAATTAACTTTTTAAATTATTTGTCTAGTATTCCTCATACTTATTCCTAATTGAATAACATTAATTCCTTATCAAATAAGATTATATAACTATTGTTTAAAAATAAATTCCGAATTGTATGGTTAAAATAGAATTTAGCAAGTACCCTTCATGCACTTAAGGAAAAAGAGATCGAATCATTTCTAAATATACATTGCGAGCAAGAAACAAAAGGAGGGAGGGGGAATGAAAGCCTTTGTAAAGAAAACCGGTACATATTTATTTTTTGTACGTTTAATGGCTTACAATTAAAGACCAATAAAGTCAAACGTGTAAGGGAAGCTTATAACAGAAAAAAAATTATTTATTCTGTACCGCTAGCCAAAACAGGTTTAAGATAAATCCTACAACTTTCCAAGATGATCTGCTATTCTGTGGGCTTTTGAACTAAGCTCCGCAATCATATGGGGCATTTAAAAGATCATCACGTAATCTAGATTCACGACTGACCCACTGAAATATATTTATGAACTGAACGCTTCTGGCATGTACGAACATTGTCTAATTTTATCGTAGCACTATCGTGATGATTGACTACACATATCATGATGGGTTTAACACGAATATCCGCAACAATAATAAAAATTATTACGAAAAGAATTATAGAGTTGTTATAATTAAAATTCGTCTATTCAGAATACTCTAGAGCCGGCTCGAGGGCTCCAAATAAAACAAATTTCGCTAGGATTTAGTGTGATGATGCGCTTTGACAGCCCCTCTCCCCTCCTGCCAAAAGAAAGAAAATTTCGTCAAGTTATCTAAAGATTTCTCTGATCCATGATCCGTTTCTAGAGCTACCTCAATTAGCAAATGTAATTTTAACAATGGAATGAATTTTCCTTGATTTATTTAACAAAATATCTGCAAAAATCACCTCGGATATTGGCGCAGCGCCGCTTATTGACGAAAACTGTTACAATTTTTTTTCTTTCTTTTTTAGGTTTTCGCAGAGTTCACTTTTTCTATATACTAGAGAAATTTTGCTTCGCTTGGAGTCACAGAACCGGCTCTAGGTCCATCTGAATAGGCGAATTTTAATTACGACAACCCTGTACATAACTAAGTGGTGGATGAGAGAAAAAATTTAAAAAGAATTTTTTTAATGCTCCCGAGATATCACAAATAGAGAGCTGATTCGAATGACTTTCACATCAAAGTCATCTTAAAGCTATATCAGAGAGATAAACTATTGAAGTAGTCCAGTATAAATGTCAAGATTTTATTTACAATTTTTGAAAAGCATTACTATTATACTTAAACTTTAAAACTAAATATTAAATCTCACACAGAGCCATGAAATTCTTTTTTTAAATCTAAGCCAAAACCGGAAAAAAAAGTGAAAATAATGGTGCTTATTTGATAAACAATGACAAATCGATAAATTAATGAAAAGTGAAGAGATACTTAAATGATTAACACCTCCAATTCGGAGTATCGGGTTTCTCCAGTTTAGGAGTAGATATTCAACTTTAACGATAGCTTAAAAATAATTTATTGCACGTGCAAATGTTAAGGGGGGGGGGAGTCACATTTTGGAACAAATATAATTTCGAATAACGAAAAATACTACAATGTAATATTTTTGAAACTCATCTTAATTTTTCATTTAGTAAGTTTAAATTAAGTTTCAAAAAACGTTTGAACTTTCTCACTAATAACTTTGGAAAGATAATCACACAGAAATAACTTTTAATTTCGAGTTATTTCTACTAATAATAAAGAAGAATGTGTGTCTATGTTCGCGCTCTATAAGGCAGACCGCTTGACCTAGAGCTATGCAATTCGGCACAAATATACTTTGGAGGTGGGAATGTGTACCTCGGAGCCTTTTTCTGAAAATTTAAATAATTAAAAATTAATCGAAATTTTGGCGCTTTTCCGTAATAACTTCCGAAAATATTAAGATTCATTGTTCTGTCTCCATTACAAAATCTCTTCAAATGCTGAAATCAAAGGTAATAAATATCCTAATGGGGTTTCTTTCCTTTTTTTATTTCACCAGTTTTTCTGTGAAATCTGCAGAGTCCTCCAAGATAGAAAATATATTAGGAAATATACCCAGGAATTACTTTGTTAAGGGAACCATTAATATCAACTTATGCATAAGGGATTCAATCAAAATAATATTCCCAGCGAACAAGCTGGTGGCAGAAGGAGACTAGTAACTAATAAATGCAAAAAAAAAATTAAAAAAGTTTTTAAAAACACAATTTAATTAGTGTATCAAAAAAGAAATATTTTCTTATTTTAATTATTTTTTCCTCTTTAGTCTTTCATTTATAATTCATTATTATATTATAGAATAAAGAAACAAAATTCTCAAATGCATTGCCAGGTGGCACCACTAGTACAAAATCAAAATGTAACCGAGTCCATGGAAGGTTAATTAAGTTCTAAAAATACTTAAATAGTATATTGCCACCAAGAACACACAAGTGTACAAAATTTCAAATCTCAAGAGCACCAGGAAGTCAGTGTAAAATTGATTATGAAATTCCATTTTTACAAACATGAAACAAGTCAAAGAAAATCGTATAAAAAAATACAAGGACCCATTTAAAAATATTAACCGTAAATTACAACAGGAAAATCTCATAATCGTTTACGATTAAGAGAACATTTCATAATTCAACATTATAACTAAAGAAATTTTTAATAAAAACCGACCAATCTATTTATTATATATGATTTTATTCTAATTAGAAGTCCGGTTGTAAAAAAAGAATCTGTTTAATATCAAACAAGTAGGATTTAAAATGTTAAATCTTGAAAGAAAATAAGCATAAAAATAAAAAAAAGCCAATTAGTTCTTAAACACTTTTAGTCATATTTAAATTGAAATGATATACTTTCTTGGATGGATGTTGATGAACAAAAGGAGTCATCCTTTTTTAATGTGATAATTTATTATCAAGAAACTATTTATAATTGTTAATAATCCAACATGATAAATTAAATTCTCTAATTTAATGCAACAAACTTAAGAACTTCTTATTGTAATGTAGTAAAGCAGATGTAAAGATTTGTCATTTTGATTTAAATTATGAAAAATACAAATGTTTAGCTTCTTGAACTATACAATTACAGCCACACTATACTGGCCACTTCAACCAGTATTTGTATTTCTACTAGCTGGAAAATAATTAGTTCACTCAGTCCACAGTTATTAACTGGCGTGGATAAAGTCAATGAAAATTCAAGTCTCAGACATAGCTCTGCCCATTTTTGTATTTTAAGACTAGACAAACATTTTAGACAAAATTGCTTTACTGATTATTTATATTGAGTAAACTTACTGCTGATGGTTGGAATTTTCCACAGACAACCAGAAAATGGCATACTGTAAAGCAATTTTAATTCATACACAGTGGATTAAAATTTATTACTGACATAACCATATCATTTAAATCATATTTAGAGTAAAAGTAGTTTTAAACCATGGTCAGATGAGCTTCCATACCACATCAATATAAGGACAATTTATTCCATTATAAAATACTACCACACTCATATACTTGGAGGATCTTGTGGAATCATGCCTTGAACTAGCAGTTCTCTAACTCTAAAAACAAATCTTAACCAATAGATTACCACAGCCCACTATCATTTCATAGAAAGCTATATGAACATTTCCCAAGACACTGAATTGTACGTGCAGGAAAAATTAAAAACGACAGCTTTATATGCCAAAAGATTTGTGTTATCTAGTCATATAAAAGCAAAGTTTTTTTTTAATCTGCAAATAATCAGTGGTGTAGAGAGGGTAAGTGGCACCCAGATTATAATAAGATTTTTTTGTCCTCCCGTTGATCATCAGTGACTTATCTTGTGTAAACAGTAATCGGGGCATCGTAATTCTTCGCCTCCTCATGCTATTTGACTTTAAAAAGTGACATAAATGCATTAACATTTTGTCACCATGGCCAGTGGTGTTGGGAGTGTAAGTGGAGCCCGGAAAAATAACAGGATCATATATAAACAGCACTTGGGGCATGGTAATTTTTCGCCCCCTCATGCTATTTGACTTTAAAAAGTGACATAAACGCATTAACATTTTGTTAACATGCTCAGTGGTATTGGGAGAGTAAGTGGAGCCTTTTTTCCCCTAGTCATCCACAGTGGCTTAACAAACATAAATGGCACCAGGAGTATGTGATTTTTTTTATGCTCCCTCATCATGTTTTGCTTTAAAAATGGCAAAAACATAGCAATGTTTGGACACTATAATGCCCCCTAAAACTGACACCCAGGGCATCTATACCCCTTTTGCTCCTTGGTCGTTATGTCACTGCAAAAAATTTGCAGTTGGTAGCAGTATTAAAAAATGATGGAATAATTAATCCATTAACTTTTCTGTGCTATTTATTATTATTATTATTTGAGAATCCTTTTTGAGGAAACCACTGCTCATTTTAAACCAGAAGAATTTATTATAGATAAAATATTTAAGCATCACTTATTTATTTTTAATATTATTATTTTATAGTTTTTTTAATAATTAGAATTATACCATGTTAAATTAAATTTTAATATCCTGATATTTTAAATTCACAAATGTGAATAAATTAATGGCAGCTCTCAGGGTTCATAAATCATACATTTGATGCATGAAAATCAAAAGATTTCACTCGATTAAACGCTAATGAAAGTTTTTAGATACAACTCAATATATTTTTAAAAAGATACTAGGAAGTACATCAATACGAAGAAAAAATTTAGATAAAGTGATGTATTGATTATTAATGCTACACATATTGTTAATTCCAGTCATTTGATTATTTAAGCTAACATAAGACCTTAATATTATTAATAGAAACTTCTTTTTCTTGTTTATATTAAAATTACACAAAGAAATGAAATTTTATACCTAGTCAGCGAACAAACCATATGAAGCAAACAAGACCACACCTTAAGAAAGAGTAACACCACTAAGATTGTAACTACAAGTTCAATTACTAGTGTAAACTTCCGAAGTAACATGACAGCAAATAAAATAAAAAAATTCACAAATTACCTACTTGTAAGTAATTTGCAAAAGTAATGCTCTATTTATTTTCAAATTTAATTTTATAAATACCATTATGTTTCATTTAATGTTAACATTTTTACAACTGATTTGCATAAAACAATAAATAATAGGATGAAAAATAATTAAAATTGGAGAGTTTCCAATTTCATATGTATGAATTTATAAATAAATAAATTTAAATTTCCAAGCTGAAGACAACTGCATGGATAATGAAGTATCACAATAAGTAAAATAAAATAAAAAAATTAAAATACTTTTTCAAAAATATAGAAAATTTTTTTAAAAAAACTAATGTACTTTTATTTCTAATAAGGTCACTCAAGTCCCCTCCCCCCCACACACACACACTTTCCTTCGTAACTTTATTTTTGTTTACAAACCTTTTAAACTTAAGCCCAAATAAAAATAATGATAAATAAATAAACTAATAAACTGAAAAAATTGGTTATTAAATCAATTTTTGAAAATTATTTTGTCATTGGAAAAAATATTAGAGAGTAGCAGAATATAGCAGAAAAAATTTTTAAACAAAAAATGAAATGACAAAACGTATAAAAATAAACAGTTTCATTAACAATTCATTTGGCACATACACTTCATGACATTTTAAATAAATTCCAATGTTGATTAAATAAAATGCATAACAATTTACTTTATATCTAAATAATAAATATTAAAATAATGTCTAGTACAGAAAATATTTTAAAAAATACTATTTCTAAGCAAACAAATTATAATTAACATACGAAGCACATTTTGTAGTGGCTAGCTTAAGTTCACACATAATATCGTGAATTTTAACATACAAAAATAATCATAATCTCAATGATTTATGATGTAGAGTTAACTAATTCTACATCATGATTAATATTATTCACTGTGTGACAGCTGAGAAGGTACTCCCAACACCAATGAGGGCATTTGCTCAAACAAAAAAAACTTGTAGTTAAATTACTAAAAACTACATTTTAAAAAAATGTACAAGTGAAGCTCATGAAGAAATATCACTCCAATTTCCAATATAAGTTACTTTTTACTAATATATGAATACTTTTATGCTTAATACAACTTTTGAAAACAACAAGAATTCTCAAAAATTATCAAATCGGACTAGAATTTTCAATAATAATTTTAACAATCATAACAAAAGGTTAATATCTGTGGAATACAGCATAGCTTCTATGAAATATCTAATAACTATCTAATAATATGAAATATTTCTCGATGAAATATTTTTAAAACACTTCCATTCTTAATTTGTAAGCATTCTATAAATTACATATGCTATTTATTATTATGAAGAATCAAAGCAAAATAGCATTGTATAAAAAAATTTCAAGATGCTAGTTAATTTCTTTAAAATATTCCAAAAATTGTACATATGTTTTGAGGGTTTTGTTGATCTTGAAATGAACAATTAGAATATATCATTCTCTGTTTAATAAATGAAAAAAAGAGTATGACATTTGTTTTGTATTATACACCTATGTCTGATTACATCTTTTTGTATAACTAAACAGACGGATGATTTTTTTTTTTATAGTTAAAAGGAAATTCTGTTTAACGCACAGAACGAATGGGCTCTTTAAATCATTAAGCCAAAAAAATTATCAGTAAATGCGTATTTGCAAGCGAATAAAATAATATAACCTCATTTTTTTAAAACGACAGATAAGAATTTTCAGGCGATCGTAACAATGTGAATTAGATAAAATCATATCTTTTGAATCGACTACGATTAAGGACAAACATTGTTTACATAACTAATATCAAATTGCCGGAATATAAGAACTTTTTTCCCAAAAAATAATATGATATTCTAATGAATATCATATAAATATGTTTTTATAAGTTGCATATTTTTCAAAAAGTTTATAGGAATATTTTATGATTACCTATGAAAAACAAATCTCCATTAAGAAAATTAAAAATATCAACATATTCGGTTTTATTTAAAAAAATATAGCAAGAGTTAAAATAAATACTACAAAACAAAAGAATAATCTTCGAAACGACAACTTACCTAGTCACGTCAAATGACATGTCAAAATTCCACAATGAGTTTTTGATTAGTTTAAATACAAGGGGGACAGTTTAAAAAGAATTTATAAAAAAATAAATATCTTCTAAACTTCTATCATATAGATTCTGCTGAGTTAAGTGATTCTGTGTTGAAAAACTGTAAACAAATAGGATGGAACAAGCGACAGCACACTTCACAAAAAAAATTTAAAAATTCTCATAATATAATCATTCAGAGAAAAATTTTGTCGTGCCAAAAACACTTGGCAATCACATTTAAAAGGACGTTAAGAGCATATGTTGTGGTAGATGAAACACGGTCTATTATCTTATCGGTGGTTTGTAACTGGAATTTTGACCGTTTGGCGCGCTGCGTGCCTTTCAATTTTCTGTTTTATTTGTTGTGGTGAATTTCCGTTTTGCTTCTGATTTCTTTTTCTTCCTTTGCTCAGCGGAGAATAAATGTTAAATCCTTCGCTTGGAGGAGGATATCTTATTGATATTAGTCATTAAAAACCAAGTATATTTTTTTAAATCCGGACGATAGTCAGACTTTAGAAAATTCCTGAATATGTTCAGTGTCGTAGCGAGGGCAAGTGGCGCCCCGGGAATAATATGATTATTTCGCCCCCTGTCGTCATAAGTAGCTTAGAAAGGGTAAATGGAGCCTGGGTCCTGGTATTATTTTTTATTTCCTTCATAATAAAGTGGCGTAAATGCGCTAATGTTTTGTCTTCATGGCGCCCTCTAAGAATGGAGTCCAGGATATCCATACCCCCCTTACCCCCGGTCCCTACGTCACTGAATATATTCTGATCTTTTCCTCTAGATCAGAGGTTCTCAACATGTGGTAAGCGTTCCCCTAAGGGTACACGAAGGACCAGTTGGGGGTACACGAAAGTCGGTAATGGAGGACACAAGAAAATATACAGGATTAAAAAATTTACAGTATTTTGTAAAAAGGAATGGCGCTAGAGTTTGCCCGACGGGGGGGGGGCGATTTTCCCGACAAGGGGGCACGATCTCCCCGACAGGGGGGACGAGTGTAATGAAACTGGTCTTAAATTTTTGCCAGATTATTATTTATCAACTACACTTGAATACCCCGTACAAAAATTTCCCACCACGGGATACAAAATTTTTCTCCGACGGGGGGGGGCACACCATCCCCGACAGGGGGCCTTGCCCCCCGGTCCCCCTTTGGAGCCACCCCTGTTTGTAAAAGTGAAAATTGTGCTAGTCTAAAACCTACGCTCACAATAAGAAAAAAAGAAAGCAAAAGAAAACCTGGTAAGTGATTGATATTTTGTCTTCACCAGCCCCGATTATGCATGAACCATCAGCGTTCGCAAAAGCTGTAGCTTCACTAGGAGCCAGTGTGGTATGCTTTTTATTTTTGTTCTTCTAGTTTAGGCTTATGGAGAACGATCCGGAATCCTCTCAAAGATTCTTGTTTTGACGTTTTTATTAAAAGCCTGATTAAACGCATGCGTCATTAATTGCTCGATTGGGATGCATAATGAATAACGGCTATTCATATAAATCAAGCTTTGTGTTTTTATGTGTGCTCAATTTGATTTGTTTTGTTTTGTGGCACAAAACTGGTGTTTGTAGGCTATGCGTGCTCAATTTGAAGTGCTTATCTTTAGAGTAACTTCAATTCGATATTGTTTGATTTCTCAAAATGGAGAACTCTTATAAGAGATCGGCATCTAGAACTGAAATTCATACCACCGATTTGGCAGCTATGGAGGTAACTGTAGATCAGCAAGATGATAATCATGAAGTGCAAACACCGACTGATTGGCCTGCTCAGATAAGAAATAAAATTGATTTTTTATTTTTTTAAAAACTCAAAACATCAGTGCAGCGATTCTCAACCTGTGGGGCGCGCCCCATGGGGGGCGTGATAACACTAAATGGGGGACGCAAGCATATCGAAGAGAAAATATTATTCAAAATATTGATTAATTTACTAAAAGGAAAGTAAAACAAAATACATTCTGACGTAATAAAAAACAAAATACACATTTACACTGATATAATAAACTTATAAATAGGATTGTAACAGTACTGCACAATGATAATACTTAACTTTTCAATACTAAATAAAAATACATTTTTAGTAACTAAAAATACAATATTATTGTATGAGAGGGGGAGCACGATTAAAATTATGGTTAGAAATCGGGTCGCAAACACTAAAATGTTGAGAAACACTGCATCAGTGTGCCTCCGAAGAAGAGAAAATATTCTAACGAATACTTAAAATATGGATCTTCCGTCACGGGTGATGAAGATTGTCCAAAACCACTCTGCGTTGTTTGTGGAGAGATATTGTCAACAGGAAGCACGAAACCATGCATTTACTAATGTGACATTTAGCGGCTAATTCAACTAACACCCGATTCTTCAAATCTTTGTGTGGAGACATGGGCAGCCTACATACTACGTTACTTTTGCACACAGAAGTGAGTTGGCTTTCGCGAGGAAATCTACTCTCAAGATTGTTTGAACTGAGAAACGAAGTTCATATGTTTTTTGAAGACCACCCTTTTACGCTGAGCTCTAAATTTTACGAAAGTGAATGGTTGCAGCAGCTTGCGTACTTATCTGACATTTTTTCAGAAATAAATAAACTTAATTTAGAATTGTAGAATCATTCCATAGGTAGCTGACAAAATCGAGTCTATGATTAAGAAACTGAATTTTTGGGAATCCTGTATAAAAAAAAACAGTATGAAGTTTTTGAGACACTCCACAGCTTTTTATCTGAGAACGAACTTAAATTAACAAAACAAGTAAAAATTAGTATAATAGCACATTTAAAAGGATTAAGTTGTCATTCAGAAAATATTTTCCGAAGCTTAGTGATGCAGATATGTGGATATTAAATTCATTCAACGAAGCGTTGTTTCAAAAAGCTGAAAAATTAATTCAACTTTCCACTGATTCTTCATTAAAATCTGAATTTAAAAAAAAAGAAATTTGATTGACTTCTGGATAGTAGTGAAAGAAGAGTACTAAGAACTCGGTGTTAAAGAAATAAAATATTTAATACCTTTCACGAACACAGAACTTGTGGAAAGAGCATTCTCGTTTTATAGATATATTAAGAATAAATATCGAAATAAGCTTGATGCAGCTCTAGACATGACATTATATCTTTCTTAATTTGAACCCAATTTTATAAAACTCAGCTACATGAAACAAGCTCAAGGATCGCATTGAAATCTTCTTGCTCTTGAATAACTGATTATTACGAAGTGTAAATTTTAGCTAACCTTATAAGTTAATGTGAAATTATTACAATACTGTTTTTATTTGTTTTGCCGTTTAACCAATACTATTTTAAAATTGGATTAAAATATAAAAATAAGTCCTGCAAATGCCATTAATTCGCGTTATTAGACTCTTAAGCTTACTTAAGCCCTTAGCATCTATACTTACAAAAGGCAATGTTTGTCTGCGATGTCCAGACGAAGCTATCGCACTCACATCCATGAAATTTGGCACACAGGTAATCGTAATGGTGACTGAATGCACCTCGAAGCCGGAATTTTAAAATTTAATCTAGAAAATTTTTTATTTAATGTTTTATGTTGTTTTGGTTGATTTTTCGCACTAATTTCTCAATAGGATGGTTTTGAATAATTGTGCGAAAAAAAATAGATAAGCCATTGGAAAGAGCAGACGATTTCCATTCTAATGAAGTTAGTTTCGAATTTCTAACGTTATTTACTGAATTTTGGGAATTTTTTTAAAAATAGTCACTTTTCAAAAATAAAATTTTCTGGAATCCTTAAAACTCTTTCATCCGATGTTCTAATAAAGATATCATTTTGAAAATTTTTCAACTTATAACTGCAACGGTTCTGTCGGATTTAAAACAAGAATGGTTAAAATATCTTTTTTCGTTTCTTTAAAATTAATTTTTTCCTGGTAGTTGAACGATATTTTTCCTCTAGAGAAGCTTCCACCCGCGACAACTCTCAGGAACGTTGCGGGCAATTTCATTGGCTGACGAGCCAGGGTAACGACATTACTTTCGCGTTCTGCGAGGAGATGATTTATTTACTCGATGACTTCGATTATTATTTTTAAGCGTGTCTTAACTTATTTCTTTGCCTTTCAAATTTTCCTTGTGGTGTAATAAATATCAGATTGTAATTTTTTAACATTGTTTGTATTTAACGGTACTCGGTCGAGAGGAAAAAGAGGCGGACCAACTCAATAATATATATATTTCTGTTTTGATTTCGTTTTTAAAACTTTCATTTATGTAATTGTATGTGGGCTTTTTTTATTTTGTTGAAGTCCCGATTCCACGGGCAACGCCGTGCGCGTACTGCTAGTTATTGATAAAAACTTCTTTGCATAGACGGATGATTGGGGGGAGGGTATGACAGTAGGGGGTACGCGAAAATGAAAAGACTAATCAAGGAGTACGCGAGAGAAAAAAGGTTGAGAACCCCTGCTCTATATAGTAGCTACTCGTTGGACATTTTATGATAGTCTAGAAAAAAAAACCGACCCATCTTGAATGTGCAGCCCCGCCGAGAGGGGGAAGCAAGACGGGGAAAATCCTTGGGGCCCATCCTCACGGGATGAGGAAAAATATAGTTTTCTTATATTTTAGATCATGTTTATCCATGAAAAATGGGACCCAGCATGAGTTGAACTATATTTTTAGATTTATTTTCTCTGAATGTTACAGAGTGAGACAGTGTTGAATGGAAAGAGTGAACATATATGAAGTGTGCAAACAGTGGCGTAGCTATGGGTATAGATGCTCCGTGTGTTACTCTTAAAGGACGTCACGAACACGAAATATTGGTACATTTATGCCACTTTTTAAATAAATATAAAGCGGGCGAAAAAATAATACCATGTCCAGGTGTCGTTTACACTTTCTCGTCCACTGATTTCAGACAGCAGGGCCCATATTGTGCCCTGGGCGCAGTTTACCGTCGATACGCCATTGTGGATAGAGTAATTACCCTTAAGGATGAATGTGAGGGAAAGTAATTAGATTACTCGGACCTTGTCAAAGGGATTGTGCCATGAAGGCTGGAAGGGGTTATTAGAGAAATGTTTGATGTGAACGAAAGGAGGGCGCACATGGCTGTAGGAAGCCTAGATGTCCGTACTTTGGTACGGGCCCCGGATCGGTTCTCGGAGGTCCTGTAATTTTAAAAGTTCCTATGTAAATCCAATTTAATTAAGATGAGGAAGTACAAGATTCTTGGAATCAACCGACCACTGTATTCTCTGCATCTGTTGCCCTTTAAAAAAAACAAAAATCAAAGTACAACCACTAATTAACTTGTAGGATGCATGCCTCTGACGGTTTTATCGTGCACTGTATCCCTTACATGATAAAAAAAATTGTTGCAATCGGATCTTGAACCTACAATCCGAAAGCCAAGACTCTGCACATCTGTCGCGGAGTTCTGAAACGGATGAAGCGAAAGGTGACTGCTTTCAGCCGACCACAAAATACCCTTGGAAAGCTGTATCCAAACTGACACACAAAATATATGTATAGACTCAACTTTTTTTGTTAGATTAGGACCCATTTTAAAGTTTATGAGAGTTATTAGAGGATGAAACTCTTAATTTTGAACCGTAATCAGATGACGTAGACGATACCTACACTGAACTGCCCGAACTTTCATGCCACTTCAAAGGGAGGTTGTTTCATCTCGATGGATTTAACGTGCACCAGGCGCGATTACATGGCAGTGCTTCCTTTTAATTGGGTCAAAAACCCGTAACCATCCCTTCCTGAAAAAGAGAGTCTGCCACGAAAGTCACCGCGGCCCTCCATCAATTGGAAGAGGAACTTTTTAAGAGAGCATTGATCACGTATGACAATTTAACAAGCATCACGCTTCAAAAATTTAAGCATCAGATTTTAACCCTCTAAGCGTTTTAAACGTATTTTTTCGTTTCTCATATTGAGTTCAAAAGCAGGTATTCATGTTTGTATGTATAAATTCTTAAACTAACATGGATAAAATATTCTTAAGATTTCGGAGACTTTATTAAACGCAATAAAGGTTCAATTATTCTCATTGAAAGCAAATTTTTAAGACTTTAAAGCTAGTACATCAAAATAGCTAACTGCTCAGAGGGTTAACGCATCTTGAATGAAATTGGACCTTGAACATGCTCTCCTCCTATCTCGATGTTGACATGCTGTCAATAGGTTGTCGATCTTCACCTTTTCAAAATAAAAAGCACTACAAACGCTTACACTTTCTGAATAGTCTTTTCTTTTTGTTATGATTCCTGTTTAACACGTTGATCGCCATATGAATCAAATACAATTCACATGGCGATCAAATACGATTCATGTGTACTATCTAATCAGATGACCTCTCCTCTACTGTAGTTAAGAGACAGCAGAGAAGGGATAATCTAATTAGATAGATGGTGGTGTGAGGTTTGTTAGAAAAGCCTCCCCATTTTCTCCAGTAAGTGGTATTATTTTGCAGAAAAGATATACAGTGTTACAAAACTGTAATTTCGCTTTCCCTGCCATGTTAGTCCTATGGTTGGAAAGAGACATTTACAAAGGTTTTCATTGGATGTCGGGGAATGGAAGTCAGTGACCCTCGACCTTGGCGACCATTTTAGAGACTTGACGACAAAACGAAGGTTTCAGAAAATTCAGGAATTATGGTTATATCTCTCTTATAACCTAGATCTAGATTTTTCTAGTGAAATCCATGTTACGTCACACCCTGTCGGAAAGCTATAAATTGTGAAGGATAATCCCTTTAGATATAATCTCTCAATGGAGTCTTGTTCGTATTGAGAGTTTGTCAGCGGTTAGACGTTGAGCGCAGCTGTTTATGCTATTATTGTTATTGTTAGTGATTTGCTAAGTGTTTGTGTTGCAAATTTGATTGTGTCGCTTGTAGATGTGCTGTTCTTTTCGTCATACCTGTTCTTGGAGTTGCAAATTTGATTGTGTCGTAGATATGCTGTTCTTTTCGTGGTAACTGTGCTTCGAGTTGCAAATTTGATTGTGTCATTTGTAGATGTGCTGTTCTTTTCGTGATACCTGTGCTTCGAGTTGCAAATTTGATTGTGTCGTTTGGAGATGTGCTGTTCTTTTCCGTGCTTCGAGTTTCTGGAATATTCATTAAATAAAGCGTCATTTCCAATTATCCAGCTTGTTGGACTGCTATCATCGTACACCCACCGGATGATTTTCTTAACAATAGCTCCATGAATAACTTCGAGAGCCGAAGGAAATTAATATGCAAACGATGGGAAAGATAAACGAAATGACAGAGGTAACAATATACGCAAATTAAGACAAACAAGAATTATCGACAACTTAAGAAAAAATGAAAAAAATTGTCAGTTGCAATATATTTTAATGAATGCAAACAAACATCCAAAACAGCTTTCTGGGAAATTTTTATGCGTTATTTTCTACCGTCTTTTGACTTTTTGCCTTTCTTAGATTCTTTTGAATGAGTGCTTACTTCTGTTTTTCTATCTTTCCCTGTTTCCTTCGCTAATTTCTCTTTAAATTTCCTTTTCGCTCTTTTTACATACAAGCATCCGAAAATAATTATGAGCATTAAACCCGCAGAAATTCCAATAACATAAGGCAACAATCTCATTATTAAAGGTGGTGGGTTAATAACTTGAACTCGAATGACATTAGTTACCCATTCTCTTGCTTTGCCTCTAGATTGACTATTGATTTCAACGATCTTGCACACCCATATGCCGGAATCAGAATAATCGCTTGATTCAAAGTACAGTTCATTCTCATCCTCAAGTTTGGAGTCTTTGAATTCCCTAATAAGAGTCGAATTGTGATACCATTTCTGCAGCAGCATGGTTGGGAATACTCGACTAAAGATTACACCATTGCAGAACAGGCTAAAAGGACTACCAACTTCTACCAGCATATCCGGTTTGTCGTTTTGAACCGTCACAGTAGATAAAGACACTGTAACTAAAGATTTTGCAGTTAGATGAAGAACGCAAGTGAAGAATCCATTATCTTCAGGCATTGCATTTTTTATCTGTAGATCTTGATTTTCATTAATAACTTTCCTCTTATACCCCGAGTAAATTTTATCTCCATTCTGCAGCCAAGTTGCCTTTGAATTTGGATACAGTTTGTCAATGGTGTTTTTCAACGATCCTTTGCAAGGCACAGTTACACTCTCATCTTTCTGTAGCTGGAATTAAAGGAGAATATTAAATGACTAAAACAAGCAAGTTAATTGTGTTTCAACAGAGAAGAAAACCAGCGGGAGTGGCCTCCCCTAAATTTTCTCGTATACTCCTAACACATGTGAAGAAAGAATACGCTAAAAGGCAGTAAAACGAACAAGCGTCCCTAATTCAGTGGAGGAAAGAAGCTTGGGAATCGGAAGCTTGGAGGCGAAAGGAGTGGGTAGAAGCGGAAAGGATTAGCGCGAGTGAATCGCGCAATTAAGCAATAACGGCCTCGCGTCATTGTGCGATGAGAAAAGACAAATAGGCGATTTGAGCAACTTTTTGTCGACCGATTGAAACGAAAATTGGGCACAGATCTACAATTAATGTTAGCAGGCCTTATACCAATTTTTATTTATCAACGCCGTAGGGTTTACTTGTTATAATGTTTAGAGGTACGCGATTATACAGACCGACAGACAGTCAACCCTTGGACGGATTTGGGCCAAAACTTTATACGAACCTACATTCCTGATGATGAAACTGTGTACCAAATTTTATCCATCTAGCTATTCAAGTTTTTGAGTTATAGTGTTCACATGAACGCGGACGGACGGACATGCAGACTTCCCGTCGGCGGATTTTGTCCAAAAATTGATAGAAATCTACAAATTATGTGTAAAGATCACACACCAAATTTCATCCCCGTAGCTCTAATAGTTTTTGAGTTATCGTGTTCACAGACACACAGACAGACAATTCCAAAATTGTCTTTTTCGGACTCAGGGAGGTCTAAAACGTGGAGATTCGTCAAAATCTCGAGTTCGAATATTTTGACGATCACAATACTTCCTCTTTGTCTACTTCGTATACGAAAAAGTAAGTATATACTTCCCCACCATCACTGTTTGACAGATAAAAACTCCGATTGAAATTACTCTTACATATTCCGATGAACCATTGTATCATGATCGCTTTCCTATTAACCTTCCGTCGGGCGCATCTAATCTGTGAGATGAAGCACCTATTTTTTTCCCCTTTTGCCTAAGTGCGGGTTTTACCGAGAAAAATGTGGGACCTCTAGTAGCTTCCTGGCTCCCTATCATTCACACTAGTGTATCGTGGCCTTTTCTCTAGTGCTCTTTTGATGTACATGAGGGGCACGTTAATCTGGTAGACGAATTGCGCCCGATGACGTTTGTATTTTTGATTTCCAAATTTTTCTCAATATTTCTTTTTATATACCTTCAAAAGTTCGTATATCTATGTCCCAGGCCTAATTCAATGATATTGTTATTCCAATATGTTGTTTCAAAAATGTCGAATTATTTCAGGCTCTTAACAACAACAGTTGGCATTTCTAATAAGGAACCTTACGCGGGAAACAAAAGTCAACTCCCTCCTGAATTCCTAGACATATTGTCAGTTGAAATTGCAAGGAAATACAAAAAAGTGATTTAAAAACACACTTTGTATGACCGAATAGTTCAGCTTGATAAGTTTTTCCTTTATCCTAAGCAAAAATTTAATTTTTAATCTCACAGATGAGTTGCGTCCGAACGTGTTAGCATTTGTATTGCATCCGACGAGGAAGGTTAAACAGCTGGACATCCTTTAGCCTTCTGAAAAAAGACATTTGCGAAGGCATGTAATCGACAAGTGGCGATAAACAATCTAGCGATTTGATACTAATTGCGACTTTTTTTCAGCTATTGCGGATCAGTTCATATTCAGTTCCTGTCGATAAGTAGCAATAAACTCACTGAGCAAGTTAGGGATTTGTTACTAAAAACAACTTTCTTTCTGTTCCTGTACATTGTCGGAAGCTTGTGATACTGCCTGAAAGAATTCTCTTAAGTCAAATAAGAATATTCTACAGGAAATATGTCGAACGAGTTTTGTGGCAGCGACATAAAAGGAAATATACAAGAATGTTTTCTTGGCGATATGGGGAATGTGACAATTACGTATGACAAAGTTTGGTTTTCATGAGAGAGTTTATTTGACACGAATGGTGAATTTGATAAGAACACCTACAGAAAAGCTTTTGAAATATCTCGGAAATACCAGAGATCTTGATATTCGGATAATGGAACATATAGTATGCAGTACAGTAGTATGCATGCATGTAAAACATTCAGAAACGCTCCATTTTCACAACTTGAAAGAATTAGATAATCATACTGTTACGAATCTGTAATACCGTTTCCCTGCAATGTTAGTCTTATGGTAGGAAAGAGAGATTTACAAGGATTCTTATTAGATGCAAACCATTGCCCCCTGAACTTGAAGACCGTTTGACGACAAAAAGAAGGTCCTAGAAAATGCAGGAATTATGACCCTATTTCTCTTAGGAACCGAGCGAGATATGGAGATTCTTCTGGAGAATTCCATGTGACGTCACGCCCTGCCGGAAGCTATATAAACCAGCGGTGCTCAAATGAGTCAATCTTTTTGGAGTTTTGTTCGCAGTGCAAGTTGGTCAGCTGTTACACGCTGAGTGCTATTGATAGTACTGTTTTTGTTATTATTAGTGATTTTCTTTCTGCTTGTGTTGCTAATTTGTACAAGTGCTGTTTTCCTTGCTTCCTGTGCTTCGTGTTTTATGGAATAAATCGTCATTGTCCATTATCCAGCTTGTTGGACTACATTCACCGTACTCATCTGACGATTTTCGTAACAATATTGCCACATTTAAAAGTAAAATAAAACTTCTCCACTTACTTATTTCCTGAATTTTTAGTTGCACCTGAATCAAATGTTTTCTACTTCTTTACTTAATTATTTTTGTTTTAGCTATTAAAGATTTATTGGCAACGATGTATAAAAGAGAAAGATCTAGAAGCTTCTTTGAAATGTTTAAAATTTTGCACGTGTGTTAGTTTTAGTTTCTTTGGAATTATTATTATTGTCACTTTCTCCCAAGCTAGACTGTAAGCATTTTTTTGTTTTGTTTTTTGCTCTCTCTTTATTTTACATTGACAATAAATCAAATTGTTTTTTTCAAAACACTTCTTCTGATTTTCTTCGTGGTAATATTAGATGTTATGAACCGGGACAAAAAAATGGTTATTTATTATTTGGTCTAAATTATTGAGAAACGGAAAAAATATTATTTTAATTTAACTTGGTGAAACAGAAAACGTATTTTGCATTCTGAACTTTATTAGCATTTCACTTGAAAATTGCTTTCTTATGTTTTGAAATATATAGGGTAGCCATAAAATAACCTGAGATGTTTGGAATTCGATTGTAAAAAAATCTGTTCAACCAAGTACAACCGTATTTGGTCTACGTACTATTCCGACCATGAATTTCGATTTATGCAAAGAAAGTTCCAATTTCCGACACCAACTGCAAATTGGCGCTTACACATAATCGACCTAGTCAGTTAGTCGAAAGAATTACAAAAACCAATACGAATTCAATTTGACATCGTTGGTACATGTAGTTCAATGCGTTTACCTCTCAAGAGTTAAAAAAAAATGCATTCTTTGGATTTCATGTTCTACCGCAGAAAGCAGCAGTTCAGCACTAATTTGTCAGACTTGATGCGCTCTACGATCCTTTAAGGTGGATACATTATCAAAGTTCCCTTTGTAAACCACACTTTTCAGAAGATACTACAACCAAAAATCTCAGGCGGTGAGACCCAGGTAACGCGGTCGTCACCTGAAACGAAATGCTCAGATAATTATCCGTTCTTCAGTAAAATGTTGCCGTAGAACTTGCTGAACACATAATCTAATGTGAGGAGATGCTCCATCCTGCAAGAATACTGTAGATTCGCAGGCCTTAAGCTCTTCACTTTTTTTAGTGTAATCAGTGTAAACTCATTGAACTATATATGTATCGACAATTCCAAAATAAAATTTGTTGTGGAAGAATTGGTGCTTTGTCTAATTCACCTGGCCAACCACGTGACAGCGCCATGTTGAAGTTGACGGTGAAAATTCGAACTATTTATTTATTTATTGTATAAATCGGAGTTCACTGCAGGATCGGAATAATATGCGGACCAAATCAGGTTACCTTTGGCTGAACAGATTTTTTATATAAATCGAGCTTCTAACACCTGACGTTATTTTATAACCACTTTGCACATTATTTGTCTTAGAGAAAAGAAAAACATAAATATAAGGTTGTTTTTTCATTGAATTCTGCTTTTCAATGATACCAAAAATGATTCAACACATATAGGTAAAAGAATCGCATATACTTGGAAATTCTGATGGGTGGACAGAAGGTGTTTTCGGATATCGGCCAAGATCTTTTCCTTGTCCTCTTCTTGGAGTTTGGGGCATGGCTGGGTATTGCAACTCCCTCGTTCCTCTTCGGGCCCTTCGCATACGTCCGGATCAAAGCAGATGCGACTCCTTGTTCCGATACCCCCTCCACAGGTGGCAGAACATTCCCATGGCATCCAGTTGGACCAACCTTTGGTGCTGAGGGCTCTGCTTTTGATGGAATGGTGACTGTCGTGTAGGTATTCTAAGAGATAGTTACAATTTACTTTCTTACAATGCGAAATTTATTGTAATCGACAAAAAAAAAACAGACTCGCTATTTTTATGAATGTCCACATTTTATCAGTGGCGTAGCGGCCGCGGGGGGCAAGTGGGGTATAGATGTTCCGAGCGCCTGTCATAGGGGGCGCCATGGAATCATAAAATTACTAAGTTTATGTCATTTTTTAAAGCAATTTAGGATGAAGAGGTATAAAAATTATACCACTCTCCGGCCGCCATTTACCTTGCTAAGCCATTGAAGTCGAGTGAGGTAAAAAAAGCATATTACTCGTAGTGAGGGGTGGGCAAGGGGGTGTAGATGCCCGGACTCCAGTCTTAGCAAGCGCCATGGAGACAAAACATTAGTGCGTTAATGCATTTTTTGAAGTCAAATATGAGGGAGCGAAGAATTACCATGCCTGGTTTCCATTAACCATTACTAAGCCGCTGATAACGAGGGGGTGGAGTGCGAAAAAGGATATTATGCACTGGGCGCCACGCCACTTGTCATGGTGACAGAACGTTAATGCGTTTATGTTACTTTTTAAAGCGAAATACTATCGGTGGGGAGGGGAACACCATCTCCTGGGGCCGTTCACACAAGCTAAACTACTAAGGATAACTGGGGGAGGGAGAAAAAATCATACTATGACCCAGGCGCCACTTACCCTAGCTACGCCACTGCATTTTAGACCTTTCTTAGTTCGAGAAAACCGTTTTTGGAGTGATGTCTGTCTGCTTGTGAACCCACTACTGACAACCTACTACCTTCGGGTTCTGAGTTTTAAGACATTTGTTGGTGTTCGTACCTGTGAATTCGATAACTCAAAAGCTACACTAGCTAGACATACGAAATTTGGCATGTGGACTTTACAGTAAAATTGAAGATTTATATCAAATTTTGGACAAACTGGAAAAAGTTTGTCTAACCACCAGGGGTGTAGTGGAGCCGGAACGCACCGGAACGGCGTTCCGGCACTGTATTTTTTGTGAGAAATACAGAAGAAGAAAATTGTAAAATACCTCCTTCAAACAGCGCGGTTTTTGTCTAATCGTTACACTAGAATATATGATGAATATTTCAGATTAGTGATTATACTTTGGAGAGTGATAATAGGAAGGGACTAAAAGCATTAAGGTTGCAAAAATTTAATTATATTTTATGTTCCGAACTCATGATACTTTCTGTATTACTTATCAATGAAATGATGTTACTTTCACATTTCTTAATTTTAGTATAAATCGAAATCAACATAAATTTTTAAAGAATTTTTCTGTAACATTTTCATAATCGCGCTTTGAACCATAGCACGCACTACGTTAATGTTTGATCAAAAATAAAATCTTAACAGTAAAGTGATGACATTTTATTGTTTCATTACCGAAATAAAATAATTAAACATTTCAAATGTAAAAAAAAATATTATAAAGTGGAGTCCTGCTTATACCCCATCACCCTCTACATCTTGTCCCCCAACAATATCATCCAGCTCAGAGCGTTCCAGCACTGCTTAATTTACGACTACACCACTGCTATCCACCCTTTCGAACGTGAGCACGATGACTTAAAAACGCAGCAAGTTAGATGGTTAATATATTGTTACAAAGCTATAAAATTGCTTCCCTGAGGGGCTAATCTTGGCGAGAAACGTGGCGACCTGGAGAGAAATTTGGACAACTTGGCGACAAAGTTGGCGACTTTGGCGACAAAAGGAATTTTCTAGAAAGACCTTGAACTGTCAACCTATTTCTACTGGCTTCATGAACTTCCTGGAGATTACGTCACTTCCTACGTAATGATGTCACTTCCTGTTGTAAAAGTATAAAAGCAAGCACTCAAGCCAAGATAAGTTAGTTCGATTCTGATCATCAAGCAAGCTGGTGAGCTAATTAGATGCCTTTGAGTGCTGTGTTGAGATTTATTGGTAATCTCTGATGTGAATTTTTACACGTGCTGTTTCAATACTTGTGCTTCGAATATTTATAAAATAAAGAGCTTTATTTTTTTAAAATCCTGCTTATTGGACTGCACTCAGGTACACCCACAAGACGATTTTGTCACAATATGATGGTTAATGATAGATTTGGGTTAAAGTTTAATAAGATAAATAGAATATTTAAAGCTAACAGAATATTATGAAGAGGAGATAGAAAATACTCTTCTTTAAATCGTATCAAAACGAAAAGACTTGTGTGGCTAATTTCCTTAAGAAATTATAAGCAACCTTTACAATTTTTGATTCATCTTACTTCATAATAAAGTTCAAAAGATCTAAAAAACAATCTTTGTAATTATGGCGCCTTTTTGTTTATTTTCATAGTATCTTTTTAGTGAAAGAAATCGAGTATAGAGAAAAAATATACACCTCTTCCTGCTGATGGATTTTGTCTGAAATTTGGATACAGATCTGTCAAAAAGTATACGCAACAATTCTTTGGTTCAGATAGCTACAATTTAGAACAAATCTAGATTTAAATTACAGAAATATACAAGTTGATTTGATGACACGAGATTTAGTTGAAGTAAAAAAAAAGTTTTGATTTGATCATTCGAGATTTAAATTAATTTAAATTAAGCGTTTAATTACGATCTACCGATCATTCTCAGTTACGGTAGCCTCCCGCTCTTTTCGCACATGCACCAGTTGTCACCAAAATAGGGGTGAACTGAAAAATGAAGAGGAAATGTTTGCATTTCACTCAGCAGTATATAAAACATTTGTTTCATTTATTGATTTGCTGTCAAGTCTAACTTAAAAAACAACTAAGAAATACATCTAATTCTGAAGGCTATCACATAACAAAGAACTCAGAAAAAACCTCATCTTACTCATTTGCCTGTCACCCTTTCGAAGTAAAATCGTCCAAAAGTGCTAGTCTCGGGTTTGAAACGAACAGTAAGTGGAATTCAAACTGACTGAAAAGTTTGCAGAATGTTTACTAATACCGTTGACTAAGCATGATTTCTAAGATTTATTTTGAATTTTCTTGTGTTCTTATCAAACAGTAGAGTCTCTGGAATCCGAGATTAATTGGCTGACACTTCTTCTGGTTCCGGGAAATTCAGTAAAATTTTGATATACCAAATGCATTAGAGTGTTGACTCTGAGTGCTCTGTGATGGCGTATGAAAGAGAACGCGCGATTCGCACGGTAAAGTGACAAACAAGTTGATGGTAAAAAGAAAATATCCGAGTTTGTTTCTACTAATTAGGTGCTGTATTTATTCTTAAAGATAAATTTGAATGCTTCTTTTTAAGTTAGAATAAACATTAGCTTTTTTAATTGTCATTTTCCTTCGTTTTCAGTAAAAATATTTCAAAAAATTGGATAAAAAGATGTTGAATCTTAGTTGATCCTGGGTTCACTGTATTAGAAGTAAATTTATTGCATAATAAACACTCACCTGTATCTTTACACTGGATTATTTTCTTAAAGTGATTCTCATAATAAATATGTTTTCAAAATTCAAATGGGAGCATATTCTTTAGAGCATCCGTTAACTTGACTATAGGAATTTCTTTAGTTTAAATAGCCGGTTGTTAAGAAAATTGAAGCAGTGAACTCAAATAAGCTATGTTTTCGTATTATTTACCAACAGAGATTTGCAGGTTTTCTTTGTTCCCGTTCATTGTTCCTAATCTAAAAGTTTAGAAAAAAAAATACTTCATCGAGTTTATATCTTGTACGCCCGTCCATCAGATCGGACCCTTTATCGCAACTTATATCCTAGTAAATATTTAGGCTGCAAAGTAAGCAACTTATTTACAACATAGTAAATGTGGTTTGTGAAATCATTTTATTATTGACTGCAATTGTGTACGCATAAGTTACATTTATCTCTACTAAATAATAAAGGAGAATGTGTGTGTATGATCAGGTCTGGAACTTACAGGGCAGACTAATGGACCTAGAGCTACGAAATTTGGCACAACATATTTGAGGGTGGAGAATGTGCACTTCAGACACTTAAAAAAAATTGTTAATTAGAATTTTAATTAATTAAAATTAATCTTAGAGTTTGTCGATTTTCCTTCATAACTTACGAAAATATTGCAGCACAAAAATCATATTTATGCTATCTGAAAGTGCAAGAATTTACTTTTCAATGATATCAGAATTAAGTTGCCATACAGTTTTAATTTTAATAAAATTTATGATTTTTTGTAAAATAGATAATACTTTTCATTGTTGCAACACTCAAACCATTTCATTGTTTTAACAATTATTTTATTTGCGTGTTTCTCTATCAGTGTTGAAAGATAGTAATATTTTAATGTTTTAATGCTATATTTTAATCACCTATTATTTCATCCACTAACATGTGGTTAGAAGTAGAATGCTACTCGCCATTTTAAAGTTAAAAGTAAATTATTTTGGAAAGAGGAATAGTTGATGTTATAGCGACAATGTTGTCGATTCTTTGCATCACACGAGTTAGACAGCTGACTGAGTATCAAGGAAGTTCATGCAAAACGAACTGAACAGGTAAAGCTACTGAAAGAATATGGCGTAAATGCTATGTAAACAATTTAAAATTTATAGAAGCACATGAATATCAAATTATGTAAGAGATTCAAATTGAATTCGCATCCTGGCGACAAACGTGTTGAGACTGACGGTCTAGTCCATATTATAACTTAAATATTTAACAAAAAGACTTAATTGATCCTCTACTGTTTTAAAACTAATAGAGATATATTTTGATTTCATAAGAGAGGAGGAATTTTACTGAAATCACTTATTAAAATAGATTTAAGGAAGGAGTCGGTGGCCCCTATACCCAATACAGCAGAAGAAAGGGAAGCATGAAGCTCAGTATCGCGGCAGTCACGCGGAAGAATTTCTTAATCGATATTATTCTTATACATAACATTGCTGACGTACCCGCCGGCATTTTAAATGGATGCCTCAATATCTCCTCCTACAGTTCGGATCTCTCTCATTGTGATTTTGTAGTGTTTGGTGAAGTGAATTAAACTTAAAGGGACAAAGCTTGCGGGTAGTTGTCGTCAAGGATGAAAATGATTCTGAGAAATATCTGATATTTTCTGAGAACTACTTCACCCTATTCCAGTATTAGATCCCTATCAAAAAATTTGCATTCATACTTTTAAAGAATGCACCTCAAATTCTACAATATTAATTTTGAAAATGACGGGAGGCTGCTTTTTCAAACAGCCGCTGATGTTAAAAGGAGTAGGACTACTTTTACTGCGTGACTCTTTTCCGATTTTCTGTTGTAATTCTGTTGTTACCCTTTATCTCTAAAAATAAGACATTAGTTATGATTTTAACATATGTAGTTACCGAGAATTAGAGGATCGCGTCACCAATTCATGCGTATTTTTGCTCAACTTTGCGATTCTAAAGAATGCTGAACTATAACCTGATAACTTCTGTTACAAGCCCTTTATCTCTAAATGAAACTTAATTATGTTTTTAACGTATGTAGTTACCGAGATATAGAGGATCTCCCATACACACACAACGTTTTTTTTGTGGCGTTTTCAAGTGTCTGAATCAAATTCCTTCCTGAGACCCCAATGGGAGGAATGTAGAGATACCTATGTTAAAAAATCACCCTAAATTATCTAATAGTAGGCGTGTTTTGAAAAAAAAATTAAAATAATTTTAAAATGTTTAATCTAAATGCTATGAAACTGTTTACTTAAAAATGCCTCACCTATACACAATTGCGTATTTTAATCTTAAAAGCAGAAAGAAACACAAGAATTTTTTTATAGGCACATGAAAATATGCTAGGCATTGACTTTTCTGAAGAGGATGGAACTCTTGACATGCTCGTGGCATCCAATGAAACACCTAAAATTCTGTGGTTGATAGACAACCACATGTTTACTTGAAATTCCACTTCATTTAGCTAAACTTGCAGTCTAGTGTGTGTTCAAATTGACATTTTCCTGGTGATTCATTTTAAAATAAATTACTGCTAATGGTCTGTAGGGGTACGTTCCTGACTGTGGTTATGAGAGATGCCAAGACTTTATGATATCTCAACAGGAACAAAAGAATATCTTGAATAAAACTTTTATTATGCACACAAAAAATTAATCTAACAAAATGAAAAAAACAAACAACACAATACAAAGTCAAGACATTACTAGAAACTATAAATAAGAAAAGAATCCGGCACAGATGGACGTTGTCAAGGATTTCGTTGGGATTCTAAAATTCAAAAATTGGGATAAATTCCTCTGGAAGGAAACTGACTGTCATGTCAAAGAATGTTTCCCCATCAGTGATCCCAGATGATGAGCCTCCTAATTTGAAGAGGTAGCAGACCATATGTGTATCAACACAGTACACACTGTCCTCACTGGCCTGCTGCCCCTATGTTCTCCAGACCTTAACTCTGCATTATGTGGAAATTGGCGCTGTGGCATCGTGGCTGTATATCACGATTAACAAGGATGCGTAATCTAGTAGCGAATATAACCAATGTCTGCACGCCAGTTAGAATCCGAGAGCTGTTCCACACACATTTGTAATGGAGCAATATTCCGAGTAATATAATGGACTCGTTTGAAGTACTGACACCTGTTTTCTCGTGAAATAGAATATGTTTTCAAAGTTCCTCCTCCTTTCTTTTTTTCCTTTTGCAGACTGCATCGGAGGATATATTCCTAAAAGGCCTCTCTTCAGAAACTTTTGTACTATCTCAACATTTATTTGCATTAAGTCTTGTTCACATACTTGAATGGTATGTTACAGAATTTCAGAATTAGATCCAACTGTTATTGTCAGCTGCTAGAACTGCTCTGAACAGGTCAACTTTTTTTGTCTCTACTTTTGTAATTCTTCAGTAATTGTAAGAATTAAAGCTAAGTGTCAAGGTTTCTGACACTCTGTGAGAAAAGAAACCCATTTTAATTTTTCGGGAACATCTATTTGTTTTCATATCTTTTCTAAAAATGAAATGAATATGCAGTTTGAATCCATTTATTACGTTAATGTATAACAAATACCTATTTTATACCAGTTTTTCTCAAAAATATTTACAAACGGAAATTACAATAGTAGATGTGAAGTGTTTCTGTTAGTGGATATTAATCGTTTTTTGGCACTCCTGGTTTCTTTCCTGTTTAGCTTTTTACCTTAGTAGTTTCTTACTTAGATCCTATTTCTCTTCTTTTGCTTCTTCTTTGCGCCTTATCCAACCTTTTTTTTCGCAATTTTCCTTTGGCGCTTCTTCTGACGACCCACTGTGAGTTTTGTCTTTTCTGTCGCGAGATTTTAGCAGATAGACCCTTCTCTACATCCATTATTTTTTACCTTCTCCCTTGCACGTTTTTCGATCTCACGCAATAAATCACAAGTACTTCACTAAAACACCAATACTCAAAACAATAATGAGTATTGTTAAACTATACTCTTCAATGCTGCTACACATCTGGATTCCAGCATATCTTCACTCTGACAACATTAGTCGCCCATTTCTTATGATGCGTCCGGGATTTGTCATCCGCTCTTTGACTTTGCACATCCAGATGCCACTGTCTTCAGTGCTTGATTTTATCACCAACTTGTTGGACGTCTTCAGGTTTTGAATCCTCAACTTTTCGTACTAGCTGTCATTGTAGGTCCACCCGTCACCAACTTCAGAGTGAAGAACTTACTCAACGGAGCATTATTGCAAGCCATCGAAAAGGACTCTCCTAACCTTTCACTTCTGTATATCCGGCACGTCAGTTCTCAACCGCAACTGTATAAACAGCTGTGTATAACGATGCTTGTGGGGTCCAACTAAGTGTTTCGCAATACCATACTCCATTGTCTTTTGGCCAGTTCCTATGGGAAGTACAACTTATAATTATCCAGTCAATCCGACTCTTTTCTTTCTCAGGATAGAAACAGTCCTTGATTATGATACCAAATTCCTTTTGCCTTGTGAAAAATAATCATTGATATCTCTGTACAACTGTCCTCACAATCCATTTGTATCTTTTCACCTTCTGATCTGAAACCAAATAATATCTTTGGAAAAAGCATTCAATAAGTTTAAAATTGTAGTAGTTGTGTTTCCATAATGACAGAAACAGTCGCTGTGCCTGGAGAGATGTTTATGAATGAAAACCAGTTCTGGAGCATAGATAAGCTAAGGTAATGGAGCTAGCATGCGACTACTATAACCGTTATAGCTGGTATTTTTTAAAAGGAAGCCCCAAGCTGATCAGAAGAGTATGTATACGTAGATACAAAAAAAAAGAAAGTTTCATTCCTCAAAAATTGTCACAGTTTTTTTCACATCCCTTCCAAAAAAACGCATTTTGGAATCAAGTTTATCTATGGGAGCGATAACTCAAAACTGATTAGCTTTGGTTATGTAATGAAATGAAGAGAATAATCGAATACAGAAGAGCCCCGCTAATCAGGACTAGCCTTGACTGGATACAGTCCAGATTAGTTCTTGAATTCGCTTTAAAATGCACGTTTAGGATGGGTAAAACTATAAACTTAAAATGCACGTTTAGGATGGGTAAAACTATAAACCTTTAAACGCATTTGTCGGGTAAAAAACTATAAACCTTAAAATGCACGTTTAGATGGGTTAAACTATAAAACCTTAAAATGCATCAGCGTTTATGGGTAAAAAAACTATAAAAACCTTAAAATGCACGTTTAGATGGGTAAAACTATAAAATTAAAATGTAATGAATATGGGTAAAACCATATAAAACCTTAAAATGTACACAAGTTTTAGATGGGTAAAACTATAAAAACCGATGTTTTTTCTCATAAATGCATATAACTTTTCCTACAGCTTAATTTTAGTTTTATTACTACTATATGCGTAGACCAGAAGTTCTCAACTTGTGGTACGCGTACCCTGGGGGTGCGAGTATGACCAATTGGGGGTACGCGAACTCAAAATCGGTAAAGGCGGATACAAGAAAGCAAATGGAGTTAAAAATGCTACAGAATTCACCCCAAGTTCGTGTGAAAAGTAAAAATGAAAGTTGTGCAAGTCCTAAAGCCTACTCTCAAAATAAGGAAAAAAGAAAGCAAAAGGAAGTTAATTTTTAGGTATCCTTATACGTTAATTTAAAAATTATTACGATACTGATTTCGTTTGTTTTGGCGTTTAACTAATACTATCGTAAATATTGGATAAAATGTAAAATCGAAAAATAAGTCCTGCAAATATTATTAATTCTATTCATTTTACTCTTAAGCTTAGCTAAGCCCTCAACATTATTGATAGAAACTTCTTTGCATAGACGGATGGTTGGAGGGGTGAAATGACACTAGGGGGTACGCGAGGGAAGAAAGGTTGGGACCCCCTGGCGTAGACCTAAGTTTTCAACCTACGAACTGATGTAGAATTAACAACACAAAACATCCCGTCAAAACGATCCTGTCCGGATAAATCGTATGTCCGGACAAGCGGGGTCCGGATTAGCGGGACTCTACCGTATGCATTTTTGGGCATCGCGCTTACATACACAGGAATAGACAGATTAAGAGACATGCAACCATTGGACATGGTTGGTCCAAAATTTGATAAAATTATATGCCAAATTTTACTGCTTTGAGTTTTTGAATTATCATGTTCACATTTATTCATCCAGGTAAAAATGCGTTTTTTTTAGGATATTCATCAAAATCTCGCGGCTAAATTTTTTGACGATTACAGTATTTTTTCTTTGTGCCCTTCGTATACAGAAAAAAAAAATCCTTAAGAACATTTGCCGTATTTGGTACGTTAAATGAAGGATTTACGTGTTCATTAACTATTCTGCAATTTTTAGCCGATGCAATAAAATAATTTCGAATCAACTGCTTGAATAATTCCTGCTTAAATATCTCCTTTTCTGGACATCATTTAAGATGCTTTAAAAATATTTTATCATCTACTTCTTCGACCAATACAATTACATAGAATAAGACATCGTCATTTTTGCGAACTGATCAAGGAAACTACTGGTTAATACTCAAATCACTGTTATTTTCATTCAAGTAAAACAAGCAATTTTTAAAGTGGTGTTTATACTATCTTAGTAATTTTTTCATTAATGAATTCAATACACGATTAAAGAGAAACGGAAAAATTACTTTTATGTATGTTATTCAAAACCA
>BGPR01001466.1:199088-253719 GCA_013235015.1 Araneus ventricosus | reverse complement strand
ATTTTCTTTGGTCAGCAGTAATTAGGCTCTCGTTTCTCTGAGTCGAAAGTAAATTGGGTGAATTGGGGCCTGGTGCTATCTCGGAGGTGAACTTGCTCTTGGCCATTGTTTTAACCCTGTAAATAGTTAAATGTTTCAATTGTATTTAAACAATAAATTGGGTTGATTTTGTTTTCTTTCATTTCGCACCAAATTAGAACCTTTATCTCTCAGACACCTTCCTACAAACTGGGGTCTGGCCGGGGATTTAACGTTCAAAATTCTTAACTAAGCAGTTTTGGTTTCACCCCTGCTGATTTTAACTCTTATGAGTAACCCTGAATTCTGAACAACGTCGAGATTCCTTGCATCGAAAAGGCATTTACCTATGATAATTTCAGCAAATTTGAGAGCAAACTTCAACATGGATACGAAGTAAATCCCCAGCGAAATCCAGCGACTACTGGAATCCAAAGGAACCAGAATACCGGACGAAGGCACTTCTGAATTCACCGGAATCTCTGGCAGCCAGATCAGTCCGGGGTGTATTACTTGAATTCTCATGAATTTCCTCTGTCCTAAGGCTCAACACCAGCGAAAGTTCTCTTGAGTTACTTCATTCTGTATCATTCCAGGTCTTGTGAGAAGCTACCATGAGAATGAAATAAATGATTCGGTAAAAAATACAATCATTAACAACACAGAGGTAACGCCGATTTACCTACTTCCACCTTTTGAGAAATTTAGCTTACTGAGTAAGGAAAATATTTCAAACAATTAAATTGCTCAACTGTGGAAATAAAGTAATAAGTGTTTGGAAAATAAATGCATTTAATGTGTGAAAGTGTTTTACTAAGTTTAGCACCCCAGACATCGTTGACTTAGAAGAGCAGAGATGTAAGTATTTAGACTCATTTTAAGTGAAGTACATTTGTTTTATTTTTATTCTTGATTTTATCAATATTCTGTTTTGAGAGAGTATAATATTAAGTGCATCTTTGTGTTTTTAATCTGTTCTATGTATCTGAAATTGAATTTTGATGAGTTGTTCTATTTTCGTGGGTACATACGATCATTAATGAATACCTCTGTAAGAAGACATATTTGTTCTTTTTTTTTCAGATTAACTCACGAATACTTTCAGAATTTCTTGCTTGGTAATCTATTCTTTTGATATTTTGAGAAGAACGCATTGTCTTTTCTTTTGATAAAATAAATGATATTGATGGAAAATATTGGGCTATTTTGGCAAAATACATCTGTGTTCCGGGAATTTTCAAAAGTTTATTTTGTCTACAAGTAATTGTTTTATCGATGATTGCATCTTACTTAAATTCATTCCTTTTTCTTGTCTTTTGATTGAATAAACTTCTTTTGCACGTCATTTAAATAGTTTTGTCCAAATTGGAATTGGCTTTAGAGAATTTTATTTGTGTAACTCTAAAACTTTAATTAATTTAACTAATTTAACTGCGTAAAATTCTAAAACCACTCTGGGTCACTACCTAAATTTTAAAAAAAATGGCATTTCTTTTACTCATGAGAAGGAAAGAGACGGATGATACTGCCGCAGATTTGGATCTTACTTTTTAAAGGAGTTTCACTAAATTGAAGTTAAAGGAACCTGATCGTAAAAAAAAGCTCAGACGTCGAAGACGATGTAAAGAAGATGCTTGATGGTATCGAGGAAACGTACAAAAGGAGAAGAAAAAGCTGACAAGAGAAGATACGAAAGGAAGAAAAGAGAGGATGCAAAAGAAGAACGAGAATACGAATTGGAGAAATTACGAATACAGGCTCAACGGATTGCCAATATTCTGAAGGCGCTGAAAATGTTCAAACACCGAATAAACTGATTCACGAAACTTTTCGTAAAAGCCAGTAATATGCAGGAAGATATCAAATTTGAATCTCACCTTATTTGAATCGTCATGGAATCCAACTCGCCAAAAAAAGATTGGGTTCAAAACTTATAGGCTTAATACCTATTGAAACGTTCCATCTGATAGCAAGAGAGCTAGCGGGTAATGATTATGATCATGTAAAGGATTTGTTATTGCAAGATTTAAATTATCCTACCGTCCGCTATTTTGTTTCACCAAAAAAGGATGACGAAAACATGGCAAGATTTTCAACACGAATTGCAGACGGTATTTCGATGGATGACTTTAGCTTTAAAAGTCAGCACTTTGACCAATCGCGCGAGAGTATAATCATAGCCGATCAAAGAAGGAAAAGGCCAATGATCTTCTAGAACATTTTTTGGACGGAGTATTCACTTTAATTCACTCAATTGAACTAAGGAAGAAATTTTGTGATTATGAAGGAGCACGTCCGGAAGAACTATAAAACTAAAGCAGTTCAAGTCATTTGCTAAGGGATCGAGTAATAACCTATAAATATTTTCGAGGACAAGAACATTTCATCTTGAAATAATAATGGAATGGGAGAAAAATACTAACCGAAGAGAACTGTTTACGATAAAAAGTGGTCACTAACACAGTTACTGCAAAGGATCGACTACTATTTCGTAGATTGTACTTAAGCGCCGCAAGGATCTGAAAAATAATAAATATTCAAGCTCTTCGGTACAAATCTGTCTTGATTTCTAAAGAAAGAATTAAGAATTGTGAAAAATAACCATAGGAAATAAGACTTTGAAGCTCACGAGGGCAGTTCAGTTACGCTCATTCGTGAAGATGTGAAGCAAAGAATCATAGAACAATCAAAGCTCATGGACATTGTCGTGCTATCTGATTAGGGAAGTACGAGGTCAAAACAAAAGTGATCAAGTTCCAATGAGAAATCGAATTAGACGGAGAGAAATATTCCGTAATCTTGTTCCTACGCCGTATTTTACCTCAAGGATAGATTCGGCCATTTTGGAGCAGGCTTGTTAGTTTCTGATAGAAAAGGTGTTTTATTTTCGTAAACATGAAGATAAGGTTTGGTTTATGCATACACAGGTTTACGAAGCAAGAATTGAGGACGAAATGAAAAATTTCATGCATACCAACTAATGAATAAGAATCCTTTCTGAGCTAATCAACAACTATATACCTAGAAAGACCGAAACGACAAATGTGTCCATGAGAATTATCCTGAAAGATGATAAAATAGTTTACCAAATTGAAAGAACGCTGTTTGTCATTTCCAGAGAAACCAGGCAGTCATCAGCAAATTGACAATGGTTAGATTTAAGGAATTGGTGAGACAAAGCTCATTACAAGTCCACCGTGTTAGTTAAGAAGAAAGACAGTACCGCCAGAGACTAAGTGCGTTGACTATAGGAAACTGGAACTGAAAACTAGTCAAAGATTGCTCTCATTGCCAATGATAGAGTGACGTATTGACAAACCCAAGATGCCAAAGTGTATTCCACGCCAGACTTGAAAATGGTTTTTCCATGTGGAAGTCAACGAGGAAAACACATTTTACCTCCTTCTTCGTTGTTAAAGACGGCAGTTCGAATTTAATAAGGTACCTTTTGGCCTCAGTACAAGCCCAAGTGTATTCCAAAGATAAGGTGTATAGGGGCATCTTCTGAACTCATGTAAAAGGTATCGTAATAATTTATATGATGACGGATCATTCCAGCTAGTATGATGAAGATGAAGGTATAAAAAACTGAAGAAAGTATTTCAGTCGCCCTCAAATATGGTTTGAGATCAAGTTTAAGAAACGTCAATTCTGAGAGGAAAGGTGGATTTTGGGTCACGTTGTTGAAAACGGGAAGGTACGCCCTTCAGTTGTAAAACAATACGTCAAGAAGTTCCACCACCAACAGTCAAAATAAGTACAAAGTTTAGGACTCACCGGCTTATTTTCTCGGGAAAATCATTCCATGTACTCTAAAATAGCGAATCCTCTTGAGTGATCTAATTAGAAGGACAATCCATTTGAAGAACAACCCTCAACAGAAATCACGAAAAAACTTCAAGAAATTATTAACTGAAAGTCCAGTATTAAGCATTTTTCCAGCAAGGAAAAATAAACTGAATTGCACAATGGACGCAAGCTAGCAAGGCAATGGGAGCTGTCCCACTCAAGAAGCGGAAGATGGAAAATGGCACCTGTTCATTGCTCAAGAAACTACTCCAGCAGAGGTGAAGTATAGCAGCTATTAACCTGCCCTGCCGTTGTCAACGCTTTAAGGAAATTTCTCAGCACCTACCTAATGGGGAATCCAATCATTTCAAAATCATAACGGGATTGTTCAGCCTTCAAAGGACTATGGATAAAGGGATTTAGTTACCTTCCGTATAGCGAGATGGGCACTGCTGTTGGAAGAGTTTGATTATGAAATTGTCCATCGTCCGGCTAGCAGAATGCCTACGTGGACGCCCTAGTAGGTATCCGGTCGTCATAATTACGAGCGATACTCTAACCGCAAGGTTAAAAAGGGCACAACAAGAAGAGCAATACTGCAAATCACTGAAACGAAGTAATGACCAACATCGAACTGATTCAATTCCCGCCGCGTGACGTGACTTCACTTCGCCATAAAACAGACGATTTTATTAGTGGTGCCATCTCTTACAATTTTAAATGAACAAAAATGCTAAAGTTAGTTTCTACATGTATATATGCAAACTTTCACATACATATTTCCCTTCTCCCCAATTCACTCGATAACATTCTTCCAAAAATTAATATCTCCTTCAAAAGAAATCTTGCCTTCTATCAAAATAATTCGAATGTTCAATGAACCAGGTGTGTTTCTGTCGATGCAACAAGAACCGAAACCAAAACCCATAAACAGCCAATGGGATTGTCACTTTGTGTGGGAGTGAGATAAAAAACGAAAAAGAAATTAGAAAGAGAGTCTTTTCTCGTTCAGTTGCCTCCGTGCAAGCCCAGAGCTGCTCGTCCTTGCATCCCATACCCCGTCTAAGATAAAGGGATAAAGGGTTTCTTCTTCTCTCCGGATTTTCTGAGCACTGAACGGATTTCGGGGGCGGGGCAGAGAAATTTGCAGCTCATACCTGCGTCTCTCTTCGTTTGGATGAATTTTATGCCTTTTTAAAATTTTTTATACTTATTTGCATTTTCTTAAGTGATTGAACTCTGAGAGTGGAAAAGTAATCAAAATAATTAAGAACGAAAAATACAAATTTAAATAATTATTTCGGGGGTGCTGCAGCGCTGCCGCCTTAATGGTCGAACCGCCACTGTGCACTAGGCACCATCAATATGAAAAATAATTCTTACATTGTTACATTAAACTGGCTTATTAAAAAAATGCATTTTACTTTTTTTATTCATAAAACATTGTTTACAAATTAATTAACACTATGCTTCGTATTATGAGATCCGTCGTATTTAAAGAGGATATCTATTAAATACTAATTTGCCAGTAAATCAAGGATGAAAACTGTTTTACATTTTAAACTTTAATGAAATGATAAGTCACTTTATATAAATTCTTAATAAATGTGTGTAGCGATTCATTAAGCGCATGCCTATTAGAGAATACGAAGAAATGATAATAGAAATATTATGCACTAATAAAGAAATCCAGAAGCAAAGTGCAAAAGAAAAAAAATTCTAAACTTTATCTTTCTCTCAGCAAGCTATTATTCTTAACATTAATGTTAATATTTCGTTAAAACAATAAATGAACTATTTTGTCTTGTTTTAAATTTTAGTGCTTTGACCAATAGTGTGCTGGCAATTCCAGCTCAAGTTCAGTCTTTACAAATATTTACAGACCTTGTGAATATCTCTTAGCAGCACAGAATCTAATTTTTTTCTAGAACATTTCTACAGATTTCTTATATTTGTTTAACAATCGGAGACAACATTTTTATGTCAAAAACCTAAAATGAGAAATATCTCTCGATGACTACGTTAGCTAATTTACATACATGATAACTTTTTTCATGGAGATTCTATAATTGAAAAAAAGTTGTGGCGATACGGAAATTTTGAAGATAGTACAACTTAACATATGTAGACACCTTCTGAAATTTTGAGACTAAAGAAATCTTCAGTAGATGCATTTATTGTCTTTACGATGACTTTTATAAAATCAATATACGATGAACGATGGCGATAAATCCTATATGCACAGTGCTTTTTCGTCAATTGTATCTTGATAATTCAGTACTAATCTCTAAATATAAATTTTAACGTACTGATAATATATATAATTATCTGGAATATCACCAGGTGGCATCGTTTCTTCTTTCCGGATGGAGCTTCTGAAAATCCCATGCAATTGTAATGTTTCGTGAAGAATATCTGAAGTGAATGTTTGTCATTTGCTAAATTTTCGTTTACGAATAGAGATACATACTGGGCGAAATATACACCGAAATTGAAAAATTAAGAAAACGTCTTTGAAATGGCATTTCTAAGAAAATTAAATTTATAAATAGACACGCTTAATAGAGATCACCACTTTCTTTATAAATGAATTTTACATATAAAATTTTAATTATTACTTTTCAATACAGAAATAATCGAAAATGATAGATTTTGTTATTGAAGGTTCGAATTCATATATTTGGGCTGGTAATTATAAACGTAGTCTAAGACATATTGACGGTGATTGGGTTCATGTAGTGTTTTAACTCTCGGTTCTTAACATCCGTTTATTGCTATTTCTGAGAAAGCTGTGGCATTAGAATTTCAATTCCAGGGCAAAATCGAAAGTTCCTTATTATTATTATTATAAAATAATATTGTTTATTTTTACATAATTTGGAATTAAACAAGTAATATAAAAAAATTTAAAGTCAATTCCTACTTAGGTCAGCAAAGAAAATTTTTATTTTAGTTACTTTTTATTAAATAATTACAGTTAATATAAATATGTATATACATATGGCAGAATTACAATATTAAATGGCATTAATTAAATTTAATTAATGAATTAATATTTGAAAAAATTGTATTAACATCAAGTTTTACGAATGAGATAAAATGTTAATTTTCTTAATACTTACAATTTAGAACGCAACCAATCAAGCATTTTAGTCAAACTATCGAGACCGAATTTCTTTTTAAAAAGTAATGTTTCAAAGTAAAGGATCTTGAGTTACATTTCTGAGATCACATTTGCTTTCGTCAGTTATTACTGAATCATTTTAAAAATTCACAACGGCGAAAAATTTTGCGTTGAAACAGATACGACGTCAAGTACTTAAATTGTCTCACAGCTCATTCTGAGAACTAAAGTGGCAATTAATTAATTAAATTAAATTAAGGAATTAATATTTGAAAAGACTGCATTAACATCAAGTGTCATCCACTACAAGTTTTAAAAAATGTATTTGAACTTGAGTGGATGAATAAAAAGTATTTTATTAACGACTGAAAATTAGAACAAGATATATAAATATATATAGGGAGAGTGTGAACTAATAGTAGGAATTGAAAAAGAAAAACAAATTTAAGATATAGAATAAATAGGAGAGTGAGTTATTATACAACGGGATTTTGGATTTACTGAGAGTTAATACACTGCAATAGCACAAGAAATGTCAGTTTCTGATCAGCCTTATGATTGTATTGGAATGGAATTTTGCAATTTATCGGAGTGTCGGGTAGCATTTGCGTCTATTTTTTGTCGTAGTTTTTCACAGAGTTTATTTGTATATTTTTCAGGATATACTTGTTTCTTAGAACTCATGGCAAGTTACGTATTAGGTGAGGAGTTTTGTTTTGTAGGATTTCTAATTCTTTTCTATGAGTCTCAGATGCAGTGGCTCGTATAGGTGAAGCGTGACTATTAAGAGAACGTAGCATAGTTTTGTAAATTAGAAGTTTAATGGTACTCGCATCAAATAATGGGGAATAATTTTGTTTAAGCACATCTGTAGTTTCTCTTAATTTTTTGGATCTGGTTTTTAAAGTTAGGGGTCAATCACGAGTTAGGTCAAGGTATACTGTTTCGTTTTACGAGGGAATAATTCACTTGTACTACTTCGGTAGAGCTTGGAGATTTCTTTTCCATTAGTAGACTGCTTCATATATACTTATATTAATTTGAATTTCACTTTAGATTAGAAATGTTTCAAGTGTTTGGAGGGGATCACTGAATATTTTTTAGATTACATTTGGGTGTTGATTATTAAAAAGATTAGAAGTGTCGTCTTCAAAAAGGCTGATGTTAGTTTCTACGAATTGTGGGATATCTTTGATGTAGAATTTAGCACTATCATATATTAAAAAATGCTTTGCTTTCAATAATTCAATGCCAAAGAAATAATAACCAATAGTCTGGAATATATATATTCCAGTGTCAAAGAAATCTCTTTGCAGATATGCTAACAAGACTAATGAAAATAGAAATTTTTAGGAATAATAAATATCGTTCGAGATAGCATTTAAATTCTATACAATCAGCATTTTAGATTTTACAGCATTTGCACTACAAAATATTAATTATTAAAATTGTATTTACAGAAACGAAATATAATTTAAAAAATAGTTTGCTGTTAAAGATTTAATTTACTTCTCGGTTTTCACGCATTTTTAAGAACTATAAACTTACTAAAAATGTTATACTAACACGTGTGAAACTCATGTAAAGATTGAATAAGGGTATTGGTTTTATTATTTACAGCAGCACTTCTAAATTACCATAAAACTTTATCTACTTTTGAGGGAGGGGTTTTTTGGTTCGTTATGCTACACAGAACATTTGTTCTTTGGAACTCCTTCCAGGTTTCGTTCCACGAAGGTTTTATATCAGAAATGGGTCCTGGGTATGAAAGTTGCATATTACACAAAATGAACAAGACAGCTTGTCAATATTGAATTAATAGCTATTATTTGACAATTGATATACCATGATATTCAAGGTAACATATAAATAATGCATATCACATTGAACAAGGCAAAACAAGAACCCAGAAGAAACTTTATTGATTCGAACATTTTCATTCTTAAATGAAATTATTTTTCTCAAAGAATCTATTCACAAGCATAGTTTTAGAAATTTCAGTTGACTAATGCATGATATGACAGAAAATTACTTAAAGTTTTACAGCATTTGCAAAGCAAAGACGATTGCCATAAATTTATAGAAAGTTTTAACAATCGGCTGGTTCGTTATGATTTGTTCGAAACAAAAGATATCGCGAAGAGAATTGGTGTTACACTTACGATTTGAAATAGGTATGGTATTTTCAGTAGCCATCCTGTCCCTTGCTTAGCGCTCCGATCGGTTTTCTAACACTTCACTAAAATATTAACCATGAAACAAGCTATTATGTCATTTCTTTCTGGTTTTCTCACTACACTAAAAATATCTGCTTTGTGAGTTGCAAGTTTTAAAGAAATCGATAGACTTGGATTATCCAAAATGAATGAGAGACTTAATATTATTTGACTTAATACCTTATTAAAAATACAGGTATTTAATGTAATGCATTGAAATACAGCGAAGTCTCGGGATTTGAACTAATTGATGCTGCTCACTGTTCGGATTTTTGAAATTTCCGATGTTCAAGGAAATTCACTGAAAACTTTTGACATACTAAATGCAATAGAGTATTGACTTTGGGTGCTCTGTGAAAGAGAACGGAAAGAGCTAGCGGCAAACCGCCCCCTACAGTGGGACCATAGTCAAGCGATTTGAGGGTAATAACCTGTGAATAGGACTGCAATATAGTTGGACTGAAGGTTCACAGGACTGTTATAGTTGGACCGAAAGTGTAGAGACTAATGTTCTAGTTGGACTTGCGTTAGAACAGGTTTTTGCGAAGAAGAGCATGAATGGCAACAAGGTGGAACACACGTGCTTTCTCTTTTTTTTCGTTCGGCTAGTTGTGGTGGAGAGGTGAAGAATGAATGTGAAGTAATGTCGCCTTCCCTTTTTTGGATTCCTGTTTTTACGAGTTGCTGCTTGGTGTTCCAATCATGTTTTCGTGAGATGAATTGAAGCGACTGCCATGTGCTTTTAAGGACATATTATCCCAATGACTTCAGCATCACAGGTGTCCCTACTAAAAGTGTAGCATGATGGAGATCTCGGCTTCGAGTCAATGATTTTACGATCTTCAAAATTTTCTTCCTGAGTTTAAGCATGCGTTGGTAAGACTTTTTTTCAACTGCAGTTGAAGCTTCTTTTTCCCAATATGTTGCAACATTTTTATACTAGTTAAAATAATATTTTCTTACAACTTATCACTATACTGAAACATTTTTAGAGTAAGGATACATATTTTTCATACACGTGTTTTGATGAATTTACAGACTTTTGATGTGTAGACAGTAATGCCGTGGATAAATGTTAATAAATAGTGTTTTTCTTGTCTACTCAATAGTGTGCTCTTGCCTCTGGTGTACTAATCATTATTACGATCATTGTGCCATTTTTCATGTATTTATTTTCAGCTATAGGGTTAGGCCCAGCTTAACATTTTAATCACACCGTAACATTATGGTGCCGCGACTTAAAGTAAATTTTTCAGGTTGAGAACTGGGCACCAAGGTGTGAGAGCATATTTTTGAATTTATGATATCACTGAAGGTTTATTTGTATGCATTTGGTATAATTCATATTATTTCTCAGTATTAGTATTATTTCTCACTGTATGCATGCAGGGATTTAAGCATTGTCTAGTTTAATTTGATTTATTTAGTGTTTAAATATGCCTCCTAAAAACAAAAAGAATTTACAATCAGTATGGCTGCATCATTGCATTGTTTTTCTGGTGAGGTTGAGGAAAATTTTGAATTTTTCTTGGATCTATTGGAAAGTTTGGCAACCCTTGAGGAATGGTCGGTTGAAAAAAAAACTACTAACACTAAAATTACATCTAAAGGGAAAAGCTCTGAAATTTTTGTCTGATGACATTTCCAATGAGCAGCAAAATAATTTTGAGGAGCTGGTAGGGATATTGAAAAAGAAATTTTCAAGATCTGTAACTTTTGAAATCTTGCAAAACAAATTTAACAAAATTGTTCAGCAGCCAGGTCAATCGGTAAAGGATCTAGCAGAGGAAATTTCAAACGCTGCTAACAGATACTTCAATGAAGGTAACAGTAAAAATCCTGAAATTTGCACATTAACAGAAAAAATGAAATTTTCAAAATTTTTGGAATCTCTTAGGCCTGACATTAGGACACAGGTTAAGATTTTGGGTCCTTCTTCTTTTGAGGAAGCAGTTAAACAGGCGTGTAATGCAGAAATTGCCTTCAATGATACTGCTGCTGCTTCAAGCAATGTTTTCACACCAGCAGAGGTTAACATTTTGTTGGCCAATCATTTTGAGAGTAGTAAAAAAATTAAAGAATTAAACAAAAAGATTGAAAACTTAACCCAAATTTCTGTCGGTAACCATTCTGCCTCGGAACCATGGGATAGAAGTGCATTTAACAGAAATGGCCATGGTAGTAGTGATTTAAATGTAAAAATTGAGTGTCATATCTGTGGAAAAGGTCATATAACGACCGAATGTTGGTATTTTCCTCGAGAAAGTAATGCAGGCTTTCACAATTCTCATCCACAAAGATCCTATAACAGAGGAAACTTTAATCCAAGGAGAGGTTTCAGGAATACTAGGTCTTGCCCATTTTATGAGGCTCGAAATAACAGAAATCATCCCTATCACAGGAGGAATTTAAACTTCTAGGGGGTTCTTGCAACACCGATGATAAATATGCAAGACATAATAACAATCATGCGAGAACCCAAAAAAATATTGTAAAAAAAACAAATCAAATAAAGAGATGATTAAAGAAAAAACAAATAACAAAATTAGTAAAGAAAAGGGTGAATATAAAAGGGATAGCATTAAACAAAAGGTCTCAAGCAACACATCTAGTAAAGAAAAGGATAAAAATAAAATTAAGGAAAATGGTAAAATAAATGTGCAAGAAGTTGAAAACAAATTAGATGAGGATGTTGTCATCATGTCATGCAATTCTAGCAATAATTTGAATTTACCCATTATAGACTTAAAATTTTCTGACAGTTGTTTTGTAGCTTTTTTAGATACCGGGGCAAATGTCAGTTTGATCCAACCTAGTGCTCTTGAAAAAATAAAAGAACAGAATAAGGTAACATTTGTATCGAGATCTGTACGAATTCACACACTTAACAACAACACACTTCCCTACCACTCTGCTGTAAATATAAAGGTTAGGATAGGAAACAAATGTTTTAGCAATCTATTTTTTGTCACACAGACTAATTGGTCTTCAAAATATAGTATTATTCTTGGCTATGATTTTATTCAAAAAAATTGCATTCTTTTAGATATTCCAAATCAAAAAATTTTAATCGAAAAACAAAGTTTTGGCTTTTATGAGGATACACCTCGAAACAGTTCCCCAAGTTTGTCAGCAGATACAGAGTCAAGTCAGGTTAGATTGGTGAACAATGTAACAATTCTTCCCAACTCTTCTAGAATTTTAAAACTAAAAATTTCTGATTCCTTCACGAATGAAAAAAATTTTGTTTACATTCCATCTTGTAATGCTGATATTTCAATTAATGAATCCATACATAATGTTGATAATTCAGGCAATATTATAACCATTGTAGAAAATAACACATCTAACAAAATTACTTTGAGAAAAAATTCGAAATTGGCACAGGCACATTCTGCAACAGACTTTATTTTCAGGGATAGCAATGATTTTCATGAAGAGCCTAATGAAATATTACAGGTTAACACTTTAACTGCAGATGAAATTACAACTCTTCGCAGAGAGGAATTGAATGCAGATGACTTTAATTTGGAACATTTAAATGAAACTGAGAAAAATGAAATTTTAAAACTGTTAATGCAAAATTTTAAAGTATTTTCCAAGTCTTATCAGACATTGGGTTGTACAGATGCCATTACACCTAAATTTACTCTTTTACATAATTTCCCCATACAGACTAAACCTTACCCTATACCAAAGATTGCACACGATTTTGCTAAGCAGGAAATTCAGAAGTTACTCGAGGCAGGCATCATTGAGCCATCTACTTCAAATTACAGTTTTCCCATTATTTTTGTCAAAAAGAAATCAGATTCAAAAAAACTAAAATTCAGGATGGTTGTAGATTACCGATTATTGAACAGTGTCACAGAATCATTTAAAATTTGCCTACCAAAAACTACATATATTCTTCATGAGATTTCTGGTAAAAAGTGGTATTGCGTTCTCGACTTGAAATCCGCATTTTTTCAAATTAAAATAAAGAATTCAGACAAACAGAAATTGGCATTTTGTTCCGAGTTGGGAAATTTCCAACCCACTCGTTTGCCTTTTGGGAGTAAAAACTCTACTTATTATTTCCATTTGCTTATTTCAAAGTGTCTTGATGATTTGAAAGGTCCAAACATTCAATTTTTCTTAGATGATATAATCATTGCGGCTAATTCAATTCCTGAAATGAACACTAGATTGCAACTGGTTTTTGATAGACTTGCAAAATTCAATTTGACTCTTGATCCCAACAAAATCCAGATTTGTAAAACGAATATCACTTACTTAGGTTTCAATATTAGTGCTAATGGTTATGCTCCTTCAGAGGATAACATTCAAAAAGTTACAAAATTCCCTGTTGCCCAGAATGTGAAGCAGGTTCAGTCTTATCTTGGCATGATGAATTATTTCAGACATTTAATTTTTAATTATGCAGAAGTTGTCGAGCCAATTGTAAATTTAAAAAGGAAGGGCACACCTTTTGTTTGGTCTGAGAATTGTCAGGATGCATTTAATGTAATGCAAGAAATTATACTCAACAAGCCTACTATAAGAAATTATGATGAATCTAAACCCCTATTTTTAACGACCGATGCAAGTAAGGTGGCATTGTGTGCTATTCTGTTACAAAAAGATGGTGAACATTTTTATCCAATTGAATTCTTTTCCAAACAGCTATCTCCATCTGAAAGAAATTATTCATCAATTCGTAGAGAACTTTTTGCAATTTTCATGGGCATTAAACATTTCAGGGAATATTTATATGGCAGACATTTTTATCTCTTGACAGATGCTAAGTCATTGACTTATCATATGAATTTGGATAAGCAACCAGATATTGTTAAACGTTGGCTATTATATTTACAAGATTTTTCTTATAATATTGATCATATTAAGGGTTGTGACAATCCAGCTGATTTTCTTTCTCGAATGCAAATTGAGGATGTAGAAGTAAATAATCTTTTCCATATGGGTGACCAGCTATCTCACAGTAATATAAAACTTTGTCAGTCAATGGATTCCTGTACTAGTGAAATCATAAAAAGGATTGAGGAAAGAGACACAAAAACATGTCATAAATATTTTATTGATTCCTACACAGGATTATTAATGTTTGAAATAAAATCAGGAAAGGATCAAATATTGAATAAAATATATATTCCCAGAAATTTAGTGAGAGATTGTTTATTAGTTGCTCATGCTCCTCATTTTGGTGTACAGAAAACTTATGATTTTATCAAAATTAAGTATTTTTGGCCTGGAATGTATGCAGATGTAAAAAACTTTTGTGAAAATTTTTGTAATTGCATGCAAAATAAACCTAAACGTAAGACAATTACTCATTCTATTCCAAAACATCATTTGACACCAGGTGAATTTTTGGCAGTTGACATTGTCGGTAAACTTCCTCGCTCAGTTGACAACCAAAATTACATTTTGACCATTGTAGATAACTATTCAAGATACTTAGAAGCTATTTCAATACCTAATACTACTTCTAATACAATTATTAGACATTTAAATTACTATTTTTCTAGATTTGGTTTACCCAAATACATATTGTCTGATAACGCCACTTATTTCAAATCTGATGAGATTGTAGATTTTTATGAGTCTTTAAGAATTGAACACAGGAAAACTTCTATTTACTATCCGAAATCTAATGGACTTCTGGAGAGAACTCACAGAGTACTTAAAGAGTCTGTAGCTTCAATTTCACACAAAGTACATGATTGGTCAACTAGTTTGTTATTCTTTAAATTGCATTACAACAACTCCAAACATGTTGTCACACAATACACTCCCGCAGAATTACTTTTTGGAAGAAGGGTTAACATTTCAATTCATTCATATGATGATCCTAAATATGTTGAGGATTTTTCTTTATATTTATATAAGGTTCAAAACAACTAAAAGAATTCAATGAGAATGTTAAAGTAAATGAAGATAATTACTTTAAAAAACATGATAAATACATTAAGGGTTGTAAGAAAGAAAAATTACAGTTAGGGGATAAGGTTTTCATGCAGGTATTTGTTGATCCACAGGTGCTGCATCCTAAGTACAAGGGACCTTATAAGATAAGTAAAATTTTTAGGAATGAAAATTATTTATTTAAAGTAACAGAAGGTGATGAAATAAAATTTGTAAAAGTACATGTAAGTAAAATATTCAAACAACCAGAACTCAGAGAAAATTGCAAATCTGTTTAAAATTTTGGAGAGTGTATACATATTTCTGTGTTTGATGGCAGATCTATTTCAGTAAATAGTAAAATTTTTAAATTTAATGGAAAGAAGATTAATCCTTTACAAGATTTGTTTGATATGAGATTATTTTGACTATTTTACAATTTTTGAAGACGTTCAAATTTTGGTTTGGATTAGGCAGGCTGGTTCCGCTTTTCTGAGGTATAGTTAACTTGGTGTTGTATCTTTCAAAAAAAAGGAAAACATAGGTTTTATTCATGCTTTGGTGGATCTGTTTACATCTCGCAGTGGTTCTGTTTACACACATGGTTGTTTTAAAATGCGAATGATGAATAGGAGATAAAAAAATAATTAGATACAAAAAAATTCTATTAATGATGAAATAAATTGATGTTGAATAGTTATGAGTGGTTACTCATATAAGTTTTAAGTGTATAAGTTTATTACCTGGTTACTTCAATTACTCAATAGTGTGCTCTTGCCTTTGGTGTACTAATCATTATTACGATTACTGTGTCATTTTTCATGTATTTATTTTCAGCTATAGGGTAAGGCCTAACTTAATATTTTTAGTCACACCATGACAAGGACATTTTTCATGTTGTACAGTGATAATCGGCAAAGAATTCAACCTACACACTAAGAACCAAAAACTTAGAGACTCCATTTCTTCCATTCACTATCAATCGAATCTACGCATATGGTGTAGTGATACTCCACAACATTCCATTTTTCGGCCCGTCATTTTAGGGAGATCATGCACGTCCGCTCCATATAATCCACAAACCATTTCCCTATGGATCAGTTCGATCCAATACTCCTTTCAACCACTTTAGTCCCCTCCTTAACCCTCTGAGCAACTAATAGGTCAGAGTAAGTCGTCTGAAAAATATCTCTCTGCTTGGCAATGGGTTCCTTTAAGAATATACCCCGTCCTACAAGAGGTGTCTGAAAAAGAAACGCCTGAATTTTCCCCCTCTCATTGCTATCTGCGGAAGGTCTAATTATCCCTGCGGGGAGAGTCTTCCCCCATTCCTTATCTCTAGCAGGTCCCCTTCCCAGAGCCGGACGGAGGGGAGTGTGAAAGGTGCGACCGCACAAGGTCCCGTGCCGCTGACTGATTTTGTAAAATGAAAATGATTTCTGATTTTTTAAATCCAAGCAGTGGCGAATCCAAGGAGGGGGGCTATCGGGCTACAGCCCCCCAGAGCTGGCAGAATTCTTGATTTTATTTAAAATCACTGCAACTCTTTGTTCTTAACTTCCTTTAAAAAAATAATTAAAATGTGACAACATTGCTTTCTGGCTTGACAGGCTCGAAAATTTTCCTACTTTTCTAGTCATTGCACTTGTAATTGTAGCGTTGATGCAGTCGAAAACATTTTTGGCTATTTTTTTCATTGTATTTTTTTATTAAATTATCAAAAGTAATGTAGTTTGCTTTATTATTCTTACTGTCAAAGAAAAGAGAAAAGTCTATAAGGTTAAAGTGTTTTGGTTTACATGAGCTATGAGGTTTGATATTCGTCACGACGATACAAATTTTTTATGACCTCAGCCCCCCGACCCGAATCCTTAATTCGCCACTGAATCCAAGTATAAATACATTTGAATATAATTATACAATTTGTGCACATTTTACATCTACCAATCTAAGCCAAAATTGGGGTCTTTAACCCTCTGACTCCTAACGGCCCTCAAAATCTCACTACGTTTGTATACGGAGGTTTTGTTGACATATGGATTCGTGAAATGGACTCGTCCGCCTTCTCCCCTTTTCTCCTCACAGTTGGTGGTCGAAAGCCCACTGGGGCGGGACCCAGGGGTAGAGACTGGGGTCGCTAGTTGAATGATATAGTCCTCGATGGAGAACATAATGGGATTTTTTCAATTGTTACCCCGATAGTAGGGGTTTATAATATTTTTGTTTTTAATGTAATTTTGCTCAATATATTCAAACAATGAAATTTGCCATGAATATTTATATTCCTTTTACAAGCTATTTGATAAACTTTTTGGATTGCAATTTTTCACAATTCTTTTCTACAAAAAGGGTGTCCCTTTCAAGAGAGATAAATTAACCTGTTGCATTCTAAACTGGCAATCTTCAGAAATGATTAAGACTAAAAAGGGGATATTTAGAACATCCCCTTCGGAATTCAGTTGTGTCCTATTCAATCCACACTGAACAAGAGAAAATAGGCTCCATTACAAAGCAAGGCTCCCAATTCTATAGCAAAATCTCTCTGGCACATGTTCCAGTAATTTTTCCACTCCTTACTAGATAAATGATTCTGAAATAGACTGTAAAGGCCAGATGTAGCGTTTTCTTTCCTTGGTCATTTTTAACGCTAATTATAGTGACATTCGGTGATTGATTTGATGGTACATTTTGTAATGACAATGCAACAGGTTAACAGACTTCTTTTCACATAGTGATACAATTGTTTTTGTATGAAAAACACGCGCTTCTTTCTTAGACTAGGGGAGAAATATAAACAAAGGAAATTTATTTCTGAGGAAAGCGCAAATGTTTGTAAGAAATATAATAGAATTGTGAACGTCTATATTTCCTTTGTACGAAAAAAGATAAACTAGAAAATTGAGAGTACTGTAAGTGATTTATATATAAGAGTATAACATATATGGATTTTAGTAAATGGATTTAACTAACAAAACTGATACACCATTCATTATATCTCACGATAGTTGATTCGAGATTAAAGTCTTTGTGATTAATTGAATTTCAACTAGTATTTTTAATACCTAATTTATAAGAAAAGAATTTTTCATTAATTAAAAAGAATATAAAATAAAGTAACTTATCAACAATAGAAGCAGCAAACTCAGAAAGTAGTAAATCTACTGTGTTAGATTCGGTGGGTTTTACCATATTTTAAAATTGTTTGAGGTAAAATATTTTAGTCGAAGCTATTTTTATTTTTTCTAAATGTTTATTTGGCCGGTAAAAATTCAGTCATGGTTTTGATTTTTTTCATGAATTTTAATTTTTGAGATTGGCTAAAATTTAATGAATTGACTAAACAATGTTTCCTACAATTTCCAATTTTCCAAATCCAAAATCAATTTGGAAAGTTTTTAGAGTGAATGTGTTTTAATTATTGGTCCCTCAAATGTAACGTAGAAAAAGATCAATCCTTACCTTTTTCTCAAAAATGAAGTTAAATCACTCATATATGATTTTATAATATGACTCCTTATCGCTTAGAAATAAAATTTAATGTCTTTATTTAACACGTTATTGACCAAACCATTTACAGCATTGTTTTAAGAAAAAACAAATTTAATAAAAACAACTTTTAAATGTACACTTTTCTTTAGTTGTATATAAAGGAAAAAGCATTCTATTTTAATTATTCCTTACTGCTTGATCTTTTTCAATTCATTATTATAAATATTATGTAATCTTGAAATAATTTTTAACACAAATTTGCAATTATGAAACCCCTCTTGTAAGGAATGGAAATTTAGTTCAGTTAATCGATTGATTTATAATTAAGTTATAAAAATATAAAAATTGTTGTATTTTCATCGAGAAGAATAATTACAAGAAATTTTAAAAATCAAGTACATCACTAATAAAATTTAGCACAGCTTGCGAGTGTTTTGTTTTTGTTTGTTTATATTTAAAATCTTGAATCCTTCAATCAAGCCCAGTGAATCAAAAAATTACATATTCATGAGTAAATCATTTTAATTATATTTTCTGGAGTAAAGTTTAACCCGTTCTAAAGGAATCATTGTTAATCTATTAACGTACAAAATGATATTTGTCTTCATTACAAGAAATTCGAAAAAAATCTACTCTAATAAATGAATTTCTAAGAAATTTAAATTTTTAAACTCTATTCTTAGCTTCAATGTTTTTTCATTCAAATAAACACAGATTTAGTAAAAAATACAACAGGTTAAAATTATTTCAGAATCTTATTTTGAAAGTTCAGCGTGTAATTCTTTCTGAAAACATTTGAAGCTTCCCGCAGGCGAAATCAATTCATCACTGTCAGCCATGAATAGCAGACGTTTCCCCTCCCCGAGGAAACCCTTGTGGGAACTTCGCTTTACTACCCAAACCCCTAGTTTGACCCTTGCCCGCCCGAAAATCCGCCTGGCTCGTATAGAACCTACCAAGCCGGCTGGGGAGGGTGTCGTAGTGAGAGTGTTAAAGTCGTGAAAGATTAGAATATCTTACAAGCTGCACATAAACTGTTACAAACTGAGAAACATTATTGACAGAGAATATAAAAAATAACTAAAAACGAAACACAACGTTTAACATGTGTTTGTGTATAAATAGTGGCTATAATTTTATAAAGTGGCAATTTTTTATAATTAGTTGAAAAGGAAACAATAAATTTTGCTAAGAAAGCTAAGCATTTCATAATTTTGTTAGATTGCACTCCTGGCTTGAGCCATCAAGAACAATTGTTTGTTAGTTGAAGATGTAGATGACTCTGAAATCACATATACAAGTACGGCCGGTTTCAGTCCTAAACTGGCCTATAGGCAATACAAGTTTCAATTTCTTTCTTACTCAGATTGAAAACCAAATATTTTTTATTGTTTTTCATACAAGCAAATATTAAGACTGAGTGAAATTAAAAAGAAGTATATTTAATTTGTCGATCACCTTCAGGAGAGTGGTTTGAATATCTCAGAAATAAATAAAACTAAAATTTAAAGTAATTTTTTTTAATGAATGGTGAAAAAATTGCAAAACTTTTTTGCACAGTGTAAATAATCTAATATAAAATATCTAGGGATATTTAGCAGCCAGAAAAACGGTAAAACAAACTGGATCACACTGATCTTCTCGCTAAATTAAAAACATGAGAAAAAACCCTATGAATAATAATCTGAAATTTAAGCAATACTTGATTTCAATTTTAAAAAATTCCAGTATACGGCTCTTGTAAATTAAATGAAAACACTAAATTAAATTACCTTGAAAATAATGCATAAAAATATTATAAGGCAATGGAAGCCTCCTAAGATATTGGGTCCCTAGGCAGTTACCTACTTTACTTATTCGATAATCCGGGCCTGTTTGCAAAAACGATTTGTGTTGAAACGGCAAAAGACTTGACAGGAAAATGTTGTTGACTAAAAATATCGTGAAATAACATTTTGAAAAATATCGTGAAGCGGAATTCATACTATCTACTCTTAACAACTGCAAAGAAAATAGTTAAGTAGTTAGTTGAAAGCGGCACCTAAATTTAAGAATTAAAGAACTGGATGGGAAAAAAGCAATCTTTCTTTGAAGCAATCGATCAGTCTATTTCACCTGTCAATTATCTATTTTCTAATCATAATGAATAGTGCAATTTTTTCTTTTCAGAAAAGATCGAAATTTATAATGAGCCAAAAGTGTCATATGGATTTTTATCTAATTAGTATAATTTTCACAAACTGTCTGAAGACGATCTTCTTAAATGTTGCAAAGACTTAAATGCAACTTTGTAATGCGATATTGATTTATTGAATGAAATCGAAATTTGTCATCGATTTTTATCATTCAGGGACTCAGTAATACAATATTTATTTAAAAATAATTTATTTAAATTGCATCCAAATTTTGTGACTGTTCCGAAATATACATTAACATTACCAATTACAAATATTTCTGCAGAAATATCTTTCTCAAGATTAAAAATAATAAAAAAAATTACTCGAGTTCTAGAATTTGTTAAGAACGATTCAATTGCTTAGCCATGATATCTGACAAATCCGAATAAGCTATAAAATTAAATTGTGATTATATTATCAACGAATTTGCTATAATGAATGTAAGAAAATGAAAAAAATAGCATATTATTTGTTACAGTATTCTTGCAAGTCGCAGTCCAAATTATATTTTATGAGTTCATGAAGCAATTATTTTTTTATTTGAATTGTGAACAGTTCTAAATGTGATTGAAATATTAACTTTTTAAAAATATTTTAGTTATGTACCATTTTCATGTATTCCTTAATATACCAATTTGTGAAATGTAATAAATAACAAAATGCAATAAATTATTTATTTTGAATAAGAAATTATATCTGGGTTTCTAGTTTTATTTCTAAAAAATAGGACTAGAAACCCAGTTAAAACTTATTACATTTTTTTCTACATGGTCTTTTCTTTGCAAAATTGGCAAAATAACAATTAATTTTAAAAAAAATTTTCAAGTCAATTCCTACTTATATAATATTAGATATAATGAAAAACGTACTGCTCATGCGCAAAAATATGGCTAAAATATGGGGGTGCTTTGATGATCCCATGGCTCATCCATATACCCAAGAACCAAGTCTATAATGTTAATAGTTTTCGAGATGTAAGGAAAAACGTATTGCGCATGCGTCATGCAAAATATGAAATGACAGACAAAGGGACAAACATACAGACAAGAAAGCGAATTAATATTGCATTGTCATCTAGTTCTGATCTATGTTTAAAGTTTCAAGTCTCCAGCCCATCGGGAAGTTAGATTAAAATCAATTGCAAAATTTGAACAATATATATAGGGAGAGTGTGAACTAATAGTAGGAATTGAAAAATAACAGAAATCTGTTACTTATTTCAAATTATTCATGCGAGGGATAAACAACTTTTGAAGGTGTTAAGCGGAATGTTTTCTAAAATTGCTAAGATAATAAATTTAGAGGTTCATTCAGGGGCATCTCTTCACAAGCATTTTTTTTGTTCATGAAAAGGAAAGCCTATATGCATTTCGACGCCATAATAAGAATCAGAGAAAGATTTTCTTCCACAAGTTTCCGAAAAGCTGCATTGAAACTTCCCTACCTTGCCATTCGTTTTAACGATAAGGAATTCAATTGTTGCCGCAAACGTACCACCTGCGAGCAAGTCTATTGTAAAGCTTATCACCACGAATCTGTCACTGTCAACCAAGTCATCAAGGGAGGGGAAAGCAGATTCGAGAAAACACGTATTTGCAGCTTACGACTGCAAAATTCAAACCAGGAAAAAGCCGGTTGTTCTCATCTTCAAGGCGACCGAAAAAGACGAAATAACACGGTTCTGCGGAAGTCGGAGTAGATTTGCTTAACGTAGAAAACCGTTTGCTTCGATCAGAGGGTTAAAAATCCCTGCTAATTCTGAGGAATCGCGTGAAGTGATTTCCTCTAAAGCAAGAGAGCCCATCCTCTCCCCACGTATTTATACCGGCCACATTTCAGCATTTGTCTCCCGTCTGTCGAAATAGAGCGATTGGATATTCAGACTAGGTGGAAATCCAAAATTCTGCTCCACGTCTCTCCGGTGCTCATCGGTTTTTCACACTGACGACTGGTTTTGGCGTGGAGTGGCCCGTTCGTGAATGTCCTTGCCCTTGTCCGAGAAGCTATTTTTAGAGCTCTTAGAACACGATAACTCGAAAACTCAACAAACTAGTTGGATGAAATCTGTCATGCTGTTTCAAGAACAACATTGTGGATTTCTGTCAGATTTTGGGTGAAATCTCTTAAAGTAATATTGTGTCAGTCTGCCAGTGTGCATGTGACTATGATAACTCAAAATCACAGCGAGCTACATGGAAGAAATCTTGCACATGGTTTCATCACAAGAATTAGAGACCTGTTTTAAGTTTATGCATCCAATCTGTTCAAAGAAATCCGACGAAAATGTATACATGATTCTTTTACCTCTGCTGCGAAGATCAAGACACAATGCGCCGTATCGTGTAAATGCAAGAGAAACTCGAGGATATTGCACCCGAAGTTCGTTTAGTTATTGCTTTTATTTACATGCCCGTTGTTATTTGGCACTGTAAAAAATTTTAATGCATTAATGCAAGTTGTTCCACAAAGGACTCCCTCATTTCAAAAATAAATTGCTCGGCAGAGGAGATCGATAGAAGAAATAAACCATTAATAAGTTTATTTTGAAAGACTTCCTATTCTGATGCAAAAGTTTCAAAATTAGTTACAAATGTTGCCGAAAGATATCTCTCTACTCTAGAATCCCGGTGAGGAGTCCTAGAAGATAGCCCTACCCTATTAGCATAAGATATTGTACGATATCTCAACAATGTTGCTCGATATTCTGAATTCCGAACAATATCGTGAAAATGTCGTAGCGATACTGTAGAGCATCTTGTGCTAATAGGGTAAACTGTCCTTTCCAGGCAATCGTTGCAAACACACCACAATCGACAGAAAATATGCATGTTGCAGCACAGAGATGGTGCATACCAAGAATTAAGGTGGCTCAACGGAAATTGGCACAAATGGTATCACATATTAACTGTTCCAACTAATCCAGTGTTAAATATTCCCGACAATAAGTAGTTGCAAGGGTTAAGATCGGGTGATTATGGAGGCCAATCCATGCCTGGTTTAGTAAATGTTGAGTAAGTCAATTTCTCTATTATCGAAGTATTCCTTGATAAAGGCAAAGACCATTTAGATGCAGTGTGGTAGGGTCCCAACCTGTATTAAAAGAAGAAGTGTCTTTTCGTTCTTCTAAAACTAATAGTGTAGCAAAAATTGTTTCGAAAACCGCAACGCACCATTCACGTTTCCACAGCGGAATTGTTCGAAAGTGATCACTCGATGCTTCAGAACACCCTTTGAAAAAATTTGCCTACGACTACACCATACAGCGCCCCCTGTCGGTAACATATGTCATTAATTTATAAACTTCTGTTTCAGATTTCAAAATAAACATGTCACTGGTTATGTTTTTGTGTCGATCTCCATTTCCATGTCATTTAATTTTAAATAATGGAGTCCTTTATGGGACACCCTGCACGTGTATATACTTAGGGTATATGAGCTGTGAATAGTAAAGACTGCGATCGAAAAAACAAACGCGAACTGTTTTCTGTTACCGTCTTTAAAGGTATAAACATCTTTTTTTCAAAAGCGAATGATTTGCAGAACCGCCTTCTTTTATCAGTATTGAAAAAATTTTAGTTATCATATTCGTCATTGATTTGCTAAACATTGAAACCATTAAAATGGGCACCATTCTGAAATGGAATCAAAAATACAATTCACAATCCCATACATCGTTCTTAATGATTTCAAGGAACATTCATACCATATTATTAGAAATTCTAACAACTTATTTAGTCGTGACTGCGCAATAAACAAATTTACAATCATACAGACATGTCGAACGGCGAGTTGAAACAATCGCTTCGCTCGGTCAGGAAAAAAAAATTATGAAAAAAAAAAACATATCGAATAATGAAGTATAATCTAGTCATTGAAAATAACTTTTGAGTTTTAAATTATTTTTTAAATCTTTATTTTATAATTGTTTATGAAGATTTTGTTGGGAAACATCGAGATTCGGAAATCATGAAATACCAGCCAAAACCTCTCAGAGGGAAAGCCAATTCTGTATTCTTTAAAAGAACTTTTACCGATAACAGTATGTTTAGTTGAATTACTCTTAGATACAAATATATTTCTTTAAAGTGACATTCTTCAGTGGAAGTTTAATCACAAAGAATTATTTCGAACAGCCTAGGCGCGCAGATAACTGTATTACCCGGCAGCCAAAGACAATTAATTGGGCACTGTGGCCCCAGTATAATAGCCCCCATTACGAGTGGATCATTCGACGGCCCCTCAGACAGAGGTACGCCCCGTCATCGGCATGAGCTAATTCAACTCTCACCGCTACTATATCCAACCGGAAAACGAGACTCTGCTTACTTATACGGCATGGTCTCATCCCCATATTTGAGGTGCTCCTTTAAGTGAGAATACAGAGGAAGTATAACATAAAATTGCTGGGAGACCACTCTCGATTTTTTAAAACTCCCTCAATTTTGCAACAGGCGTTTTTAACAAGAGAGGAGCAATCCAGAATTTTCGTTAAATTCAGCTAGACATCGATATGATATTAAAATATAGTGTATTTGAAGATCATAGTGTATCAAAAGAGTTTTGCCCTTACCAGATAGCATCTATTGTAAAATACTATAAAATATAGAAATATGATGCCTAGCACGGCTGAACGAAATTGTGGTTTCGTCCTCTTTGGTTCTCAAAGTATTGTTTTACTGATCGTTTGAAAGTGCCAGGACTAGGACTTTTGGACGATTTCACTCCGTAAATGGGGTACAGGCAATGGGTAAGATGAGCGCATTTCCGGAGTTCTTTGTTTGATCACGCTAAATAAAATGTAAACATTCAGCCCTCTGTTTTTCACTTCATCCTTAATTTTGTGATGCGCAAAAGCGCGGAGATTTTCGAAATCCGAGAATATACATTAGACCTTTTTATTATTGTAAGATGATTTCACAATTTGAGAATTTCAACCTTCAAAGACGTATTTTACTGCTTTTCAAACAGTTCGTCATTCTAATTGAATGCCAGTTTGAAGAAAGGAACGAAACCAAAATTTATTTTCGCGGGAAAATAAAAAAAATCATCCCATTTTTTCTTGTTTTTTGTTTTTTAAACCAAATATTAAAATGAGATTCTTTACATCAGCGGTTTACTTAGTGCTTGTGGTTCCATTTTTACAGCTAACAATGAACATCTGTACGAAATAGCACACGTTTTGTGCACGTTGTGTGCCTTCCGATTTGTTGGCACTTGTTCCTTTTCTCAAACAACTGATTTAGAGTATTTCACAAATTAATTCGATTCGGATTGAACATTTAAAGAGCGCTATTGTGTACAAGGAATATTAATGCTTATCTTAAACTTTCTGCAAAACGAATTCGTTCTATAGATACATGAGATTTCTAAAAATGTTACAAGAAAAGGCGAAATGGATCTTTCAGAAGTTTATGCACTTGATCCCTTTGTATTTGCCACTTTAAATTTTATAGATTCAAATACTTATTGAATATTCATTTCATTATCAAACATTCTTTTTTAACGCGCTTCAGCAATATGGAAGAAAGTTTCGATGCTATATGCACTTTATATAAAAAGCACTATTTCAGCATTTTCTTCCCTGCGACACTGAAATATCAAAAGAAAGTCATAACTTTTCTCCAGTGCATTGCTTTTCATTAATATTCGCGACTTTCAAAATCTGTCGGAGAGTCACAAACATTGCAGAAAACTCTAATTTTTGTTCGTGGACTCAGATAGTGTCATTAAAAACTGTGAATTAGATTTCCTTCTAAACACTATGTAGATTTGAAATTTTAAAAGTATGCCGATAGGCAGTTTAAATGATTTGCGTTTATTATTGTAGTTTAACCTCTTCGACCCTGGCGTCCTAGAATTAGGACACATCTTTATATTACTCTAGATTCCCAATTTTTAAGAATTTCTACTTCGGAGCGATAGGTCCTACTAATTATGCTTTCAAGAATAGCGAAATGCTTGAATTTCCTTTCAGTAGTTGTCAGCATAATCGTAACAGAGAAAATAATGGAAGTTTCTGACCATCAGCAGTCAAAACGCAAGGTCATGTTTTTTTAGCCTTAAAGAAGGATTATTATATATAATCCTCTTCTTTTTGAAAAATTCCATTATACAAATCGTACTGTTTCTGCCTAATTCAGTGCTTTTAAAATAATGAGAAATTGCTATACAAATGATAATCAAACATTTGTTCTACTAATGGGACATCAGGCCAAAGAGTAAAAAACATGAATTTTTCAAGAATAGCGAGATACTTTCATTTCCGCTCAATAGTAGGCAGTATAGTCGTAGCAGAGAAAATAATGGAAGTTTCTGACCATCAGCAGTCAAAACGCATGTCCATGTTTTTTGAGCACTCAAAACTTTTGAGTACTTTTTCTAACTAATTCAGTGCTTTTAATTTAAGAATAATCAGAAATTGCACTACAAATGAGAATCAAACATTTGTTATACTAATAAGATATTGGGCCTTAGAGCCAACATGAATTTTTGTACTTGTTTTGTTATTTGAACACCAGGTGTCTATAGTACAAAACTTTTTCTTTGTTTTACATTTAACAATATTTCCACTGAAAAAATTGTGTTGAATGTATATTTTGGATATTTTGCAGTTGTTTTTCAATTATTAAACGTAAAACTTGATTCAAAGTTTAAAACTTATGGACGAGGTATTTGAGATAAATATTTTTTGGAAGCTGTAGTGAAATGGTACAGCAATCGTGCGGACGTAGTTAAAAGATGGAGCAAAAAATATCTCACTTTTGTTGAACTTCCCAGACTTGAAATTGTAAAGTTTTAAGATAAAAGTATGGGGGGGGGAGTGGACAAGCATGACTTATTAATGTTATTGTACCGAACGGCTTTAAGGAGCAAAAGTACCTCCTGATCATCTTTCATTATTTCAATATGGCTAAAATAAATTCTCGGTCATAGTACAAAAGAGATGCAAATTGTTCTGGAATCCCTCAGAAAAATTAAATAGATTTACCGGACTTTAGATTTCAAATAGCAGAAGCTCTCTCATTTTCAAATCAGTCATCAGCCCCTATAAAACACGGACGGTAATAACCTTGCTGAACCACCTCCAAAGAAAAAGTGAAATCCATCTCTCAGATCTTGCAATAACGTGTGATTTGATGGGATGAACCACATTATTGAAAGAAATTCAAAGCAACAAATATGCAAATTGGATCAATGGGGAGTTTATTAACATTGAGATATTTGAAAAATTTCTCAAATACCGAGTCATTTGATAGTGATTTCGTTAATACTGATTAAAAAAGCAGGCATTTAATAGTATTTTTTTGAATACTGATGAAAACGAATACCTGCCTAAATAATTCGTATTAACAATATATAACAGTTTCAAGTTTCCGTCGGAGAATAGACCTTAGTTTTTTTAAATAATATTTACAGAACTACTAGAAGATCATATTTTTTCTTTTTCCATTTTTTTCAAAATAAAAAAAAAATATTTCTTTTGGGGACCTGCGTTCCGCGTTTGTAGTAAGAAAATATTCTGCATCTGTGGCTTATTATCATGAAATCCGCCGTTTTACTAATTTGCTTGTAAAATACTAATTTGCTAGTAAAGCAAGGATGAAAAATTATATACATTTAACAGGTAATGAAATGTTATACCACTTTATTTAAATACTTATAAAATAAATTAACTGTATTATTTTGTATTAACTTTAGTGATTGGAGCATACTGGGAACTTAACCTCAAGTGCAGTTTTGAGAATAACTTATAACGCTCATAAATTTCATTTATCATCATAGCAAGGATTTTTTTCTGAAAAATTTCAAGAAAATAAAGCTTTTTAATGCATCATCTAGTAATCTACTGCAATAGGCAGATCATAGCTTTAAACATGCTTTTTAAACTGCAACATTAATAAAAATTCTACTACTTCTGAGTACAGCCTTTAAAAACTGTTTAACTATCGGAAACGACCTTCTTATGTCGAAAACACAAAATTTTAAATATCTCTCGATGACTATATTTAGGAAGATTCTATTCATGAAATCTAAAAGTGTGTTGCCATTAATTTCAAATTTTAAAGACAGTACATCTTTGCATATGCGGACTATCCTTTATAATTTTTTAAAAAGAAAATTCCGTTAGTAGACGAATTTTTTGCATTTACGATGACTTTTATAAATCCAATATACGATTATCTACTGCAGAATAATTCTATATGGTCAGTTTTTTTCTTAACTGTGTCTTATTATTACTATAATAATAACTAAATATAAGTTCTTATCTACTCATATGATATATAATTAGCCACTTTGTCACCAGGTGGCGCAGTTTCCTTCTTCTGGTTGCAATGTAAATGCACTGTTTAGAGGAGAATATATGAACTGAATTTACGAATGAAATTTGTTGAATTTCTGTTTTGGAATAGCGATACATGCTGCTAGAAATATATTCTAAAATTGGGAATTTAAGAAAGTGCCTATGAAATGACATTTCTAAGAATAATAAATACATTTGTAGAAATGCTGAAACAATTTTACCACTATTTCTGTAGAAAGATTTTCTATATAAAATTTTTATTTTTCATGATCGTTACATGAGTTTTCATTATTTATTGTTTCATATTAAAGGCCTGAATTTCCATATTCGGCTGGTAATTACAAAATAAAGTCTATATCATATTGATGATGCTGTTAGTTAACTTAATGCTTGAGCTCAGATTTCACAACATCCGGATCTTTCTATAGACAGAGACAAAGTGACATTACAAAATCAGTTCCAGAGCAAAATCGGAAGTGCTTTATTATCATCATGAAATTATGATGTTTGTTTTATACAATTAGAAAGAAATTAAGAGAAAAAAAAGTGAGGTATTATATAATGGGATTTTGGATTTACTTAAGCTTAATTAATCGCCATTATCTTCACTCAGGAGTCACGCTATTGTGGTGATGCAGTATGCCTTGGGAGGAATAGTTGCTGATTATTCTTCTGATTGTCTTGGTGTTATTAGGATTGAATTCTGTAATTTCTCGGAATGCCGAGATGTCGTTTGTCTCTAGTTTTCCGAAGAAATTCTTTGTGGTAGTCTTTGACTGAAGTAAAACGTAACTAATAACAGAACGTAGCATAGTTTTGTAAATTAGAAGTTTAGTGGTTTGTAAAAGCTGGTAGTCAAATCTAATTATAAAGAATAATTTTGCTTTAGCAACTTTGAAGTTTCTCCTAATTTTTGTATGCGATTTTTGAAAGTGAGGTGTCTATTCAGAGTTCCGCAATGTATATTCATTCACTTTCCCAGGGCTTGGGAAAATGAAACAGATTACTTTAAAAGCTTTGGTGGAGCTGGGAAATTCCCCTCCCATGACAAATAGGCCACTTGACATTTACTAATGTTGAATTGAACTTTCGATGGAATTAGCAATTTTTCAGGGGTTTGGAGGTAATTTCATTTTTTTAATAAAGTGCGGATAAAATTAAACTCTTATCCATTCTTGATAATTTTAAGTATCAGGTTTTCCTTTTCGGTAAATTAAAGATGCTTAATAAGTTTTTTATTCTTTTTCATTAATTTTATTATTCGAGTTAGCATTGCATTCAGTTGATAAATGGCTTTTATTCCCTGTCTTTCTCATTCATTTTTTAATAATCAATCAAAGCAGTTCCAATAAATTTCCGTTTGATAAATGATTACTTTTTACATACATCATGTGTAATAATCCTGCAAAATTTGAAATTTATACTCCCTTCTGAAGTAGTAAAATATATAATAAATGGCTTGTTTTTATAAGTAAAAATAAGCAAAATTAATATGAGGACCAAATCTAAATGATTGAAGAAGCGAAAAAAAGTTCCTGTTTCAACTCGACTGTCCGGCATTTTGTCTCTTTGTCATTAAATTTTTAACTCAGCACGGCCAAACGCGTTATCCAATTTCCTTTGAATTTGGCATAAATGTTCCTTGAAGTCATAGAAAACGATAAAAGCTTAAGTATTTTTATTTTAGGGTGCCGTTTCAAAATTTTGGTCGTTTTAATTATTTCAATTTTTGGAGAGTCAAGCTTATGGCCATTAAAACATTTGAATAATTTGGCCAATATCGATACATTTTATGGTGATTTCCGTCATATTGAAAAAAAGCAGATATTTGTAAAAAAAATTGTGATTAACGATAAAAATCGAAACTTATGTAAATAAATCGATTTTGAAAAATGCCTAAAACTTGAAAGTATCGACGTCTTCTCAACAACTTGAAACAAATCTTCGATTTTTTTTCAGACGCGTTGTCTACTGTTTCGAGAACTACTAGTATAGATGAAATAGAATAGCATTCAGAGCTATGAAGAGTTAATTTTGATTAATTTTATGCCACTATTTTGGATTGACAAGATCGAATATCTTTTTCTTGCAAATAGAAATAATACTAATTTTCTGTCACATGCGTTCCGTGTTCGTAGTGAGCAAATATCCTGCATCCGTGTCTTCGTATTATGAGATACGTCGTATATACAAAAGATATCTATTAATTACTTATTTGCCAATAAAGCAAGGATGAAAGCTGATTTACATTTTAACGGTTAAAAAATGTGTGTAGCGTTGCATTAAGCGCACGCATAAAAGAATACTAAGCAGTGGTAACATGAATATTATGCACTAATAAAGAACTGAAGAAATAAAGTGCAAAAGAAAAAATTGTAATTTTTGTCTTTCTCTCAGCAATGTATGAATCATGACATTAATGTTAACATTTCGTTAAAACAACACATGAATTATTTTATTTTGTTTTAAATTTTAGCTCTTTGAGCATACTGGCAATTCCAGCTCAAGTGCGGTTTCGACAAAAATTTAGAGACCTCATGAATATATCGTAGCGGTACAGAATCGAATTTTTTTCTAGAAAATTTCAATAGAATTCTTAAATTTGTTTAACATTCGGAGACGACATTTTTATGTCCAAAACATAAATTTCGAAATATCTCTCTAGCTAACTACGTTATATATTATATTATTCGAAATATCTCTGTAGATGACTACGTTAGCTGAAATTTATATACGTGATAAATTTTGCATGAAAAATCTATAATTGAAAACATAAAAGATGTTGTCATATGGAAATTTTGAAGATAGCAGAGCTTTACATATGTAGACAACACCTTGTGTAACTTTTATACAATAAAAGACCTAGACGCATGTATTGTTTTTACGACGACTTTTATAAATTCATTATGCGATGAACGATAGCAAAATAGCCCTATATGGACAGAACGCCGCCCCATGTCCCCGTACCTGATGCCATACGGATGTCCTATATGGACAGTGTTTTTCTTCGATTGTATCTTAGCAATACTGTAATAATATCTAAATACAAATATTACCTACTCATATAATATATAATTAGCTGCAGTGTCACCAGGTGGCGTAGGTTCTTTCCTCCGGATGGAACTTCTGAGAACCGCAAGTAAATGTAATGTTTCGTGGATAATATTTGAAGCGAATGTTTGATTGGCATTTGTTGAATTTGCGTTTACGAATAGCGATACAAGCTGCTCGAAATATACAAAGAAATTGACAATTTAAGAAAACGCCTTTGATATGGCATCTCTAAGAATGTCTAGTATACAAATTGAAACGCTTAAAAGAGGTCACCACTATTTAAATATATACAAAATTTTAATTACAGTAGAAGTCCGATAATCTGGCACGTTCGGGACCGGCTCGGTGCCGGACTACCGAAAATTCCGGTCTATCGGGCGGTAATTATAAGAACAATTAGGTTAATAATTAAACTACAAATACAGTATGCAAATATGTATGTACATACAACAAAGTTTATTGTACATTTCATATAATGTATGTACACGTATTGTAAAACATATTTCACTTAGATTTAAAAAAGTCACGAATGTCTTTTTGTTTTTTTGACTTTTGGCGTTTAGTATAAAATTTATTTCTAATGATATGGAAATCAATAATTTCTGAAGCACTGTAGCTACTACTAGCCTCAGCAAAAGAGATAAACTTATTTAGTGATTCTGCAGCTTCTGCCCAGCTGATTTTTTCCTTTTCTTCCGTTTCGGCATCTGAGTCACTTTCTTCAAGATTTTGAGTAGGCTGAGGGTTTACTACAATGTTGATAATGTCCTCATCGGTTAGTTCTTGTTCAACAGGCTCATTCTCGTCGATTAGAAGCCACTCCTCTACCTCATCTTCAGGCAGGGTTTTCAAGGGATTGTCAGCACTTCTAACGACATCCAAAACTTTGGTCAGAGAGTCTTGATGGTTTTCTTCCTCATCAGTCTGTAGAGTTAGGTCAGATGCAGGGTTTGCAGCTGGCCAAAGTTTTCTCCAGCATTTTTGGAGTGTTGTATTTTTTACCTGGTTCCAAGACAGTGCAATAGCATAGACGGCATCTTTTACTGTAAACTTTTTTTGAACATCAGTCACGTCACAGTCGGCATTTAACAGGCCTTGAATAAAAGACCTTCTATAAAAGCATTTAAAATTTTGAATAACCCCCTGGTCCATGGGTTGAATCAAAGATGTTACGTTAGGTGGGAGCAGAGTAGCAACAATATTTCCAGAAACTAACTCATCTACTGGCGGGTGGGCTTTGAAATTGTCCAAAAGAAGGATGGCTTTAGTATCTTCTGGTAGACCAAGGCTTTTGAAGGATTCCTTGACCTCAGGCACAAAGTGGTGAAAACACCAGTCTTTAAAGAGGGCGGCAGTCATCCACGCATTTGATTGAGCTTTGTATTGGACGGGCAAGTGTGTAACATTCTTAAAAGCCCTGGGTTTTGCAGATTTACCTATCACAAAAGGGGTCACTCGGTGGTTTCCAGACGCATTAGCACATAGCAAAACGGTTAATCTGTCTTTGTTTTTTTTAAAACCCTTGGCTGCTTTTTCTCCTCCCCCAGCTAGTGTAGATGTTGGTAAACATCGCCACAATAGCCCTGTTTCATCAGCATTCTAAATCTGTTCAGGTGTTAAATCATTATCAGCCACGATTTTCTCAAACTCGTCTTTGTATTTTTCTGCAGAATTTTGGTTTGCTGAAAGTGTTTCTCCAGTTACATCAAGTCTTCGAATTCCATGCCGAAACTTAAAGTTTCTGAGCCAACCATCAGAATAATTACATTCACTTTCAGCAACTCCTAAATCTTGGCCGAATTTCTTTGCCTTTTCAACAATCATTGGCCCTGTTACCGGCTTTCCTTCAGAACGTACTGCACTAAACCATTTGAACAATACACTATCTAGCTGTTCCAGTTTTGGTTTTTTTAATGTTTGCCTAGAAGCCAATTTTTCAGTTGTTACCGATTGAGAAGCAAACTTCATTAGTTCATCTTTTTGTTTTTTAATGTCATAAATAGTTGATGAGCCAATATTAAAATCATTCATTAAAATATTTCTATTCTCGCCTTTTTCTAGCCGTTTGATGATTTCTAGTTTCTGATTGAGAGTCAGTGTTACATGTTTTCGTTTCTCTCCTTTTGAACTCGAAGGCTTAGGTTTTGAAAACATGGTCACTGTACAGTTAGAACATAACTCACTTTTTTTTATAAACAGTTTCAAAAGTTACGTTTACTGCGATGTGAAAGAACACAAAACAACAACGCACAAAAAAATGGCGAAGACGCTTCGTGACTGATTAACGGAGCTGCACTGCACCTGAATTTGTTGTGACAGCTGAGACTAGCCGGCCGCTAACTACGTAATTGCTTCCGAACAATACCGAGCGCTTCCGGATGATCCCGAACTACCCCGAAAACTTCCGAATAGCTCTCGAGCGTTTTTATTTGCTTTAAAGACACACTTTTGGTGAAAACCGAAAACCAAAGAGCGATGCCGGACTATCGGGCATTCCGGACTGTTGGATGCCGGACTAATGGACTTCTACTGTATTGTTTAACTCGGAGTCAATTTTGACTTGTAAGTTTTTTATTTAAGTTCCGGATTTATATATTCGTGCTGGTAATTTCAAATGTAGTCTAAGACATACGACGGTGCTGTTGGTTAACGTAGTGTTAAACTCTCGGTTCTTAACATCAATACGTTGCTATCGCTGGGAGAGATATGGCATTAGAAGTTCAAATACAAGGCAAAATAGGAAGTTTCTTACATTTATTATAAAAATAATATTGATTTTTACAAGATATGGAATTAAAAAAGAAAAACAAATATAAGATATAGAATAAAAAAGAAAGTGAGTTATTATACAAAGGGGATTTTGGATTTACTAAGGAGTAATAGACTGCCATTCGCTAACGGTGATGTAAAATACCCAGGTATTTATTCTTAAGGGTAAATACCCAAAATGGATATTTACCTGGGTATTTAATTTTCAATTAACTCTATTCGTATAAAACACAGACACTGTTGTGTAATACAATACCTCTATGTAATATAAATACGTATAGAATATATATTGAGCATAAGGTAAGGTAAAAAAAGAAAACTAGTAATATATGAACCTTTTAAATTCTATAAAAAACTTAAAAAATGATTCAGAAAAAACAAAAACGCAATACTATATCAAGAATCATACATAATATACGTGGTCAAATATCATGTTTTTAAAAAACTCAACTGAATTTTAAAAAAGAAAATGTTGAATTTGGTTTTAAAGTGATAAAGAGCTGATAATAGAAATTAAAATGAAAGATACAATTGTTTATAATTCTTTTTGGATTAATTAGTCAAAGTACCAGACATTGCTGATAAGTTAGCAAATGTTTCAGTTCTAACAGTTTTTGAAAGTGAATTATTCTGAAAGTAATATTCACTCATATTACTTTCAACAAAGGTAAATTATTTTTGTAGCAAGATTTCATCAACAAGAAATGTTAATTTTTTGTTGCTCAATCTGTTGTATTGTTTTACGTTATAGTAGACACACATACTCACACACAGTTTCCAGGTTAAACGGGATTTATCTGGATCATGAGCATAAATGCTAAAATGTACTTAAAACTCTAAATTTGATGCAAGTGTCATGGTTGGAATCTGGTTGAAAGGAAATTCATTAGCTATTTTATCCTTTTCAAAACCTTTTTTAATCGAATAAGGCTTTTGAAACATTTTATTTCTTTCTCCATTTTGCTTACATTAGCAAGTTTGTACTCAACATTACAATACTTACATTGGATACTTTTTATCCTTTTTAACATTAAAAGCTCTAAGCAGGCAACTTTTCCCCTCTTTTATACTTTACAACGTAAAATTTACAGTAATATTAATACACGGGGGAAGTTAATGAATAACTATTCACAAAATCAAAACAAGAATGGTTGACTTCCTGCATGGCAATGTGAGTAAATCATGGATCACAAGATTCACTGGCACTGTCTATCTCTACTAATAATAAAGGAGAATGTGTCTGTTTTGGCGCTCGACAGGACAGACCGCTAGGCCCAGAACAACGATATTTAGCACAAACATACTTTGGAGGGTGGGAATGTGCACCTCGTAACCGTGTTTTTTAATTTTAATTACAATTTTAATTAATTAAAAATTAAGCCAAATTTTGGAGTTTTCCATTATTAATTTCCGAAAATATTGCAGAAAAAAAATTATTTTTACTCCATTTTAAAATTGAAAAACTTATATTTTCAATGATAGTAATTAAGTTTTCATTCGATATTTTTCGCTAATTTTAATAAATTATTAAAAAAACTTTTTGGCATTCATTGTTACAATAAATTGAAACCGTTTTCGTTGTTTAAACAAATATTTAATTGCGTGTTTATCTTTCATTGTTGAAAGCTAATATAATATTCTATTGGATTTTCTATTCATTTTTTTATTTTATCAATTTTTCTGTGAAATCTGTTAAGAAAGCCCTCTAGATAGTAAGTATATATAAAAAATAATACAGTAAAACTGAATGATTATGGTTGTTACGTTTAAATTCTTTTTATAAGCATGTTTTAAGCCAATTAACATGCTGCTGGACGTAAAACGTCCCGCGGTATTTCGATATGTAAATAAATATTTTAAATTAAAATTTGCTTCGATTACGTACAGTCAGATGTGACTTGATACGAACAGTTACTTGACTCCATTAGAGACTTTCATATAGACAAGAAACGGAACAAGAGCAAGGCTACATAAAGAATGCGGGCTAAATTTCTATCGCAATTTGAAATTAAAAATTACTTCGTTAAGGGAATCGTGAATATGCATAAGAGACTCAGTCGAAATTATATTCCCGGCGAACAGGCTGGTCGCCCAATAGCTAGCTATAACATAAATGGCGTCAAAAATAATTGTTCTATTGTAAGTGTCATAGTTTCAAACCGTAAAAACTAAATTTCCCCCCGATTCCGTTTAAGTTGTAGAATACTTAATTTTGAATTCTAATAGCAATTGGTTTTTGATTATATAATTTAGTCAAAACTTTAATTAAAAAAGTTTATAACTATATATTAGGTATATAAATTATAAATGCTTGATTTTGAATTGCCATTCGGAAATACTTTTTTTTTTTACAAAATACGCAGTTTAGGGGTACTTATTTACTTCTTTATTTCATTTTGAATCATTATTCGCAAATACTGTTTTTTGAAAAATACCCAGTTTTGGCATATTTATAATTTTAATGTTTCATTTTGAATAACCATTCACAAATTCATTTTATTTTCGCAAAATATTCAGTGTAAGGGTATTAATAAATTTAATGCTTCATTTTGAATCACACCATTCTCAAATACTTTTTTTACAAAATACCCAGTTTTGGATATTTATAGATTTTAAGTTTCATTTTGAATCACCATTAACAAATCCTTTTATAAATACTTTTTGGGAGGATACTTGTAAAACTCTGTATGCTTCATTGTGAATCAGCATTCGAAAATTTGTTTTTTGCATAATTTTGGGTATTTACCCAGGCCTTGGGTTATTACCCGGGTATATAACCAAAAGTATTTACCTACCAATTGGATATTTACCCACGCCACATCACTGTTCGCAAAGGAGTCAAGCCAGTGTGGAGGGGTAGTACGTATTAGGAAGGTTAGTTGCTGATTAGTCTTATGTTTGTATTTCGATGATATTCTGTAATTTATCGGAGTGCCGGGTAACCTTTTGTGTCTATTTCTTGTCGTAGTTTCTGGCAGAGGTTAATTGTAAATTTTCTTGACATCCTTGTTTCTTACAAACCATGGCAAGTTACTTATTCGGCGAGCAGTTTTGCTTTGTAGGACTTGTAATTCCTTTTATAAGTCTTAGCTTCAGTGACTCATATAGATGAAGAGGGGTCTTTTTTGGGTCTGGTTTCTGAAAGTTATGAGTCTATCACGAGTTACGCCAAGATATACTGTTTCGTTTTACGAGGGAATAATTCTTTTGAACAGCTTCGGTAGAACAGGGAGATTTCTTTTCTATAAGAATTAGACTGTTTGATATTTACTGATGTTAATTTGGATTTCCCATTGGATTTGAAATTTTTCAAGTGTTTGGAGGGGTACAGTGAATTTTTCTTAGATTATATTTGGGTGTTGATTGTTAAAAAGCATAGCAGTGTGGTCTACAAAAAGGCTGATGTTAGTTTCTCCGAATTGTGGGATATCTGTTATGTACAATTTAGCTCTATCTTATATAAAATATGCGTAGCTTTCAATAATACAAGGCCAAAGAAATAATTACATATGGTGTGGAATATATAGATTCCAGTGTCAAAGAAATCACTTTGCAGATATGCTGAAAAAGTCGAATGACAAGAGAAGTTTCTAAGGACTAATGACTAACGTGTGAGGTAGTATTTAAATTCTATAAAATAAGCATTTTAAAATTCACAGCATTTCAGCAGCAGAGTTTACGGTGCGCACCTGTTTTGTTTGCGGCCTTTCAAGTGTGTTCCGTGCAATTTTTTTAACTTAAGAAAACATCTGCGGCTTTGCTTTCAGAATAGCAGGAAACTAGTAGCTACGCTTATTCATTGAATGTTAGGAATCTAAGTTTTTTAAAAAATCCAAAAACGAGAATTTCCGCACTCATTATCTGCGGCATTTCAAGCGTACCGGACAAATATTTTTTATTTAAAAATACATCAGCCGCTTCGCTTTCAGCATAGCGGAATACTCGTAGCTTCGCTTATTCATTCAGAAACGAAATACACAGGATAACATACACAGTACTGAACCGATATTTAACCCGAAAAATTCCAAACAAGATTTTATAGAAATTCGAAAGAATCGACCAATCACATAGAAGAGGTGAACAAAACAGACCAATCAAAACGAGGTGCAATATAGTCTGATGTGCAAAACACCGAATAAAAGATTAATTTACGCGCATACGCGCATGTCACTCGTTAAAAACATCATTGCGCAACCAAAACAAATGTTCTCTCATCTCCGTTCTTGGCGGCCAAGAGTTGGAGATCCTAAGAAGAACGATGAAAGTCGGCACTGTGTACTCCAGATTAACCAAAACCTTTATGAGAGAGTTTAAGAGATACAGCAGTTTGATTTGTTTCCAGTATTGGACGTGAAGTAATTGAAATTCAGCTCTGCTGTTTTAGCTTGTCTTCGTCGGATAACTTTGAATGCCATTTAAAGAGAATTCATTACCCTCCCGACATGTTTTGACTGGGAACCGTTGATTTAATCAACGGCATCCATCCCGCGTAAAGGTCGAAATTTCGTTTTTCTCAGACATGGGCTCAGTATTAATTTCAATTCCCCAGAGTTAAAAGAAGCAGCTGCCTACGGTCGTGTTTTAAGCATTTTGTTAAAATTATTTTATATTTCCTAGCTTTTAAGAAACACTTTGAAGCAGTGTAACTAAGACTTTATGCAGTACTTTAAAGTTTTGTAATATAATGTGTCATAAATAACCCATTCATTTTTCTGCATTTTTTTCAATTTATTATTGAAATTTTAAAAATATAAGAAATAAGTGATTTATCATTTCCATACAGTTATCTAAATACCAGATGCGTTTTTAAAAGTTGAGATATAAAGGGTTAATATCACGTAATCTACTTATATTACGAAAACTGATTCTTAGAACGCTGTTTGTTCATCTAACTGTATCTGTATTTCAAAAACCAAAATAACTCTTATTCTAATAGTGGCCTATTCTCTCGTCCCCATAAAAATATGTTAGAAAAATGGCTTTCACAAGAGTTGTTCACATAGTTGATGCAGACAGGGTCGTGTAAGAACAAGCCAAAAGGGACCAAAACTTCAAATTCAGTTTTTTTATTGTCTAAGCCGACCCTGCTTACCCAAAGGGTGTAAAGCATGTGACATAAATTCAGCTTCCATTCGGAACACTAGACAGCAGACTTCGTGGAGGAAGTAGAGGGTGAACTTATCTCTTTCGGGCAGGGTGGGGGGTAGCGCGCATGGAAGATCTTCGAATAATGCTCTGTCCTCTTGGCATCCCACCTGCAGCCAAGCCAGAAGACCGTGAAAGATTCGGCCATCTGTTGCTACCATCAGAGCCTACAATTGCAATTAGGCTTGGAGAGACGTCTTTCAGCAGCATCAAGGGGATTGTTTGGAACTTATGCATTAATTATACTTACTTTTGGAACTTATTAATAATTTAAATTAAATTAAAAAATTCCTAAATAAACGTGTTTTTGCAGAAAAACAGAGTTCCCAATTGAATTTTTAAATGACCATAAATAGTACAAATTAAAATGAGGCGAAAAAGACCCTATAACGACAAATTTATTTTTCTGAAACCGTTTCATATCTATCAAAGCTTTCAATTCAATGGGAAAATTATCGAAATAAATATTCTCGGAAAAAGTGACCAACAACTAGAATGAAAACATTCCACAGTCGAGTGTTATTTAGGAGATCATTAAGTTACTTTCGAATTTTAGGTTTGAATTTTCTTTAGGCGAATCTTGGCTTAATCTTTCATTTCTTTGTTTTGCTTAAGTGCTTCTGGCGGGTTTCTGACATGTGATGCTGTAATTACACCTCGTATTATAAAAATGCAGAATTCTTTTACTTTGTATTATACGAAACATATATGGAGAAAGTGGTGTAATTGTCAAGAAATTCAACTTTTATACTTTGAAGAATTCTCCACTCCATTCACAATCGTTCCACTTGATGCAAATGGTGTTCTGGTACTTCACACCATTCCAATTTTTCAACCCCTCCTTTTACGTAGAGCATTCACGCCCGCTCCTCCTTGAGGTTTAAACTAAAATTGAAGCTCAGCTACGGGCATCCGATCCCTTACTGCACCTACTCCCCCCTAGCATTTAAAATGCGAAACTCCACCTGCTCCGATTTCCTCTAAAGCGATAGAGTTTCTCTCCGCATATCTAAGAAGGTCGCATTTCAGCATTTATAGCCCGGCGGTTCCAATGGAGCAATTGGATTGTGCGGGTGAACGTCATACACAAAAAATGCAACAAACATGGTGGTTGAAATTTTATAAACGATTTTATCATTAGAATTAAAGATCTGTTTTAAATTATTGCATCCAATCGGTGAAGAGAAATCGGGTGAAAATTCTTACTTGTTTCTCTTCCCTCTAGTACGAAGCTAAAGACACAATGCGTCGCAACGTGTAAATATAAAAGAAACTCGATGGAAGTGCAACCCAAGTTGGTTTAGTTATTGCTAAGATTTAGATGCGTGTTTCTATTTTGTACTGTGAAATTTTTTACTGCATTTATGCAAATTGTTCCACAAAGGACTGTGTCTTTTAAAAATTAATTAGCTCGGCAGTGGAGATCGATAGAATAAAGAAAATAGTTGTAAGTTTATTTTGAAAATCTAATACCGAAATTTCAAAATTAGTTGCAAAATTAACAAATGTTGTCAAACTTTAGCGCTCTACTATGAAATAGCAGTAAGGACTCCTAGAAGAGAGATATAAACTGTCCTTTGGAGGTTATCGTAGCTATTGCATCACTATCTGTACAAAATGTGCATTTGTGGCAGCACACAGATGGCGCATACCAATAATTAAATTTTCAGACAGCCTTCTGTGGTGGATAAACGGTAAAGGGCACATATATGTCTCAGATCAACTCTTCAAGCTCATCCAGTGTTGCAGGATTGTTCCGGAAAACAATATCCTTCAATGTTTCCCATAAGAAGTAGTCGCAGGGGTTAAAATCGGGTAAGTATGTACGCCTCTTCAATTAAATGTAGCTCGAAGTAATGACTGTATTCACTAAGTATTCCTCATGGAGGGTAAAATGCAGATCATTCGAGTGCAGTGTAGCAGGGTAACATCTTACATTATAAAATAATTTTCTTGTCGATATTGGAACACTTGTAGTGTATCTACAAAATGTTTCAAAACCGCAACTTTCTTATCGCATTTCAACAGCTGAACTGTCCGAAACATGTTACTCGAAGCTTCAGAGCGCTCTTTAAAGGAATTTACTCTCAACTACACCATGCAGCTCCACCTGTCAGTAACATTTGTCAGTAATGTTTAAACATCTGCATCAGATTTTCACGACTGTCAAAATAAACACGCCGCTACTTTTATTCTTCTGTTCCCTGTATGCGTGCACATACTGTCGACTACGATTACAGTCATTCTGTGAATAATAATCAATGCTATAAAAAACCCACTTATATCTGTTCTTTGTCACAGCTATTAAAGATTTAAACATATTTTTGGAATTCGAATTATTTACGCAAGCCACTTCTTTTAACAGTATTCACAAAATGACAGTTAAATCTATGCTTTTATCAGTGTTATCTAAATTATAATTGCATGCAATTTAGATAATACTGAAAAATCTCCATTGCCAAATTGACTTAAGTACTTTATTTGTGCTATTTCACGCCATCGATGTGCTCAGTATTGTAACCATTAAAACGGCCGGCTTCGTGAAACGGATTCAAAAAATAAAGCTACATATCTAATACCCCGTTTTTAATGACTTCAAGGAACGTTCATACGAAATTCGAAGGAAATACAACAGCGTCTTTCGTCGTGACTGCGTAACAAACAAATTTACTGTCAAACAGACGAAGAGCCGAACCGACGAATAAAAATAGGTTCTCACTTCGCTCTATCAGAAATTAAATTTATAAAAAAATATATAAAAAAGAGATGAACAAAATCTGGTCATTAAAAATATTTTTAAAAATAATATTAAAATCGTTCTATTTTCGGATAATAGTTTAAGAATTGCCTATTGGAAAGCATCGGAATTAGGAAATCGTGAAATAACATCTAGAATCTGCCAGATGGATAGCTAAACCTGGATTCTTTTTGGTGACGTCCGTTATAGTGATGCCTCTTTAGAATGTTTAGTTGCATTACTCATAGGTAGAAACATATTTCTTTAAAGTGGCATTCGTCAGAGGAAGAATAAGATAAAAATGCTGATAGCACACTGCCGATTTTTTAAAATTCTTTCAATTTCGCTTGAGAGGTTGAAACAAAGAATAATCATCCTTTAATTAACTGAAATAGATATCATTATGAAACTGAAAATATATTGTATTTGAAAACCTTTGCGGTGCAAAAGATTTTTGCCTTAAACTAGATAGCATCTCTTGTCAAATACATCACTTTCAGTCTTTATATATATGTTGCCTTTGGTTCCTTTCTTACAGCTAACAAATAGCATCTATGCAACAGCCCACACTTTGTGCTTTCCGATTTGTTGTCAATTGTTTCCTTCTTCAAACTACTGATTCAGTTATTGTATTTCGAATCCTAATTCGGATTGAACATATAAGTTACTTTCCAATATTAGGTTTGAAAATGGTGCAGAAATCTGTTCGTTGTACTGATACGAAAAAATAATCACCAGGACAGAAAAAAAATTATAGTTTAGGATTGAATATTTTCTAAATGCTCCCGAGAGGGAAAACATGAGAATCTTGGCTTAATATTGTATTTCTTTGCGTTGTATAGGTTTTCGAGGTTTTCGGAAATGCGATGCTGTATTAACACCTCGCATTAAAAATATTGGCATGCTTTTACTTTCTTGCATACGAAGTATATACATAGAGAGAGAGTGTCGTAATCGTCAAAGAATTCAACCTCGCGATTTGAATAATTTTCCATGTTTTAAGTCTGTCATTCACGATCTCTCCACCTCATACAAATGGCGTGGTGGTACTCCACAACATTCCGTTTGTCCGCCCGTCTATTTAGGAAGGTCAAGCACAGCAGCTGCATGCACAAAATCCGCATTCAAAACGCAAACCTCTATCTGCTCCGGTTTGCTATGAAGGACAGAGCCTCCCCCATCTTCCCTCACATATCTGCATCGCTCGCATTGCAGCATATTTGGACCGTTAGTCCAAATGGAGCTGGCGGATATTCTGTATGCTAGGAAATTAAAAGCCTCGACTAACCCGCTCCATTTCTCATCGGAGTTTCACACTGACGGGCGATTTTGGTATGAAATAGGCGAATTTGGTGGAGAGGAGTGTTCGTGATTGCCCAACCTTAGGCTACGGCCACCTGATCGGTTCTTCGCCGTTTCCTCGCGGCGTCCACTTCTCTCAGCGGCCGTATCCAAACCACTGCCAGCCACAAGTGCATTTTTCTGATGCGAGCTTTCATTTGTTCCTGCTTTCTAGCGCAACAGAGTTGTTTGTGTGAAACTTTTAACACATTATAAATATATAAATAAAAGATTCATTCCATTTATCTCCTACTTAAATACGAAGCAAAAGTGTTTATAATTTCAATAGAGTTTTTTCCTGACATTCTTCCTCTTCAACTAAAAAAAAATCAAACATAAATTATAGGTTCTTAAATTCTTCTTTAAAGTAAGAAAGAAGAAAGAATTCCTGCTTTAACTTGAACCATAACCCTTTGCCACAACGCAGACTTTTTCGCATTAAGACACATTTAATAACAAATGTGCCGTGTACCTGCAAAAGTGGCCATCTCCAAATAAGGAAAATTTTGAGAAAAGTGGATTTTCTGCCACGTCTAGTCAAAATGAGATTTGAAAAATAAATTGCATGCATTCGAAGAGTTTAGGCAATGTATTCTAGTTATCAATTCGTGATGACGAGATGTTAAGAGGGTCAAATCGACTTGGTGACAATGGAGTGGTGATGGTTACTTTTGCAGCTACACGACAGAAATAGCATATTTAATTTATACTAAAGTCTAGTTTTGGAGCATCACGAATACTATTTTGTGGCGTACTTCGTAATTTTGAACAGCGATTTGAAAAAGACAAAACAATCAATTTTTAAGAGAGAAATTATTAAAATTAGGTTGCAATTGGAAAGGGTTAATAAGTACATTTATTTTAAAGAATTTTATTTAAAAAGAAACAGAAAAATGTAAACATTTAACAAAAATGCAATATAAAAGTATCAAAGAATGAGCTGAGTAATGTGAAAATAAAATAAATGAAATTGCTAATATTTCAACTGAAATATTCACATCTGTGATATAGAACTGGGAAAAAAAACTATGGAAGTTAGGGAATCATAAGATCACTATCCAAGTAGTATTCCTTAATATAATTGTTGTAAATATCAAGAAACGTAAAACAGAACAGAACAGGGCCAGATTAAGTCCTGTATTTGCCCTCAGGGAAATCAATTTACGGGCCCTGCCCCCTCCATAACTACCAAAGTCAGATTTTTTTATTGATTTCAATTTAATACGTATATAAGCAGTTTTTACCTAAATGTAGTTATGAAAATTTTATATGACATTTATATGCTGGTTATCTTCAAGAAAGTTAGTTTCATTATCTTGCGTTTGAAATAATTTAAATTAAAAAATTATTTATTTAACAAAACGGTAGAAAAAGCAACAAAATTTGTTTAAGTACATTCCATATACTCATATACAAAGTTTGACAGGGGTGTTGACTCATGAGTCAATCCGTCACCTGTAAGAAAAAAGATTGACCGCACATACCTGCAAGAGAAATTTAAAACAAGAAAGCATTGCCAAGAAGAGTGTTTTGAAATTTGAGCTGTACTTAATTTTAATTTAACTACGTTGGAGTACATTGCCCTTATAAACCAAATAAAAGTACAAAAATTAAATAACCCTAAAAAGGCCGGAAAAATTTCGAGCCATGAGTCCCCGAAAGTTGTGAGGCCCCCTAGACAGATGCCTACTTGATAATCCGGACCTACAACACACGAATATTCCAACGGAGACCACCATAAGCAGCAAAGCGATTATTTCCCGCTCCTGAAAAATAGACCCGAGTGCATCGTTTTGCTGCAGCCTCGAGAATGCAACGAAGAAAGGGAGAAAACGGAGCCCGGCTCTTCAGTATTCAGTCTATAATTCTTGCACGGTTGACCTTCAAGCAACGGCTGCAGGAAAACGCTCGTGTAGCCGTAGACCGAAAATCTATTTTTAGAGCTCTGTATTTCTATGAACACGATAACTCGAAAACACAGCAAGTTAAAAGGATGGAATTTGGCACAAAAACAAAATTGTGGATTTCTGTCAGATTTTCGTTTAAATATATTGAATAGGAACCTGCCAGTCTGTCTATATGAGTGTGACCAAGATGACTCAACAGCGCAACAAGATAGGCGGTTGAAATTTTGTATACGGTTTTATGACTAGAATTAAACATGTGTTTGAACTTTTGTATGCAATCGGTCCGAGCGGATCAAAATGCTTACTTGATTCTCTTCCCTATACTGCGAAGCTCGAGACACAACGTTCCGTCAAGTGTAAATATAAGAGAAACTCGAGTATTGTGCGCCTCAAATTGGTTTAGTTATTGCTTTTCATTTCCATTGGTGTTCCTATTTCGCACTGTAAAGATTTTAAAAGCATTTATATTAGTTGTTCCACTGAGGGCTTCCTTATTTTAAAAATAAACTCTGCAAACGTAATCGAGAGAATAACGAAACTAATGGCAAGTTTAATTTAAAAGCCGTCTAATGCAGAAGTTTAAAACCAACAAACAAATGTAATCAACCAGTGGTGCTCTATTTTGTAATCGCAGTACGGAGTCCTAGAAGATAGCTATAAACTGTTCTTGCAGGCAAAAGTTGCTATCGCATCACTATCCATACAAAATGTGCATTTTTCGGTGCACGGAGATGGCTCATATGAAGAGTTAAATTTTCAGACACCCTTCTGCGGTGGGTCAACATAAGAGGGGTACATATGCCTCACAGATCGACTATTCAAGCCTCATCCATTATTGCAGTAATTGTTCCGAAAAACCATTTCCTTCATTATGAACCACAGAAAGAGTCGCAGGGGGTATGATCGGGTAAGTACGAAGACCTGTTAATGTAGGTTTTGAGTAGCTAGAAGCAATGACTCTATCCTCAAAGTATTCGTCAAATAAAATAGCAACTATTTCCGGGCAGAATGGTAGATTCCCATCTTATATAAATGAATAAGTGTATTGTCGATCTTCTAAAACTTGTAGTGTGGCTAGAAATCGTTCCAAAACTACATTGTTGCTATCACGTTAGAACGGAGGAGGTATATGAAACTGATAACTCCATGCTTTAGAGCACTTTTTTAAGGAATTTGCCTGGAACTATACAATACAGTTCACTATCATTATCACTAATTTCTAAACTTCTGTACCAGATTTAATTTTAAAATTATGGAGACTTTTGCAGACCACACTGTACGTGTGCACATACTGGTTGCAATAATTACAGTTGTTCACTGAATAGACCCCGCGATCCTAAAAAAACCACTTATATTTTCTCATTCTTGGAGTCTTTAAAGTTTTAAATAGTTTTTTAAACATTAAATGTCTCGCCATTATCAAAGCGACTCAAATATTTTAATTGTGCCCATATTTGCCTTTGTTGTACTAAGCTTTAAACCATTGAAATGACCGCCATCCTAAAACGAAATCAAAAATTAAAATCCTTTTCCCTTACGTCGTTTTAAACGATCTTCATACAGAATTCGAAGAAAATCGAACATCGTATTTGGTCGTGACTACTTAACAAACAAATTTACAGTCAACCAGAAGATCACCTCGCTTGGTCGGGAAATTAATTTTTAAAAAATTATTAAAAATACCCACGGAGAATAATAAAATGCAATCTCCTCATTAAATATAGTTTTTTACTTTTAAAATAGTTTTCAAATCGAACTTTTTTCGGGTAATAGTTTGCAAAGTGGCTATTGGAGAACATCGAAATTAGAAAATCGTGAAATAACAGCTAGAACCTGTCAGAGAGATAGTTGATTCTGGATTCTCTTCACTGACGACTATTTAATTGTTGCCTGTTGAGAATGTTTAGTTGCATTACTCATAGGTAGAAACAAATTTCTTTAAAGGGAAATTCTTTAGAGGAAATGTAAGAGAAGAATACTTAGAGAACAATCTCGATTTTTTGAAATGCTTTCCATTCTGCTTGAAGCTTTTATAACCAAAGTGACCAATTCTAAATTTTCTAAAAACTGGTCTATACATCTTTATGAAATTGAAGTATTCTGTGTTTGAAAACCATAGTGGACAAAAAATTTAAATAATTCATTTCTAAGTATTCTAAGTATATTTGTTGAATGGCTTGAAAATTTACTGTTTAGAGGAGAATATGTAAGCTGAATGCACGAATGAAGTTTTTTGAATTTCCGTTCTGGAATAGTGATACATGCTGCTCGAAATATGTAATAAAACTGAGAATTTATGAAAGCGATCATGAAATGACATTCCTAAGTATGATAAATATATTTCTTCACATTCTAAAAAATCTACCACTATTTCTAAAGAAGCGCTATCTATATAATTTTTTTTATTTTTCACATTTCCCAATCTAGTACCTCTATTTAACAATCTTTGTCTTATAAAAAGCCCTAATTTAAATATTTGGGCTGGTAATTCCAAATAAAGTCATAATGGTGTTGCTGCTGGTTTACGTATTGCTTGCGCTCAGGGTTCTCTACATCCGGGTCTTCCTATAAGTGTCAGTAAAAAATCAGTTACAGAGCAAACTCGGAAGTGCCATATTATTATTATGAATCCATAATGAGTACTGTATTTTATTAGAAAAAAATGAGAGGGAAAGATAGGAGAGTGAGGTATTATATGGGGTTTTGGATCTACTTAAGGGAAATACCTCGCCAATAGTTTCGCTCAGGTTTATGTTAATTTAGTTATATTAACGTCCCATTTTGTAGCAACAGGAGGCCTTTTAGGGGACGGACCTCATAATTTTGACTCTCGGTCAAATAGAGAGGACAGCTTCTGAGCTGACTGTCCAATCTTCCGCATCACACCAGCGGAAAGACGATTGGTCACTACGTTTGATTTAACGTGGAGCAGGCACAATACACGACGGATCTGCAGTGGAATCGGGTTCACGAACCTGGAACCCTCCGGACACAAAGCCAACCCCTTTCCACTAGGCCCCAATGACAAGTTTCGCTCATGAGCCACGCTATTGTGGTGGACACTACGCATTGGGAGAGTTATTTGTTGATTATTTTTCTGATTGTCTTGTCGTTATTGAGATTGTATTCTACAATTTCTCGGAATGCCGAGTTGTCGTCTATTCCTAGTTTTTCGAAGAAAGTCTTTGAGAGATTTTTGTGGTTGTCTTTGACAGAGGTTTGTTGTATATCTTTCTGGATATCCTTGTTTCTTATAAACCTTGCGATGTTTGATATTCGTGGAGCAGTTTTCTTTTGTTCTTTTCTATAAGTCTCAGCTGCAGTGGCCCATATCGATGACGCGTAACTATTAAGAGGACGTAGCATGGTTTTGTGAGTTAGAGGTTCAGTGGTTTTTGAGAACTGGGAGTCACATCCAGTTATGAGGAATAATTTGGCTTTAGCACCTTTCTAGTTTCTCTTGATTTTTTGGTTGTGAATTTTGAAAGTGAAGTATCTATTCAGAGTTACGCCAAGGTACATTGTTACATTTACCATGTCTTGGGGAAAAATTACATACATGAAAAGCTTTGGTGGAACTGGAAGATTTCTTTCCCATGAGAAATAATCCAATAATTCCCGAATTAATTCCAGAAGAGAATAATTCACTGAGAATCCTTCAGCAAATGACTGCTTGACATTTACTGGTGATAATTTGGTTTTTCTATTTGATTAGCCATTTTTCAAGTATTTCGAGGTGCTCAGTGAATATGCCTGAGAATATATTTAGGTTTTAAATGGCACAAAGAATAGCAGTGACGTCTTCAATTAAGCTGATAATAGTTTCTTCACTTTGTGGGATATCATTTATGTACAATTTAGCAAACACATATATAAAAAATGCGATGGATTTAATAATTCAATGTCGAAGAAATAATAACATATGGTTTGGAATATATTCCCGAGTTAAAGAAATCTTTTAAAGTGTAGGTCAGTTAAAATTCCTAAGGAATAATGAATAAAGCGTGAGACAGCATTTAAATTTCATATAATAAGCATTTTAAAATTCTCAGCATTTGCACTACAAAAATTTAAGGTTTAATATTTTATGAAGAAGAACGAAAGATAATTTAAAATAGGTTACGTTTTCAGAATTGGAACATAAGATTACTTTTACAAGTTTATTAAAGCGCTATAAAGTTGCATAAATATTAAATTAACACATGTGAAACTCACTCCGTTTGATGAAGCATTATGCCTGAAATCGACCCTGGGTATGAAAGTTGTACATTACCCCGAGATATTTGAATAATTTCTGAAATATTGAGACATTTAATTGTGATTTCGTTATTCCTCATTAAAACAGCAGGAATTTAATAGTGATTTTTTGGATAAAAATGAAACCTTGTGTAAATAATTCGTATTAAAAAATATCTAGAAGTTTAAAGAATAACGACGGAGACTAGACTTTTGTTTTTTTTACTGTTATTCTGAAATTACTAGGAGATCATTTTTTTATCTTTCTCTATTTTTATTTTCGAAATAAAAAAAAATCTTTTTTGATCTACGTTCCGCGTTTGCAGTAAGAAAAAAAATGCATCTCTGGCTTATTATCTTCAAATCCGTCGTTTTCACAAGGGCATACTATTCAATACTAATTTGATAGAGAAGCAAGGAAGAAAAACGATATTCATTTAACAGGTAAAGAAATGTTATACCACTTTATTTAAATTCTTATAAAATGAAAAAGCGGAATGTTTCATTAAGTACGTTTATAAACGAATATTAAGCAATGATTATAGAAATATTTTGCATTGATGAAGAAACGCAGAAATGAAATTCAAAGAGTTCTTGCAAGCAACTCATAAATCATAACATTAATGTTGCCATTTCAATAAAACATTAAAGGGACTCTTTTTTTGGTATTAAATTTTAGTGACTGGAGAAAACTGGGAACTTAACTACAATTGCAGTTTAGAGAAAAATTCATAACGCTCATGAATATCTATTAGAGAGATTGGAGCTTTTTAATGCATCATTTAGTAATGTACTACAACAAACAGATCATAGCTTTAGGCATGCTTAAAAAATGCAACATTAATAAAACTTCTACTCCAGAGAAGAATCTGTAAAATCTGTTTGTTTATCGGAAACGACCTTCTTTAAGTCGAAAACACAAAATTTGAAATATCTCTCGGTGACATTGTAAAGAAGATTATATTCATGAAGTCTAAAAGTGTGTTGTCATTGGAAATTTTAAAGATACTACGCTTTACATATGCAAACATTCCCTTATAAATTTTTAAACAGAAAATTCCTTTATTTGACGACTTCCTTGTCTTTTTGATGACGTTCATAAATCCAATAAACGGTTAACTATTGCAGAATAATCCTAATTGCACAGTGTTTTTGCTTCGACTGCGTCTTATTATTACTATAATAATAACTAAATATGAGTTCTTATCTACACATACGACATGTAATAGCCTCTGTGTCACCAGTTTGCGCAGTTTCTTTTATTCGTATGGAACTTCTGAAAATGACACGTAAATGTAGTGTTTAGAAGAGAGTATATTTACTGAATGTACGAATGAAGTTTGTTGAAAAGTGATTTTGCTTATCTTCGAATAGTGACATATGCGGCTCGAAATTTAAACCAAAATTTGGAATTTATGGAAGCGCGTATGAAATGACATTTCTAAGTATATTTGTAGAAATGGTAAAACAAAATCTACCACTATTTCTGTAGAAATAATTTTTATATAAAATTTTTAGTTTGCTTACAATGTCAGAAAATAAAACTTCAATCCAGCTTTCTTATTAAAGGCCTGAATTTTTATATTCGGGCTGGTAATTACAAATAAAGTCTATGTCATAATGATGATGATGTTGCATTCGCAGTATTTGCAACACAAAAATTAAATTATTACATTTTATTCACAAATCACGAATGTTTTTAGAAATTTAATTTAAGTGTTGGTTTACAAATGTTTTAAGCGCTATAAATTTGTTTAAAATTTTATAATTTCGCATATAAAATTCATGTAAAGTTAGAATAACTGAATGCTTTTTTTAATTCACAGCAGCAAGTCTCAATTACCATAAAATTGTATCTTCTTGTGAAATTATGGTTGCACAGAAATTCTGTGATTTGGATCTCCTTTCGGTTTCTGTTGGACGCAGCATTATGCCGAGAATCTGCCCTGGGTAAGATAGTTGTACATTACCTCAAATGAACAAAAAAGACAAATTTTAAGAACAATAGTTATAGAACTAATACAGCATTTAACTCAACATGACATATAAATATTGCATTACACATTGATTAAAGCAAAATAGTAACCCAGAGGATACTATACTGTATCGATTATTGTTATTCTTGAGTGAAATTAAATTTGAAATACGCGAAGCATTTCTGTAAAAATTTCAGAAGAATAATGTATGATATGGCATGGTGGTAGTTTTAAAATCTTATAGTAATTGCAAAACAAATGCGAATGCCATAAATTTAAAGAAACTTTTAACAATCTGCTGGTTCTTTATTCTTCCTTGATATAATGTCATTTTGTTTATCAATGTATATTACATCATTTACATAATGAGAAGATTTTTTTACATTATTATTTTTTATGTTTGACTTATTGTTGTATTTTATGTATGTTTGAAATTAAATAAACTGAAAAAACTCATATTTGGTGATTTTTTATTTAAGTTAGTTTGCAATGCATTTCCACTTCATAATTATTCTGAATGTGTAGTAATAATTACAGTTAAAAAGAAAGATTTTTTCATTACTTTTTCTGTGACAAATAAACATTCAAAGTTCCTTTGAATGAAAATGATCTAGAATGTGATGAAATATATATCATGATTCTCAGTTTTAAATAAATGTATAAATATTTTTATATTGATATGATCGGTAGAATTAAGTTTTTTAAATACAGATAATAAAAAATAATTATTATAAATTGTAATTATTTTTTATCAACGCATGTTCTATTTGTATTTGTGTATGAATATTTTGTTTTCCAGACGAAAAAAATTCAGATGCCATAGTTTTATATTAAAAAATAGCAGTGTGTAAAATAGCAATAGTAGCAATCACTGTGTTTTGTTAAGTCCTCATTTTGGAACATGAATGGTAAATATATATGTTTTCATTAAAAAAATTCTCTTAAAGCTGTCGCAAAGTGTACCGCTATCGGAAGTTCAATGCCAGTAAACGCCAACCTTTGAAACTGTTCCTCCAAGTTGTGTGAAGTCATGAACTAGCTGTTGGGCCTGATTACTGAGGGTCACGGTAGAGGGTGCTTCTTTTGCTTGAGATTGATGCAATCTCTACATATATTGATGAGATGACAGGATATGGTAAACAAATGACATACAGGATGATTAAAACGAATTAAATATAGTTATATGTTTTTCCTACTTAAAGACTGCAGTACCAGCAAGTTATTTTCATTTGAGAACAGAGAGATGTAACAAACTTTGTGCAAAGGAAAATAGTTAGCTGGTACAATATCTTCACCACACCTTAAAAAAAGGTTAAAGTAGATTTTTTAAAATGTTTTTCTTGAAATTTCGAGAGAAGTTTTCAAAAATTCCCTTAAAAGAAAATATTTTGATTAGTATGAAGGAAATCTAACATTCTTTAACAATTTCAAAAAAAGTTATTTGAAACAGCTTTTAAATTCAATATAAAAATGGTGACATTATGTTACATTTTTTTTCAGAGATATTGCTAAAACACAGTAAAAAGAAAATATAAATAAATATGAAAAAATTAAAATTAAATTAAAAATTCTCAAAAGCATGTGTTTTTGTAGAAAAACGAAACGAGTTCCCAATTTTAATCCTCCACAATCTGTAAAATAAATATTTCAAATTAAAATGAGACAAAACAGTCCCTAACGACAAATTTTATTTTCTCATAACATTTCTTCTCTTATTGTAACTATCAACGCTTTCGCATTCCTTGGAGTAATTATCGAGATAGACAATCCCTGGAAAAGTGACCTACATCTGGTATAAAAAAATTCCACAGTCTAGTATTATTCTGGAGATCATTAAGTTTGAAAAATGACGCAGAAAACCATTCATTTTTGTGGCTTGAAAAAATTTCCAATCAAGACAGAAAAAGACCTTTAAGCTTTTAGTTTAGAAAAGAAAAATGGGGATGAATTTTTAATAATGTTCCCCAGTGTCAAAGAAATGAGATTCTTGGGTTAGTATTTCATTTCTTTGTGTTGTTTATGTGTTTCTCGAGGTCTTATGAAATGTGATGCTGTACTTCCTCCTTCCATTAAAAAAATTGGAATTCTTGTACTTTCTTGTATACGAAGTTAATACATAAGGAAGGTGTTGTAATCGTCAAAGGATTCGGCCTAAAGTCTTTGAAGAATTGTTCATATTAATCCATCACTTCGCTCCACGCAGATGGCGTGGTGTTACTCCACAACATACCATTTTTAGGGCAGTCTATTTAGGTAGGTCATGCAAACCACAAAACAATCCGCTGCGTATCACTCCGATTCCCTACTGCACATACGCCTCCCCCCACTTTCAAAACGCTAATCCTCGCCTGCTCAGATTTCTTCTGAAGTAAGAGAGCCCCACTCCCCTCCCCCACGTATCTACACCACTCGCATTTCAGCATTTATGTCCCGCAGTCCAACCGGAG
>BGPR01001466.1:123034-191222 GCA_013235015.1 Araneus ventricosus | reverse complement strand
ATTATTTTCACGCCTGCCATACATAAGAATCGTTCTAGAAACATAGAATAAATTTTAATCTGAATCGAAATTACGAAAACAACTATTCTGTATTTCATAACCTAGCACCAAAGTACCAACAAAAGTTGCTTTCCAAAACAATCTTCCGCGATGCATATCTTTATTAATTTATCTGCAACTCTCTAAAATATAAAGGAGAATCATGATGATTGCTGGAATTTTTCTTCGTGGACCTAGATATGCCACAGGTAAGAACGGAATTTATTTATCCAAATACGGCGCAGAAATGGTGGCTTTTGGGAATTTTTAGGATATGTTGATAGTAGGGTAAAAAGTTTGATTGTCATTATTAAAGTCGCATTAAATTTATAAAAAAGAAAAAAGAGCATTTTCTGTTGATTTCATTTGTTCATGTGGTTCTAGATAAGTTTAAATACAAACAAAAAAATTAATACAATGCTATCCAGCCTAGTTGATTACATAGATAAATTCGCCAAAAAAGAAGTAACAATATAATAATCATTAAAGCCTGATGCCACAGTAAATGAAAGACAGGCAAAAGATAATCTAAATATAATAAATCCACGATACCAAAATTGGAAAAAATGTCTGAAAAAAAGGAATTCTGGAAAGAAAAAAATTCAGTGAATACCTCAAGAATATTTTATAACAATATTATTAAAACTGATTTTTCGATCGAAAATTTGAATGTCATTTATTTTAAAGCATAATTTTTTTAAAAAAATACATTTACAGAGAATGCTAGAAAATAAGTTGAAAAAAACCACAAACTTTAAAGCATTAAATATTTGTGGTATACATTTTTGCTTTTGAGTGCTGTTACCTTCTTTTAATTGACTTACTGCTATTTAGTCAAAAAAAATTATGTTGAGAATTAAACTGCTCTGCTTTTGCTTTCTCTCAGTACTGAACTCAAAACAAACAAGAAACTGAAAACCCCTTTGATCCATTCCTGAATTTTTAAAGATTCATCCATTGTTCTAAAATTACATGTAGATGCCTCTAATTCTTCTGTCCTTCATTAATTTTATCATTTCAGCTAACATTAGTACTTACTGACACAGACTCAATTGCTGTTTCTATTTAATTTATTTTTTACATTCAACTCAAAACAATTCCATTAGGAAGACTGATAGTAGTAATATTACTTTTTTAAGGCCTTGAAACACTCTTGTAAGATTAAAAAATTTCTCATCTCTATCTAAAGTAGTAAATATATTAATATTATCATAGGGTTATATTCGTTCTTCATCACTAAGTATTCATGCTGAATCACCTTATAAAAAAGAAACAGAATTCAGAGCTGTCGAAGACTAAGGACTTTAAGAGTAACTGACTAAACTTTCTAAAGGAGTGTGCATCAGCTCGTACACAAAACGAAGCGACGGAGAGGTCTGAGTCGAAGTTCCAGCAGAATTTGGACTGGGACTTATACAATTATCAAGAAACTGAACGATGTCAGTCAAGAATCACAGCCGTCTGCACAAAGACCGTAGCTCATCGTATTTTCGAGACTCGCAGGGACGTGCAGTCATTGAAGAGAAGCAATGTTACTAAATTTCTGCAATTTTTTCCTGACATGCTAAAATCATGACAAGAAAGATACTAGCAAAACTAGCAGACTCACCTCTTCTTTCAGATGAACAAAAACGAATTAGTCTTAAACCGGTTTTTCTAATATAGCGGGATTCTGAGTTTTGCCTGCACTTGACAGAAAGTCGGCACTCCCGAAAAACTTTAAACCAACTGTTTTGACTTAGAAGATAAGATCTTTTCAAAGGAAAATCATGCGCCAACTAATAAATAGGTACAGAACGTATCAATTGAACCTACGGCCAAGTAGCATTTTAACTGCTGATTGCAGAAAAATCTTAATTGTAAAGAACAATCATACTTCATTTTATCTGAAATCTGTTTTATACTGTGAAAAATTCGAGAGATCACTTTTAAATTTATTTCAACATTTTAAATTGCTTACCAAGGTCTATTTATTTATTTCGCAAACGAAATATAGAAATCATGGTGTGCTTATTTTAAGTGCTTTTGTATCCAGTATCGCACGCGACAACCACCAGTATTTTTTACTATTAAAAGCGAAATCGTTTATTACCAGTTCTTATTGCGATACTGTGATAGTTGCTTCTCAATATCTTATCCAATTGATCATCTTATTTTATATTGATAAGTATTAAATTGAAAAAACATGGATGAAAATAAAGAAGAAAAGGATTTTTGAAGCTTCTGGATCCTAATTCGAAAATCTAATAAACTAGAATTCATTTCCATAATTGAATTTAATTTTATCTGTATATTAAAACTATTGATACAGTTATTTAGTATTTTCACATATGAGTATTACTACTGCTACTACATTACTATTTTTATTATTTACTATCTGATAATCCAGCTCGGGATACATATTTTTCCATATGCCCTCCTCTAGTTTATTTTTTCAACACATATTGTCATTTTTTCTACAGATATATCCTTTGAATCCTACATTGTTAAATTAAAATGTTCAAATCCATCCTTCTTAATACCTTAAAACAGTATGGTTTGAATGAAAGCGCGAGAAGTTTGGAGAAAGAACATTTATTTTAAACTTTTGAACAATAAACCGTGTAATGGTTAATACAACTCTAAAATGGACAGATATACTTCTGATGATTTTAAATTTAAACATGGTAGCATAATATTCTGTTTTTGAAAAGAAAAAGAAAACGGAATGAAAAGCATAAACTAATAAAAATAGAAAAAAATCTGTCTTATGAATTAAACAACATAAAAATATATTTCCTTCTTGCCTGTATTTGAATAATAAAGGCATAAATTAAGGCTTAAAATGAAAAATTAGTAAAAAGGAAGAGCTGCTAAATTAGAAAAGGGAAATATTAATTTTTATTTCTTGTGCGTATTCGTATGATAATAAAGAAAACAGAAAAGAAAAAACAAGCGAATTTTTAACTTAAAATTCAAAAATGAAAATATAATTCAAATTTCAAAAAAAATACAGCTTTAGCTTCCGTTGGTTCTAGTCCATCACTTTGCCAAATTTGATCCCTGTAAGTAAAATGGTCTGGGCATGTAGAAAGAATAAAAAACCGAATATGCATACTAATAAAAAATTGCTCTTTGACATATATAGATTTTTTGATAAGAAAATTACACTACAGAGAAAACTCCAGTTACAGAAAGAAGACACAAAATGAACAACAAAGAAAGAGAAACAACAAGACACGCAAAGAACAAAAACTGTAATCAATGAATCCTAAATATGTTTAAAAAAATAATTTGAAAATTAAAAGTTGAATACAGTGGTCTTAAAAATATTAAAAACATAGTTAAAAGTTTTAAATACTGAAAAATAAATAAATATTGCAAACGCATAAATAATTTAAAAGTTGAATACACAATCACTAACAAATTTAGAGACACAATAGGATTTTAAAAAATGTATACAGGAGCATTACAGTCTTTTAAACGAACAAAATGTGAATAAATAATATACGCTTCAAAATGAAACACACAAAAAGTCAAGAAATGCGGATTTTAAAAGAAAGAGAAAATACAAACGCTTGAAAACGCTATGAGCTAAAGCCTATAATACAACTAAGAATACCAATAGTTACCCTTTATATTTCGGGTTGTCAGATCGCCAAGGAGGGCTTTCCACCCTCTACACTCAAGATCACAGAGGCGAAAAACCTAAGCAATCGATATCACACATGGGCGAAGAAACTAAGCAGTCCAAATCGTTCTTGATCTTTTCAGAAAAGAGGGTAGTCTGCTAGGGCATTTACAGAGATTTTACCCGGAACCAAGCGAAAGAACTCCGACCTTGGCGACAAAACGAAACTTCTAGATAATTCATGAATTGTGGTTTCATCTCTACTAGAAGCGAAAATATGGAGAACCTTCGAGAGATTACTACCTGACGTCACTTTCTGTTGAAAATAGTATGAAAAGAAAATTCTGAAATCAAAAGGGAATCACTTGCACTTTGGCCAGCTGTGAAGCTGGTAAATTCATATTTAGCGCTATTAAACGTTCTGTGTCTTAAGTGAAATTTTTAGTGATCTCCTGCATGTTTGAGTTATTAATTTTAAAAGAGTGCAGTTTAATTTTGCTATTTTTGCTACGTTTAGCTTTTCTGGAATATTTGTGAAATAAAGATGTGTTTTTTTTACTATCCTTTTGATTCGATCGCATTCATTACACCCACCAGACGATTTTTGCCACAATATATAATAAGCGGCTAGATATTATAAGCAACAATAAACAAAATTAATGCGACGAATTAAGTATGCGATAAGTTCATGTCACTATTTTGGAATGGAAATTTCGAGGATCGGGCATTTTTAAAAATACTTTCTCTGATTTGCGTTCCTTGTTTGCAGAAAGCAAATATGCTTAAACTGTGGCTTTATATTATAAGATCCGTCGTATTTAGAAGATATATTTATTAAATAGCACTGCTACTAAAGAAAAAATGAAAATTGGTTTTCATTTTAAAGGTTAATGAAATATTACTTCATTTTATATAAATTCTTAGAATATAAAGTTCTGTAGCATTTCATTAATATTTACCGAAATTGACAAGTTATGAAAGCACCCATTAAATGGCATTTCTAGGTATGCTAAATAAATAATATGTAGAAATGCTTAATTAAATTTACCAGTTTTTCTATTAAAAATTTTTCTTAAGCTCAGAACTCTGAACCACGGACCTTCTTGTTTATGATATTACAAAATCAGCATACATTTTTAAATTAGAAGTTTACTGTTTTATGAGAGCTTGGAGTCACAGATCTAATTACGGGTAATAATTTGATTACAGAACCTTTGAAGTGTATCTTGATTTTTAATTTCTTGTATAAGCAGTACACAAAGAGAAAGTAATGTAATCGAAAAAAATTCGAACTCCATATTTTCATGACTATACGTTTCAGATCTCCCAGAGTCGGAGAAACAAAATTTTGGAATTATTTCTGTCTATGTGTCTGTACCTCAAAAACTATTTCAGCTACAGGGATTTAATTGGTATGTTATCTTTACACAAAATGTGTAGGTTTTTCCAAATTTTTGTCAACATCCATCCACGGGAAGTCTTTCGTAATCTTGTAAATACGAAAACTCAAAAACCTAAATAGCTAGATAGATAAAATTTGGTACGCAGTTTTACTATCAAGAATGTCGGTCCGCATCAAATCTGAACAAAATCTGTCAAGGTATTGACTGCCTGTCGGTATGTATAATCGCATACTTGTTAACACTATAACTTCTAAACCTTAAAACCTTCTTCTCTTCTTAGATAAATAAGAATTGGTATGAGGTCTTCTAATATTAATTGCAGATCCGTACAAAATTTTCTTTTCAATCAACCCAATTTTTATTTCAAAAAAGCCTTCAAATTGAATATTCGGTTTCTTCGCCATTGAAAAGAAAGGCGCGAACAATTCGCATGTCCCCCCCCCTTCGCTAGGGAATCAACGATGTTAATTCCGCTCTATATATTCCCCCCACCTGTGTTAGGGCGGACACGAGAAAGTTTTTGGATTTGGTTGGAGATTACTCCGGCTGGTTTCGGATGTAATTTTGGAATTTGACGTGTCGATCCATAGTTACGCCACGGTATATAATAAAAACTGGTTCATCATAAATTTCATTTTTTCTGTAATTGTACTATTGAGAATGTTCTCTAAAATTTTGTCAGGATCTCCTTTAAATAAAATCTAAAAGAGATCCTGACATAATTTTAGATAACAATCCCTACACTTTAAATAATTTCACTACAGTATTCATTGCATTGCTGAAATATTTTATACCACCTGCTCCAAATTAATATTTTTTAAAACGTGTCAACTGATATTTGATATATATTTTTGCACTGCTTATATATTTCAGTATGTTTGGAAGGCAATCCAATGAAGTTAATTACTCTCTCTATGAGATGTTCATTTAACTACATAAATTTTTAAATGATCCTAATTGAGTATTAGGAGTTTTTCTCATCAGTCACACAAACATGAAAAAGTATAGAATTCTACTCCGAAGTCAGGCAATAAAAATCAACACATGAAAGAGCTTCAATTGTCGCCATAGTGATCAGTGATGTAGTAGGAAAAATGCGTACCAAGTATGGCTAGATTTTTGGACAGGTGATTCAAACTACAGAGAGAAAAATAAAAGAGGGAGTTTTACTATTGGCCGAGATGTGAGAAAACACGGGAGTAGACGACGAAATGCAAAGAAAGACGTTGCTGTACAAAACTGTTTAATCAAGATTACATTGTTATAAGTACTTAGAATTGAGAGTATTTTCATCCCGAGCAACGCCGAGTATACCAGCTGGTGAGCGCATATGCCTCAGAAATCAACTCTTCAAGCTCATCTATTGCTGCAGGATTGTTCCGGAAAGCCGTATCCATCAATGTGCACCACAAGAAAAAAGTCCCACTTTTGACACCATATTAGATTTTGGTGTGCATGCGAGATGATCATGAAGACATTATTAAGTGCAGACAGTAATTTAATAGACAATGACATTTAAACATAGAAATTTTGTGCATAACAGTGACGACGACATCACTGAAGAGAGCCAGAGTCAGCTCCGGTTTGGACTGGTTTTCTGTGCGTAGGCGTTCACACCAACGCCATCTATTGTATATATCTTACAGCAGAGTGTAAGAGTAGGTGGCCTGTTCCAGTAAATGTTGTGTTGCTCGAAGCAATGACTCTATTCTCAAGAATGGAAAAAACATTTTAGGTGTATTTTGGTATTGTTCCATTTTGTGTAAATGAAGAAGTGTCTAGTTTGGTATTGTTCCATTTGTTTAAATGAAAAAGTGTCTAGTAGATCTTCTAACTATTGTAGTGTAGCAACAAATTGTTCGAAAACAGCAACGTTCCTATCAAGTTTCATCTGCTGAACTGTTTGAAACTGATAACTCAATGCTTCAGAGCACTCTTTGAAGGAATTTGCCCACGACGACATCATACAGCTCCACCTGTCGGTGACAATTGTCACTCATTTTTAAACGTCTGCATCAGATTTTTACGACTTTCAAAATAATCAAGTCATTGGTTTTAATTTTCTGCCGATCTCCGTAGCCGAGTTATTTAATTTTAAAATGATTGAAAACGTTGAGTTATCATTTGATAATGTTAAATGAGGAAGACATTTGTTGACACATACTAACAACCATATTTTATATTTTCTAGTTGAAAATAGCAAATCCCGCGAAAAAAATTCTAAAATATGTTCTTTGTGTCAGTCATTAAAGGTTTAAAATTTTTTTTCGAACTCGAATTTTACACACAAACGTCTTGTTTCATTAATAGACAAATAAAACAGAAAAGTGTGTGCGTTTATTAGCATGAAATAAATGACAATTAAATGTCTCGCCATCGCCAAGTCGACCCAAATGTTTTAATTGTGCCGTATTCGCCATTGATGTGGTAAACACTGAAACCCTTAAAACCACCGCTGTATTAAAAGAGAACCAAAAATAAAAATCTCTATCCCATACCTCGATTTTAATGACTTCAAGCAACATTCTTACCATATTTGAAAAAATCGAACATGTGGTGACTGCATAACTACCAAATTTACAGTGAAACAGAGGAAATGCCCAACGGTCTTGTTGAAACAAGACATCACTTCGCTTAAATTAATATATAAAAAACAGAGTATAATGCAGTCTCACCATTGAAAATATTTTCTTAACTTTTCATACAATTCTAAAACCGCACTTTTTCCGGATAATGGTTTACGAAGATTCTGTTGGAAATCATCGAAATTAGAAAACCGTGCTATAACTGCTAGAACCTGTCAGAGAGATAACTGATTCTGGATTCTTTTCACTGATGACTATTTTATTGTTGTTTGTTGAGAATGTTTAGATGCATTACTCATAGGTAGAAACAAATTTCTTTAAAGTGACATTCTTCAGAGGAAATGTAAGAGAAGAATGCTTAGAGAATAGTTTCAATTTTTTAAAATGCTTTCAATTCTGCTTGAAGCTTTTATAACAAGAATGGACCAATCCAAAATTTTCTCAAAACTGACATTAACATCGTTATGAAATTGAAATATTCTGCATTTGAAAACCATACTGGATCAAAAAATTTAAATAATTCATTTCTAATTATGCTAAGTATATTTTTTTACATACTGTTTAGAGGAGAATATGTGAACTGAATGTACGGATGAAGATTGTTGAATTTCTGTTTTGGAATAGCGATACATGTTGCTTGAAATATTACTAAAAATGACAATTCATGAAAGCGTCCATGAAATGACATTTCCAAGTATGCTAAGAATATGTATTGACATGCTGAAAAAGAATATACCACTATTTCTATAGAAACATTTTCTTTATAAAATTTTTATTTCTTCTCCAAATTACATGTCTTTATGGTCTTTTTTTTTACTCTCTTATTAAAAGCTTGATTTTATATATTCGAGCTGGTAATTACAAATAAATTATTTGTCATAATGGTGCTATTGGTTAACGCATTGCTTGAGCTCAGGGTTCCCAACTTTCGCATCTTCCTATAAATGGCATTACAAAATCAGTTAGAGAGCAAACTCGGAAGTGCCCTATTATTATTATTAAATCAGAATGTGTATTGTATACGATTAGAAAAAAAATTTAGAGGATAAAAATAAACAAAGGAGAGTGAGATAATATATTGGATTTTGTATTTAATTAAGGGTAATTGCCATCAGTTTCGCACAGGTTTATTTTAATATAGTTAAATTAAAGTTCCGTTTTGAAGCAAAACGAGTCCAATTATGGGACGAACATCGGTTAGATGACGAGGACATCAACCCCTCTCCAAAATTCAGCTCCACACCAGCGGTAGGTCGATTGGCCCCCTACGTTTGAATTAACGTGAAACTGGATTAATATACGATGGATCTTCAGTGGAATCGGCTTTCGAACTTGGAACCCTCCAAAACCCAAAGTCTAGACCTCACCCCTCGGCCACCAACGCCAGTTTCGCTCAGGAGTCACGATAGTGTATCTCGGCAGTTCCCCTTGGTAGGGTTAGTCGCTATTATTCTCATTGTCTTAGTGTTATTGGGATTGCATTCTACAATTTCTCGGAATGCCGAGTTGTCGTTTGTCTCTAGTTTTTCGAAGAAATTTTTTAAGAGTTTTTGTGGTAGTGTTTGAATGATTTTTGTTGTATATCTTTCTGGATATCCTTGTTTCTTTAAAACGATGGCGTGTTTCATATTCGACGCGCAGTTTTGTTTTGCAGGAGTTCTAATTCTTTACTAAGAGTCTTAGCTGTAGTGCCCCATATAGGTGAAGAGTAACTAATAAGAGGACGTAGCCTAGTTTTGTAAATTAGAAATTCAGTGGCTTGCGAACTCTGGGAGTCGCATCCTGTTAATGGGAAATGATTTTGCTGTAGCACCTTTGCAGTTTCTCTTGATTTTTTGGATGTGTTTTCTGAATTTGAGATGTTTATTCAGGTACGCCAAGGTATATTGTTTCATTTACCAGGCTTGCGAAAATAAAAAATATATACCTGAAAAGCTTATCTGGAGCAGGGAGATTTCTTTTTCCCATGAGAATTATATTGCTTGACAGTTATTGATGTTTATTTGGATTTTACATTGGATTAGCAATTTTTCTCCTGTTTGGTGGTGTTCAGTGACTCTCTCTGAGATTACATTTGGGTGTAGAATGGTACAAAAAATGGCAGTGTCATCTGCGACTAAGCTGGTATAAGTTTTTTCGATTTTTGGGATATCGTTGATGTACAATTTATATAAAAAATGCGTTGCATTTAATAATTCAAAGTCGAAGAAGTAATTAGTTATGGTTTGGAATATATTTATTCCCGAGCTAAAAAAATCTTTTGAAGGGTAGCACAGGAAAAATTTCTAAGGAATAATGAATAATGTGTGAGACAACAATTAAATTTCATATAACAAGCATTTTAAATATCGCACTATTTGCACTACAAAAATTTAAGATCTAACATATTATTTACAAAAACGAAAGATAATTTATGAATTTCTTTGTTTATTAGATTTAAATCAGAACACTCGGTTAACCAGTGCAGTAACTTGCATTAAGCAAAAGATATTGAAAATGTTCATTTTAGTAAAAAAATTAAGAAAACTCTTTCTTCTTCTTTTTAAATTATTTTATTGACACTGATCAATTCACACATTTTTTGGAACTGAAATCTTTCAGGCCAACTTTTTTTCGAAAAGTAAATTTATTTACTTACTCATTTATTGTTTTTTATTGTATTGCTACAAGCAAATTTTACCAAAGAAAATAATTTAGATGCCATAAATTGTCGATTACTGTTTTTCTCAACATTTCATGATTTGTACATTTTGCGGAAATACGGTGACCATTAATTACTGTTAAAATCAACGGCTGAAAAACACAAGTTAAAAACTGCAAGCAAGACTTCTGAATAAGATTTTGAAATAAAGTTAAATTCTAGACATATTTAAATTCAATTAAAAAAACAATTATTTTTTCAATGATTATAAAATTAGAAACCGCTTGAGATACATCTGATTTTTAAAAAACTTTCCTGATGTTGTGCGAGCTCTAATTTTTTGCTGAAAGTTTTATATTGAATTTAGTATATACTAATTATGAAATTAATCAGAATATATTGAATTTGGCTTGTCAACTGATAATTTGATATGCTGTCAGATATGCACAAAGGAAGGGAACTGAGTTCCGTTACGGAGTACCGCGAGCACGCGAAGCGTCCAATGCACCTCCACATCTAGTTAATGAATGGGCTTTTAATTAAATTAACGGTAAAAAAATTCGAATAAGAGATTTAAAATCAGATGAATTAAAAAAGAGGGAGCTAATTAAAGAAAGGAGAACAAGTTGCGTAAGAAGTTTTAGCGGAAAACACTGCGAAACGCTAGTGTGGTGTGGAATTTCGGAAGAAGGGTGTTTTCCGTGTCCGTATACGTATTTCATTAAAGTTACAGTGCTGCAACTAGGAGAGACAAAAATAGAAGGCAAATAAGGTCTAAAAAGATTGAGAAAAACGAAATTCAGCATGAAAATGGCGATGGAATTAAGTTATGAGCTCTCGGAAATAAGCGCGGGTTTGCCCAACGTGGCGGTTTAATGAGGTCGAAACGTAAAACTTTTTGAGGATTTTACGGGTCCAGATTTGCATCGACTGTGCTTACAGCCCGACGTCTTTTAATTAACGGGAAATTTTCATATGTGAAGTCTGGTTTCGCTAGGGGTCTCTTACGAGAACTCGGAACAGATATGCACATGAGTGTCTCATAGTCTCAGTAAGATTTTTCGCTCTATTTGAATAAAATGATGAACATTTCAGCTATAGATAGTAAAAATTTTCCTCACCAGGAATGCGTTTTTAGTTTTAATTGTGTTTTAACTGCAAAACAGAATATATATTTTTAAAGACTCCATAATTGCACGGAGATTCTCTTTGTGTTATCTTTACTTCATTAGATTCTCAGAAGTGGAAATTCGCAGGGGAAAGGGGGAAAGAGAGGTTACAATCTTTAACCTTTTTTACTGTCGCACGGCATTTTAAAATTATAGATTTATTTTTAAATATTAAACTATCAATATATTTCGTTACAAAAATAATAAATTTCAATAATGAAATTTTAAACTTTTTCAACAACGGCGTTTACAGTTATGCTAGCCACAAACGCCACATTTAACTGTGTCTCACGTATACACAAACAAGGTTAATTTGTCACAAAGTTAGTATAGTGCATGACTTACCTCGTTTAACAAGACAAGTAAGAACCAAAACAACTGTCTTCTTTTCTACATATTTAAAAATAAGCTTGTAATTTAAAGATAGTATTTTTCAAAATATATTTTTTCTAATTAATCGAATTACCTGATTCTTTAATGTGCTCTAAGCGCGTTTCTTTTCATGAAATATTTGAAGAAATAAAATTAATTAATTTCAATAACAATACAACGTTAATTAAGGTGTTGGGCGCGAATACTTGAATAAACCTGAATAGCTTACCGATATTCGAAAAAAGAAGGTTACGACTCTTTTTGTTTATAATTCATTCTTTCCTTTTTCAACATAAACACCGCATTTTTCTCACATTGGTATCTATAAAAACTTGTCTTGAGGGTAATTCTCTCATATTCTTGGTGAACACTCATTTAGAGTTGTGCATAAATAAGATGATGTATATTTGAGATATTTATGATTAGCGATTTTTTACCGTAAAAGACTGATTGCCAGGATGATAAAAGAAGGCTGTTTCAGAAAGCATTGCTTGTGTATTCACAATTCTCCTAGTAGCTCCCGAGATAAATGATTACTTTTCTTTGTAAAATATCTGAAGTTGAAAGAAATTTCCGAGTGATAAAAGCAACCACCTTTTTCCCTGACGGATTTGTTTCTTTTTTCATAGTCTTTAGTTTATTTGTCCGCTCTATAAGTGATAAGATCTACTTACCAGAATTATCTGTCAATTGCACAAATAATTAATAACTGGTCAAAGTTTATGGATACGCTTTCTTTTTAAAATAAGCCAAATTTTACAGCACAGACCGTGCGAGAACCTACGGAAATTTTAATGACTGGGTAAAAAATAATTCAGAAACTTCTTTGAAAGCATTTAGATAAACTAATCTAGATTCCTCCTAAACTGATAGAGTAGAATTCTTATCAGCAGCCCGAAAAGCATTTCACTAACAAGACTTTGTCCAGTACTGATAGTTCTAACCGCAAATAACCACCAATGGCTCCCCTTTCATTTTTGACAAATGACCGCGCAGCGGGTGTCTCACTTTCTGGCATTGCAGTGAAGGAAATGACGATTCCATCCTGTTTCTGTGAACGAAAAATTACCCCGGGCTTTGAGGCAACCAAATTCTCTCTCGAGCCGGGCTCAGAGCGTTAAAATGAAGAGACTTTTTGAACTCATTTCGGAACTTTAAAATTTTCTTTTCAGTATTTTATTCCAGACAATCGCCGGCATTTGACAGTTATGCTCATTCAGCTATGGAGAACCAGCGACTTAAATAGAGGGGAGGGTAGAAAAACATTTTACCACTTTTTTTATTTAAATACTTTCTATATAAAATTTTATTCATGACATTGTAACAACGGGTGCACTTTAAGTAAAGCAAGTTCTTATTTAAGGATTGAATTTATATATTATGGCTGGTAATTATAAATGTATTCTAAGACATAACGACGATGTGTGTTAATGTATTGGTTTTATTTTTCACATTCGGACATTGCTACTGCTAAGAGAGATGTGACATTATAAATTCAATTAAGGGGAAAATCGGAAGTGCCTTATTATTAATATAAAGTAATATAGTTCTTTGTTACATAATATGGGGATTAAAAAATTTAAGAGATATAGGAGATTGAGTTATTATACAATGGGATTTTGGATTTACCTAAGGGTAATACACTGACATTCGTCTTCGTTCAGGAGTCAAGCATATAGGGTGGGGCAGTACGCACCTGGAAGGTTAGTTGCTGACTAGTCTTCTGATTGTCTTTGGATCGTATTATGCAATTTCTCGGAGTGCCGGGTTGTCTTCTGTGTTGTCTTTTGTCACAGTCTTAGATAAAGGTGAGTTGCAGATTTTTCTGGAAATACCTGTTCCTTAAAAACTATTACAGTTAATTATTCGGAGAGCAGTTTTGTTTTGTAGGACTTCAAGTGGTTTTCTACGAGTCAGCTGCAGTGGCCCTTATAGGTGAAGAAAAACTAATAACAGGACGTAGCAAGATTTTGTGAATTCGAAGTTTAGTGGTTTAAGAGAGCTGGGAGTCGCATCCAATTTTGGGGAATAATTTGGTTTTAGCACATTTGTAGTTCCTCTTAATTTTTTCGATTTGATTTTAGAAAGTTGGATGTCTGTCCCAAGATACGCCAAGGTATACTGTTTCTTTTTACAGGGAATAATTTTTTTGAAAATCTTGGATAGAGCGAGATTTCTTTTCTATAAGAAGCAGACTGCTTGACATTTACTGGTGTTAATATGGATTTTCCATTTTTCAAATGTTTGGAGGTTCTCACTGAATATTTCTGAGATTACATTTGGGTGTTGATTAGTACAAAAATAGCAATGCCATCTGCAAAGAGGCTGATGTCAGTCTCCTCGATTCGTGGGATGTCTTTGATGTACAATTTAGCACTGTTTTATATAAAAAGTGTTTAGAATTCACTAATTCAAAGTCTATGAAATAATAGCATAAGGTTTATAATATATTAATTCCAGTGTCAGAGAAATCACTTTGAATATTGAATATCGTGTGAGAGAGCATTTATATTCTCTTCAAGAGGCGTTTTAAAATTCATAAAATTCGCATAACAAAAATTTAATTATTAAATTCTTATTTTTAAAAACAAAAGAAAAATTATTAATTGGTTTATTTTTAAAGGTTTAATTTAATATTCGGTTTGCAAACGTTTTTAAGCACTATAAACTTGCTAAAAAGTTTATTGTAACACGTATGAAACTCATGAGAAGTTTGAATAAGAGTATGGGTTTTATTACATACAGAAGCAATTCTAAATTATCATCTATCTACGAAACTTTTATTACATTATTCCAAATGAACAAGAGAAAAATTGTCGAAATTGAACTAAGAACTATTATTTGAGAATTGATATACGGTTTATTTATTCAACATAAAAAATAAGAAATGGATTGTACATTCAATAATGTAAACCAATAACCCAGAAGACACTACATTGTTTCGAATATTTTTATTATTAAAGGAAATTATTTTTCCAAACGAATCTATCCACAATCACGGTTTTAGAATTTTCAGTGGAATAATGCATGATAATGATATGACAGAAAATTACTGATAACGTGGTGGAAGATTTAAAATATCACAGCAATTGCAAAACAAAGACGATTGTAGTAAATTTAGAGAAACCTTTAGCAATCTGTCGGTTCTGTATTCTTTGTTCGAAACAAAATATATTACGAAGAGAAATGGGGTTACAGTTACTATTTGAACTAAGTATTGTATTTTCACTAGCCATCATGCCTCTTGAGTAGCGATGCTATCGGTTTTAAAACAATTCGCTGAACCATTAACCATGAAACAAGCTATTATCTCAGTTTTTTCCAGTTCTCACACTACGTTAAAAATATCTGGTTTGTGAGTTGCAAGTTTTAAAGAAATTGATCGACTTGGATAATCCGAAATCGATAAAAATTCATTTCAATTTTTATTAGACTTAATACCTGATTAAAAATAATGGTATTTAATGTAAAACATAAAAATACAGTGAAACCTTGGGAAGAGAACTAGTGGGGGCTGATCTCTATTCGGATTCTGGAAATTTTTGATTATCAAGGAAAATGCGTAAGAAACTCTTGACATGCCAATTGCAGTAGAGTATTGACATTGGAAGATTTGTGAAAGAGTGCGAAAAGAGCTAGCGGCGATAAGCCACGTACCGTGGGACCATAGGCCATAACCATACTAATTAATTTCTAAGTAATTAAATTAGATTACTAAAAATTATTAGTTACTAAAAATAGCCTACTGGGTTAAAAGTGACGGCGTTTGCTGTACCTATTGTTGTGACGGTGCATCGGAGTTTTGATCGTGTTTAATCGTGTGTTTTCATTACATTTGATGAAAATATCGTTACTGTTACATAATTCATCTGAATGGCCTGTTAAATAGCAACAAGTAATTTAATTATCCTGTATAAATCTTGTTTATTTATAGCTCTGCTCTGATGTGATTCTCGTAAAGAGACTGGCTCATAAGCTGACTTTATAATAACAATTTAGTTTTTTCAGGCTATAAATTTTTTATGTAGAAATCTGCAAAATTACATTTATGTTATAAGCACAAAATAACACGAATGATAACAATCGCTCTTGAAAAGGACTTGAAATTGACCGAGATAAGTGATCATAAAAAGATACTGATTTATTCACACCCGTAAGTTTAATGAAATCTTTACAAAGATATATCTATTTGTGCTAATCACAGTTTTCAGAATGAATTGTATAACAAACAACTGGAAAGAATTTCAAACCTGTAAAATGTTAATTCAATTTCGAACCTATATCTCAAATCTAAAGTCATCTGAAAATGACATAAAAATTATCCTGATATCTAAATTCGAAATAAAAACTTATTCTTATCATTAGCGTGCCTAAATTAGTTTAGAATTTATTTAATGTGTTTATGCCGTTAAAAGGTTTAACTCAATTGCTAAGATTGTTACTATATTTGTTTTTATAACATATATTTCATTGTAACATAAACCTTAATCGTACGCTTATATATAACTTAATATTATATCGATAATGTGTAACAAATACAGAAATACCGAGTATCTACCTGAGCTGTTAATGCTCTTATACACTTTGATAATGGGACCATGAAGGATCGCAGCGCCACTGGATAAGAAGTATGGAAAATTAGTGCATATAAAGTCAGCCACCTATTATGGAACTTTCAATCAATAATGACTGTCTTTGTCTCTATGTATTATAAATTGCATTTCATATTACTGCATATTATTTAAGTGAAAAAGGCAGTAAAATGCATTTTGTAGCATTATTTGCAGCTGTAAAAAGACGAAATTATGCACAGTTAAATTTTAACATCTGATTTCCAAAGCTCAATCATCATTATTAGAAACCCATGGCAGGTTACTTAATCATCAAACCCGCACTAAAGAACTTATTCCTATTCTTTAATTATGCCTTTCCTCATGTTCCCTTTAACAAGTGTTATTTCTGCGGATCGTAATTTTTTTTATTATAATTTCAAAACATCCGAAAATAACGCTTACATAATCTTATGAATTAATGATAAGCACTTTCGAGCCTACTTTTGAATATTCGGTTGATATTTGATCCGAGCTGTGTTCGAACCAAGTAACTGTCTGGATATTCTTTTGTGAATATCATAAATTCATGTGAGGACTTTATTCTGAGTTCGTGAAATCAAAGTTCGTGATACGTTTTCTTTGGTTTTATTCAAAAGTAAGTGGTCTCATAATTAGCATACTTTACTTATTACATATTTTTAATTTAATTTTCGCTTAAAGTAAAAAAGTGAGCTGCTGGAAGTAGTGAGTGGTACTATTTTCACTATTGTGATGAGTTAGTCAATAAGGATCATGGTCTAATATTTCTTACTTCGCTAAGGTTACAGGGGTAATGGGTTTCATGGCTTCGTTGTCGCAATTGCTTTGGAATAGCTAGATCAGGGTTTTGAATAAAAATATAGAATACTTTATTGATATACATTCCACGTTTGCAGTAAGAAAAAATCCGCACTTGCGGTTTCGTTCATTAACAACCTATCGTGTTAAAAAAGCATTTACATCGAAATCAATACTGTCTGTAATGCATTGAAGGAATTAGATCTATGTATTTTTCTTGGCATGAAATGCCGCGATACTTTATTAAAATGCTTACAAATAAAGTGTTGTAACGCATTATTCAGACCATTCATAAATGAAAAGTACGCTGTGATAACTGAAATACTTAAAATTGGTAAAGAAATCTAGAATTAAAGCGCAAAAGAAAAAAATATCCTCTTTAAAGTATGTATAGCAAGCAATTAATCATAAATTGATATTCCGATTTCGTTTCAATAATAAAATATCTTTTTTATTTAATTACTTTCTTTTTTAATATAAAAGATATGATTTAAAGTTTTTTGAACTTCGAGAGTAATGATTATTAAAGCTTCAGTGCAATTTTGACGAAACTGAAATTCTGTTGAATATGTTTTACAAGACCTAATCAAATTTTTTCTAGAAATTATAACGCACTAAAGCTTTGTCGTGCATGAGGTTGTGACCGTAGGAAGTAATAATAGATTATAACTCGTAGATCATAACTTAAAAGATAATTTTAAAGCGATACTTAAATAAAAATTTTATGATTGACGTCTTGGTAAAAGGCACATAAGTTAACTACACTTGGAGACAACTCTCTTTTAGATCGAAAATATAAAATGTCAACTATCTTCAGATGGAATAATGTATATTAACCAAAATTTATGCACCAGAGAATTATTTAAGAAACCAAAACAGGATATTGGCGCTGGAAATCCTGCAGTTAGTTTAATTTTATTCATGTAGAAAATCTCTAATGATATTGTTTGCACACAAAATCTTTTAGTTGACATTGTTTTATTTATAATTTTACTTTTAGTTTCCATATGCAATGACCGACATCAAAATAATACTGTTTGGGTTGTTTTTCACCGCGAGTGTACAAATATAATGTGGCGATCGGGATAAGTACTTGTTGCAATTCTATGAGGTAGCACAAATATGAGACAGTTTCTTTTAAAATGTTCATTAGAAAAACGTTACTGTATTGGTCATGCTCCATAACTAGGTAAGTCATCTTCTATTCGTGAGCTTCTCCAAGTCATTTGAAATCCTCTTCATAATAATAGGGATTACTTTTGCATTGCGCTAACATAGTGAGATGAATGATAAAAAACTGTACTGTTGAATAAAATTCAACCGTACATCTAAATAGGAAAAGTACTCTCATATAAAAGCAAAGAGTCTGTGTGCACTTCATGTGAGGTTACAGTTACTTGGAGACAAAACTTTACATGATTTATGAAGATTGATGAGTTAGTTATGACATGTAACTGTACATTTTAAACCGTCGTTTTTATATCACAATGCAGTGCATCGAAAACTTCACGCAGCAAACCATTTGGAACCACTAAGCGCTATATGGCATTTTGTGACAACATTCTACAATCGCATACCTAATACGACAAATTGAGAGCAGATGTAGCTTTCCTTTGCAAGTGTATTGTATCAATAAAATATGATAGGAAATATGACATACGTCAATTTGATATGGCAGGAATGTTATGCTGTTCTATGAAAAGTCATATCCTTTTCCATATTGTAGAATGCGCAATGAATTCGAAAATTAAATTGGTGCCACTTATTTGACGCGCAGTCTCTTGGAAAATTAACCTAGATTGATAAACTAAATTTCTCAAGAAGTAAGTGATCCACATAATGATGATGAAAACAAGAACAGAACGTGGGTGACTACTAGTAAACATAACATAAGAGAAAGGAAAAAAATACTTAAAATATTGAACACATGTATCAGCTTGCTCTCTCTCTCTCTCTATTCTCACACAAAAACTACAATCTTGTATTACCTTCAAATACATACTGCTACTAAGAGAAGCAACATCATCTTCAATGACACGCTAATTCGGATCGTTTAGTGATCCTTTAACAATTGCAATACTTTGATATCACATTCAAAGTGATATGAGAATGAAAATTCCCTCATGACCGCAAACAGTACATCACCCCTTACTCGTTGCACAATTTTGACAAAATTTGTTCAAAAATCATCGAATTTTTTATTGGTGTTTTTTATTGTTTATAAAATTCTAAATCGATAAATATAATAAACAATACATTCTTTTTAACTTCAAAGGTTTTAAAAAATAGAAAGTTGTTCATTAACAAGGTAATTGTTTTACCTTATATTTGGCTTTCTTCGTACATTTCAAAACATGTTCTAACGGAATAATATTATAATTATTATTGCTGCATCATCAAGTTACAAGCATTCTACTGCCATCTATGAAGCGGGTGTGTAAATAAAAATTATTCGGGTGAAATAAAATTTGGAATTTCCATGGAGTTTTACAGCAAAAGCGTACACAATGTGATATGCGGTGGAGACAAAATGTGATTGAATTCACTGTCTGTATGAGAGACGGGCACGACAATTAAAAGTTTTCGTAGTATTTCTGCCGAAGCAAAAAGAAAGAAAACGCAGATCTAAAATCTTCGCCCTCCCTGTGAAAAGAGTACGAAAATGAAGAGCCATCCGAATTAATAATATTTTATTTTAAGCCGATCTTTTAAAAAAACTTAGCGAGAAAGTTTAGAAGATACAACAGTTTGGTTTGTTTCAGTATTGGCTGTGAAGTAATGGAAATTCAGACCTGCTGTTGCAACTTGTCTTCATTGGATAACTGTGAACAATATTTAAAGAAAATTTACTACCCACCCACCGGCATGTTTTTACTAGGAACCGATTTAGATTTATCTAGAATTATTACAGCGTTAATTCGTATTATAATAATAAAGCTTACACTTAAGTAACAATTCGGCTTGTTCAAGCGTATTTACAGCACAAGTAGACATCGCTAAATGCAACTTTAGTACTTTTCCCTAAAATAAGGTATGGCGTTGGCTCCAAGTTAGTTGATTTGATGCTCACGCGGCGTGAAACTGATGAGGAATCTGGTGTGTAAACATTCGAAAAAATAATTCTACGTTCAATAAAATACACGTTTTGAACAATAAGCAAAACACTTACTTCAAAATATTTCATAAAGCTTAGACTTTATGGAACATTTCGAAGCACAGTCACACAGACTTTGTGCAGCACTTTCGATCTTTGTAACACAATGTGATTTTAAAATCTGACTCTCTTTTTCTTCATTTTTTTCATTTTATTATTCAAACTATAAAGATCTAAGAAATAGGTGTTTTACCAATTACGGAATGTTATCGAAACACCTGACATTTTCTCATATATGGAGTTGTTGTTAGAAACAGTTAATACCAAGAAATCTATTTCTGTTCCAAAAATGATTCTTTGAACGCCGTTAGTTGATCTAACTGTAACGGTATTTCAAAAATCATAATAACTTTTTCATTAGTGCAAAAAGAGAATCTCGGAAAGGTTCTGATTCTAATAGTGGTCCTCTTGTCCCCATAAAAAAGTGTCAGAAGATTTAAGTCAGTTGATGCACACACGGTCGCTTGAGAACTAGCGAAAAGATACGCAAACTTCAAATTCAGCTCGAATTCAGAATACTAGAAAGCAGAATTTCTGGGAGGAGGGAGTGGGTTGGTGAACTCCTTCCTTTCGGAAGGGTGGGAGGAAGCGTACTTGGAAGCTCTCGGAATGATGCCCTGTCCTCTTTGCATCCCACCTGGAGCCATGCCAGACAAACGTGAAAGATGCGGCCGTCTGCATCGTCGCTCTCATTGCCACCATCAGATCCCACGATTGTAATTTGGCTGCGAGAGACACTTTCAGTAGCATCCGGGGTTTTGATTTAAACTTAATCATTTTTATGCTTTGCTTACCATGTAAGTGTTTTAGCTGAGCAGAATGTTCATGAATGGAGCCTGCGTTTTGGAACGATGGCATCCAAGAGATTTTAGTGTTGTTTCAAGGAAGGCTTTCCTTTCCTCCTATTTTGTGTCTAGTCTAGCGTTTTACATGACTGCCAATTTCCTTTTTACGGCGATTTCTGTGGTTAGTTTTAGCACGAAAAACGTTTAATGATGGGAGAAAGAGTTTGTCTCTTTATATTTTTGGTAGACGATGTATTAAACATAGAAAGTCTTGTCGAAAATTTCGATCTCGAAATAAAATAATATTTTTTTGGAATTATGTCCGTTTGTCTCTGTGTTTACGAACACAACATGAGATGCAAGTAAATGGAAGAAATTTGGCTCGTTGTAGAAATAACCTGCAGATGCAAATCAAATTTTGAACAAATTTGTTGACCAAATATTTAATAAATTTCACACTTTTGAAGATAGTATTTGAAACTAATTTTAAAATTAGTGACTAAATCGCAACGTTTCATTGAATTCAATATGGAAAGCGTTATATTATTAAGCAGAAATCTGAGACGAAGACACAGGGGTGATTAGGAATACCCATAGGGACTACCCATTAGGACTACCCATGGGATGTCTAGTTAATGAATGCTCCACTAGAAAATTATCTCATTTTCGGTAGAGAGGGATTTGATAGTGCATTCCCAAAGAAAAATAATCAGTTCTTATAGCATCTTTACCTCCATAAAGAAAAGGCTAAAAACTCATGTTCTAAAAACGTTTTTATTAAAATTTCAACAAAAGTAAATTTTAGTTTAAGAAACTACTGTGCAATTTCTATATTATTTAAAACTATTTCTACAATATTTTGTTTTAAGAAATTTTTTTGATTAGCGTTAAAGAAATGTAATATTTTCTTACAATTTTGTAAAAGTGATTTGATTCAGCCTTTAAATGGAATAGGAAAGGCAACGTGCTGCATAATGAAGCATAAATGATGTATTATTTAAAAAAATGCTGCTAATAATATATTAAAATCAAATTGTAAATAAGTAAATAAATATAAAAATTAAATTAAAAATCCCTAAATAAACTTGCTTTTGTAGAAAAACACTTGTTACCAATTTTAATCCACCAAATAGTACGAATTAAAATTAAGCATTTAATGGCCATAAATAGTACAAATTAAAATGATACGAAGCAACACCTATAAGGACAAATTTGTATTTCTAAAACCGTCATAAATTTATCAAAGATTTTGAATTCCCTGTGATAATTATCGAGATAAATATTCTCGGAAAAAGTGACCTACATCTAAAATGAAAAATTTCCACAGGCGAGTGTTATTTAGGAGATCGTAATGTTAATTTCGAATTTTAAGCTTGATTTTTCTTCAGTCGAATCTTGGCATATTCTTTTATTTCTTTGTTCTGTTCATGTGCTTCTGGAGGATTTCTGAGATGTGATGCTGTATTTACTCCTTGCATTAAAAAAATGCAGAATTCTTATAGTTTGTCGCATACAAAACATATATAGAGAAAGTGTTGTAATTGTCAAGAAAGTCAATTCTTTTATTCTTTGAAGAATTAGCTATGTTTCAACTCTCTGAACCCGGCTAGAGTGAGAATTCCATTACCTCAAAAACTGGAGTAAATTTTCGTTCACAGAAACAGAATGGAATCCTCCTATTCGTTACAGAAATTCCAGGAGAACGGCATCCAAGTTTGGGCGATCAATTGTCAACGAAGAAAGTAACTACTTTTTCCCGTAAAATTCGCCCGAAGCCGGCTTCTATCGAGCGGTTTGAGGCGGTTTAGAACTCATAGAGTTAAGCTCACCATTCACAATCACTCCACTTGATACAAATGGCGTGCTTATACTCCACACCAATACAGTTTAACGACCCCTCCATTTACGTTGATCATTTACGGCCGCTGCGCTTAAACCTCAAACTCAAGCTCAGCTACGGGCATCCGACCCCTTACTGCACCTACTCCCCACCTCGGATTTAAAATGCGAACCGCCACCTGCTCCGATTTCCTCTAAAGCAAGAGAGTCTCCCGCCACATATCAAAGCCGGTCGCATTTCAGCATTTATAGCCCGTCCGTCCGATTGGAGCAATTGGATTGTGCGGGTGAAGGTCATACTCAAAAACTCAGCAAACTTGGTGTATGAAATTTTATAAACGATTTTATAACTAGAACTAAAGATCTCTATTAAATTATTGCATCCAATCGGTAAAAAAAAGCGGATCAAAATGCTTACTCGATTCTCTTTCCTCTGGTAAGAAGCTTAAGGCACAATGTGCCGCACCGTGTAAGTAATAGAGAAATTCTAGGGAAGTACAGTCCAAGTTAGTTTAGTTATTGCTTAGATTTAGATGAGTGTTGCTATTTTCTACTGTGAAATTTTTAAATGCATTTCTGCAAATTTTTCCACAAGGGACTGTCTCTTTTAAAAAAATAAATAACTCGGTAGTGGAAATCGATAGATGGTAAGTTTCTTTTGAAAATCTGATGCAGAAATTTCAAAATTAGTTACAAATGTTGCAAAACGGTAGCCCTCTACTTTGAGATAGCAGTAAAGACACCTAGAAGATAGCTATAAACTGTCCGTTAGAGGTTATCGTTGCTATTGCATTACTATCCGCACAAAATGTGCATTTGTGGCGGCACACAGATGGCGCATACCAAGAATTAAATTTTCAGACACCCTTTTGTGGTGGATCAACGGTAAAGAGCACATCTGCCCCCAGGATGAACTCTTCAACCTGATCCAATGATGCAGGATTGTTCCGGAAAACAGTTTCCTTTAATGTTTCCCACAAGAAGTAGTCGCAGGGGTTAAAATAGGGTGAGTATGGACGGCTATTGAATTAAATATAGCTCGAATTAATGACTGTATTCTCGAAATATTCCTCAAAGAACGTAAAATTAATTCGGGTGCAGTGTAGCAGGGTCCCATCTTATATTAACGAATAATTTTCTTGTCGATATTCTAACGCTTGTAGTGTATCTACAAAATGTTTCAAGACCGTAACTTTCCTATCTTGTTTCAACAGCTGAATTGTCCGGAGCATATCACTCGATGCTTCAGAGTGCTCTTTAAAGGAATTTGCCCGCAACTACACCATGCACCGCCACTTTTCAGTAACATTTGTCAGTAATTTTTAAACATCTGCGTCAGAATTTCACGACTTTCAAAATAAACATGCCGCTGGCTTTATTGTTATGTTTTTTGTATGTGTGTACGCACATACGGGGGACTATGATTACAGTCATTCTGTGAATAATAATCCCCGCTTTAAAAAACCCACTTATATCGTCTCTTTGTCACAGCCATTAAAGGTTTAAATATTTTTTTTCAAAAGCAAATTATTTACACAAGTCACTTTGTCTAACAGAATTCACAAAATTACAGTTAAATCTATGTTTTTATTAGTTTTATATAAAATACAATTAAATGTGATTTAGATAATACTGAAGAATCTCCATTGCCAAATCGACTCAAATACTTTATTTGTGCCATACACGTCATCGATGTGCTCAGTATTGAAATCATTAAAACGGCCGGCATCGTGAAAGGGAATCAGAAATTAAATTACATATCCAATACACCGTTTTTAATGACTTCAAGAAAATTCATACGAAATTCGAAGGAAATATTACTAGTCCAGTCAACGATGGAAAAATAGAAAATTAAATTGTTTGTTTCGAAATTTGGCACAGTTGTTGGGTGTAGTGTTCTAAACGACATACTAAAATTCCCCGCCGTTGGGGGTACAGGGGGTTTAAAGAGGGCGTTTTCAGGTTTTCTTAAATATTTCGAACACTATGGGAACTATAAAAACACTCAAATACAAAATTAAACTACATAAAATGTCCTACTTTGTCTTTGTAGCATCAATAGTTTAGAAGATACAGTGGGATTTAAAAGTTAATATTTCTAAAATTCCTTATTTTAATGGTAAAATCGATTAAAAACGCTGAATGAACAACCTCACATAATAACCTCATGCCTATATAATAATCATACAAGGGTAGTATTGCATGTTTCTTAGAGGGAGTAACAAACCCATTTGAAGAACATATATGCTCCCTTTCTCCCCTCACATTCCGTTCCCCATCACACGTTTCCTTCTACTCGTAGTCCAGACAACGAATTGTAAATTTTAAAAAATCGTAGTTTGGAAATTCGGAATTCGGCACAGTTGTTGGGGAGAGTGCCCTTAACGACATACAGAAGGTCCGCGATGGTGGAGGGTGCTCAGGTGTACAGGGGGATTGAAAGGGGGATTTCTCAGTTTTTCTTAAATATCTCGAAAACTATGGATCCTAGCTAAAAAAATTTATTATAAAGTTAAACTACATTACATTTCCTACAACACTAGTCCTAAATGTTTTGTAGAATGAAATTTTAGAAGATGCAGTGGGTTTAAATTTGAATATTTCAAAAATTTCTTATTGTAATGGTAAAATCAATTAAAAGTGCTGAATCAACAACCCTCAGGAAGACCTCATGCCTATAAAATAATTATACGAGGATAGTATTGTATGTGCCAAGAGTAGTGGCGGTATGGGGCAGCAACCTATTCGATGAGCAGTCCTGTTCCCTTCCTCCCTTCACGCCCGTTTCCTCCACTAGATCCCTTTACTCAGTCTTTCGGTTCTGTTAACGCTCCAAATGAGTGTATTTAGACAGCATAATTTCTGAATCTACATATCTATGCTGAGTTTAACTTAAAACCTCGCAACCAGTCTGTTACAGTTCAACAGAAACATTTTCATGCCATTGTAGAAATAAGACCAGTCGTGTTCAATTACTAACACAGAAAATTACTGCTAAAGGAACTGAAACGAGAGTCGCTACAGGGAATGCTGATACTTATATTTTGAGATCTGGGTTGGAGAAAGGAACTTCTCACCCCAAGGGAAAGTCGTAGACCTAGTCGTGTTACCGATTGCTTTGGCACCACCAGAAAGTAACATTTTTTTATGAAGTAGAAGCTAAATTATTTTTAACCAGAAAGCTGCAGAAAGAACTTTCTTTTGCCCAAACCATCCTCCTTCTTCATGCATTCCGTGGCTGCGACATTACACCAGATATTTTTTTTAAAAAAGCATAGCTCTATAGTTACAATGTTCAAAAATCAGCTAAACTAGATAAAAACATCGATGACATCTTTTATAACCCCTCATCAACGCCAGATGATATCTCACAAGCCGGTGAGAAGATGTTCCTAGTGCAAAGCCGTCGCTGATGAACATAATTTGAATAGCCGTAGATATGCAGCATTTCTTTAATCATCAACCAAGATCAGAGCTGATCTTTCCTCAATTCTTCCAGCCAAAAAAGCGGCGGAGCAACACATGTTTAGCAATGTGTTTCTGTTTTGGCACCTTTAATGATACATGTATCAAGTTCGAGCGTATCTCTAGAAGAAGAGGATGCGCTCGAACTTGATAATATACTAAAAAAAAAACATGGTGAAATTTAATTACGAGCAAGTGTAAAAATGGGTTATACATATTTTTATGTATATATGTATTTATATAATATTATGTTATAGAAAGATATAATATGCTAATATATTGTAATAGATAGACGCTATTTTGAAATATAAACTTTCTTTCATAAAAATAAAACTAACATTTTCAACCACTTATTGTAATTATGTACTTTTTCAAACTGCTATAATATTCTAAACTATTCATCCTAAGAACAATGTGTAGGACTATTTTTATAGGAAATTTAATTTAGTTTAATCTTTAACTTAAGTTTTTTTCGCTAGGATCCATAGTTTTCGAGATATATAGGAAAAACTGAGAAATCCCCCTTTTCATCCCCCTGTAACCCCTGAGCACCGCCACCAGCGGGGACTATTAGGATGTCGTTTAGAGCATTCTTCCCAACAACTGTGGCGAATACAGAATTTCAAAACTACAACTTTTTATTAATATACAATTCGTTGACTGGACTACGAGTAGAAGGAAACTTGTGAAGGGGAACGGATGTGATTGGAGGAAGGGAGCATAATTGTTCATCAAATAGGTTTGTTACCCCTCTCTACGACACATGCAATATTGACCTTGTATAATTATTATATAGGCAGGATGTAATTGTGAGGGTTGTTGATTCAGAACTTTTAATCGATTTTACTATTGCAATAAAGATTTTTAGAAATATTAACTTTTAAATCCCCCTATATGTTCTAAAGTATTGATGCTACAGAAGCAAAATAGGACTTCTTTTGTAGGATATTTCATATAGTTTAAATTTGTAACTGAGTATTTTTTTTATAGAACCCATAAGTGTCGAGATATTTAAGAAAAACTGAAAACACTCCTTTAAACCCCCTTTACTCCCGTGCACCCCCACCGGCGGGGAGTTTTAGTATGTCGTTTACGACACTACTCCCAACAACTGCGCCAAATTTTAAAACTACACAATTTTTTTCCCAATTCGTCGATTTTTGGCCTTCGTTGACTGGACTATACAGCGTCTTTTGTCGTGACAGCGTAACAGATAAATTTACTGACAGACAGAGGAAGTGCCGAACCGTCGACATGAAAGGGGTTCTCAATTCGCTCGGTCAGAAATTAAATTTATAAAAAGTATATAAAAAAAGAGATGAGCATAATGGAATCTGGTGGTTAAAAATATTTTTAAATAATTTTAAAATCGTTCGTTTTTGAGATAATAGTTTACAAATTGCCTATTGGAAAACATCGAAATCAGGAAATCCGGAAATAACAGCTAGAATCTATCAGAGGGATAGCTAATACTAGAATCTTTTTGGTGACGAATTTTTTAGTGATGCCTGTTCAGAATGTTTAATTGCATTACTCATAGGTAGAAACTTATTTCTTTAAAGTGGCATTCTTCAGAGGAATAATAAGATGAAAATGCTGCGAGCACACTGTCGAATTTTTAAAATGCTTTCAATTTTGCTTGGGGCGTTGAAACCTAGAACGGACCTGTAAACAATTTTCGCTTAACTGATATAGACATCATCATGAAAATGAAAATATAATGTATTTGAAAAAATTTCCGGTGCGGAAGATTTTTATTTTAAATTAGATAAAATATCTTGTCTAATACATCACTTTCAGTCTTTATAAATATGGTGCCATAGGTTCCTTTCTTACAACTATCAATGAGCATCTATACAAAAGCACGCATTTTGTGCACGCTGTGTGCTTTACAATTTTTTGGTGATTGTTTCCTTCTTCGAACTACTGATTCAGTTTCAGTATTACAAAACCTAATTCGGATTGAAAATCTAAGTTTCTTTCGAATATTAGATTTGAAAATGGAGCATAAATATGTTCGTTTTACTGATATGAAAAAAATATCATCAAGAATAACTTTAAACATTTAGTTTAGAGTTGAATTGTTACTAAATGTTCCCCAGAGGGAAAACATGAGAATTTTGGCTTAATATTGCATTTTTTTGTGTTGTTTATGAATTTTTCGAGGTTTTCTGACATAAGATGCTGTAATTAATCCTTGCATTAAAAATTTTGGAATGCTTTTACTTTCTTGTATAAGAGGTATATGCATAGAGGCAGTGTTATAATCGTCAAAGAATTCAACCTCGAGATTTGAGTAATTATCCATGTTTTAAGCCAATCATTCACGAACTCTCCACTTCATGCAGATGGAGTGGCGGTACTCCACATCATTCCATTTTCAGCCCGTCTATTTAGGAAGGTCATGCACAGCCGCTGCATGCACAAAATCCACCTTCAGAACGCAAACCTCTATCTGCTCCGGCTTCCTATGAAGGGAGAGAGCCTCCCTCACCTTCCCCCACATATCTGCATCGCTCACATTGCAGCATATTTGGCCCGGTAGTCCAAATGGAACGGGCGGATATTCTGTGTGCTAGGATATTAAAAGCCTCAACCAACCCGCTCCATTTCTCATCGGTGTTTCGCACTGACGGACGATTTTGGGATGGAATAGACAAATTTGTGTGGAGAGGAGTGTTCGTGATTGCCCAACAATAGGCTACGGCCACATGATCGGTTCTTCGCCGTTTCCTCGCGGCGTCCACTTCCCTCAGCGTCCGTATCCAAACCACTACCAGCCACAAGTGCATTTTTCTGATGCGAGCTGTCATTTGTTTCTGCTTTCTAGCGCAACAGAGTTGTTTGTGTGAAACTTTTAACACATTATATATATATATATATATATATATATATATATATATATATATATATATAAAAGATTCATTCCATTTATCTCGTACTTGAAAACGAAGCAAACGTGTTTATGATTTCAATATAGTTTGTTCCTGACATTCTTCCTCTTCAATTAAAAAAAACAAAAATATATTATAGGTTCTTAAATTCTTCTTTAAAGTAAGAAAGAAGAAAGAATTCCTGCTTTAACTTGAACCATAACCCTTTGCCATAATGCAGATTTTTTTTAATTAAGACACATTTAGTAACAAATGTGCCGTGTAGCTGCAAAAGTGGCCATCTCCAAATAAGGAAAATTTTGAGAAAAGTGGATTTTCTGTCACGTCTTGTCAAAATGAGATTTGAAAAATAAAATGCATGCATTCAAAGAGTTTAGGCAATGTATTCTAGTTATCAATTCATGATGATGAGATGTTAAGAGGGTCAAATGGACTTGGTGACAATGAAGTGCTGCTGGTTACTTTTGCAGCTACATGACACAAATAGCTTATTTTATTTATACTAACGTCTAGTTTTGAAGCATCACGAATACTATTTTGTGGAGTACTTCGTAATTTTGAACAGCGATTTGAAAAAGACAAAACAATCAATTTTTAAGAGAGAAATTATTAAAATTAGATTACAATTGGGAAAGTGTTAATAAGTACAATTCTTTTAAAGAATTTTATTTAAAAAGAAAGAGAAAAATGTAAACATTAACAAAAAAGCAATATAAAAGTATCAAAGAATGACTTGAGTAATGTGAAACTAAAATAAATGAAATTGCTAATATTTCAACTGAAATATTCACATCTGTGATATAGAACTGGAAAAAAAATCTATGGAAGTTAGAGAATCATAAGCTCACTATTCAAGTAGTATTCCTTAATATAATTATTGTAAATATCAAGAAATGTAAAACAGAACAGAACAGGGCCAGATTAAGTCCTGTATTTGCCCTCAGGCAAATCAATTTACGGGCCCTCCGTAACTACCAAAGTCAGATTTTTTTTATTGATTTCAATTTAATATGCATATAAGCAGTTTTTATATAAATGTAGTTATGAAAATTTTATATGAGATTTATATGCTGGTTATCTTCAAGAAAGTTAGTTTCATTATCTTGCGTTTAAAATAATTTAAATTGAAAAATTATTTATTTAACAAAACGGTAGAAAAAGCAACAAAATTTGTTTAAGTACATTCCATATACTCATATACAAAGTTTGACAGGGGTGTTGACTTATGAGTCAATCCGTCACCTGTAAGAAAATCGATTGGCCGTACATACCTGCAAGAGAAATTTAAAACATGAAAGCATTGCCAAGAAGAGTGTTTTGAAATTTGAACGGTACTTAATTTTAATTTAACTACGTTGGAGTACATAGCCCTTATAAACCAAATAAAAGTACAAAAATTAAATAACCCTTTAAAAAGGAAGGAAAAAATTTCGAGCCATGAGTCCCCGAAAGTTGTGAGGCTCCTAGAGAGATACCTACTTGATAATCCGGACCTACAACACACCAATATTCCAACGGAGACCACCATAAGCAGCAAAGCGATTATTTCCCGCTCCTGAAAAATAGACCCGAGTGCATCGTTTTGCGGCAGCCGCGAGAATGCAACGAAGAAAGGGAGAAAACGCAGCCCTGCTTTTCAGCATTCAATCTAAAATTCTTGCACGGTTGGCCTTCAAGCAGCGGCTGCAGGAAAACGCTCGTGTGGCCGTAGACCGAAAATCTATTTTTAGAGCTCTGTACTTCTATGAACAAGATAACTCGAAAACATAAGTTAAAATGACGGAATTTGGCACAAAAACAAAATTGTGGATTTCTGTCAGATTTTCGTTTACATATATTGAATGGAAACCTGCCAGTCTGTCTATAAGAGTGTGACCAAGATGACTCAACAACGCAACGAGATAGGCGGTTGAAATTTTGTATATGGTTTTATGACTAGAATTATACATGTGTTTGAACTTTTGTATCCAATCGGTCCGAGCGGATCAAAATGCTTGCTTGATTCTCTTCTCTATACTGCGAAGCTCGAGACACAACGTTCCGTCAAGTGTAAATATAAGAGAAACTGGAGTATTGTGCACCTCAAGTTGGTTTAGTTATTGCTTTTCATTTGCATTGGTGTTCCTATTTCGCACTGTAAAGATTTTCAAACCATTTATATTAGTTGTTCCACTGAGGGCTTCCTTATTTTAAAAATAAACTCTGCAAACGTAATCGAGAGAATAACGAAACTAATGGCAAGTTTAATTTAAAAGCCATCTAATGCAGAAGTTTAAAACCAACAAACAAATGTAATCAACCAGTGGCGCTCTATTTTGTAATCGCAGTACGGAGTCCTAGAAGATAGCTATAAACTGTTATTTGCAGGCAAAAGTTGCTATCGCATCACTATCCATACAAAATGTGCATTTTTCGGTGCACGGAGATGGCTCATATGAAGAGTTAAATTTTCAGACACCCTTCTGCGGTGGGTCAACATAAGAGGGTACATATGCCTCACAGATCGACTATTCAAGCCTTATCCAGTATTGCAGTAATTGCTACGGAAAAGCATTTCCTTCATTATGAACCACAAAAAGAGTCGCAGGGGGTATGATCGGGTAAGTACGAAGACCTGTTAATGTAAGTTTTGAGAGGTAGAAGCAATGACTCTATCCTCAAAGTATTCGTCAAATAAAATAACAACGTTTTCCTGGCAGAATGGTAGGTTCCCATCTTATATAAATGAATAAGTGTATTGTCGATCTTCTAAAACTTGTAGTGTGGCTAGAAATCGTTCCAAAACCACATTGTTGCTATCACGTTTGAACAGCGGAGATATATGAAACTGATAACTCCATGCTTTAGAGCACTTTTTTAAGGAATTTGCCTGGAACTATACAATACAGCTCACTATCAATATCACTAATTTCTAAACTTCTGTACCAGATTTAATTTTAAAATTATGGAGACTTTTGCAGACCACACTGTACGTGTGCACATACTGGTTGCAATAATTACAGTTGTTCACTGAATAGACCCCGCGATCCTAAAAAAACCACTTATATTTTCTCATTCTTGGAGTCTTTAAAGTTTTAAATAGTTTTTTAAACATTAAATGTCTCGTCATTATCAAAGCGACTCAAATATTTTAATTGTGCCATATCTGCCTTTGTTGTACTAAGCTTTAAACCATTGAAATGACCGCCATCCTAAAACGAAATCAAAAATTAAAATCCTTTTCCCTTACGTCGTTTTAAACGATCTTCATACAGAATTCGAAGAAAATCGAACATCGTATTTGGTCGTGATTACTTAACAAACAAATTTACGGTCAACCAGAAGATCACCTCGCTTGGTAAGGAAATTAAATTTTAGAAAATTAATAAAAATACCTACGGGGAATAATAAAATGCAATCTCCTCATTAAATATAATTTTTTACTTTTAAAATAGTTTTCAAATCGAACTTTTTTCGGATAATAGTTTGCAAAGTGGCATTGGAGAATATCGAAATTAGAACATCATGAAATAACAGCTAGAACCTGTCAGAGAGATAGTTGATTCTGGATTCTTTTTACTGACGACTATTTAATTGTTGCCTGTTGAGAATGTTTAGTTGCATTACTCATAAGTAGAAACAAATTTCTTTAAAGTGACATTCTTCAGATGAAATGTAAGAGAAAAATGCTTATAAAACAATCTCGATTTTTTAAAATGCTTTCAAATCTGCTTGAAGATTTTATAAGCAAAGTGGACCAATCCAAAATTTTTGAAAGCTGGCCTAAACATCGTTATGAAATTGAAATATTCTGTGTTTCAAAACCATAGTGGACAAACAAATTTAAATAATTCACTTCTAACTATGCTAAGTATATTTGTTGAATGGCTTCAAAATTTGCTGTTTAGAGGAGAATATGTAAGCTGGATGCACGAATGAAGTTTTTTGAATTTCCGTTCTGGAATAGTCATACATGCTGCTCGAAATATGTAATAAAACTGAGAATTTATGAAAGCGACCATGAAATGACATTCCTAAGTATGTTAAATATATTTCTTCACATTTTAAAAAAATCTACCACTATTTCTAAAGAAGCGCTATCTATATAAATTTTTTATTTTTCACAATGCCCAATCTGGTGTCTGTATTAAAATTCTTTGTCTTATAAAAAGCCCTAATTTAAATATTTGGGCTGGTAATTCCAAATAAAGTCATAATGGTGTTGCTGTTAGTTAACGTATTGCTTGCGCTCAGGGTTCTCTACATCCGGGTCTTCCTATAAGTGTCAGTAAAAAATCAGTTACAGAGCAAACTCGGAAGTGCCATATTATTATTATGAATTCATAATGAGTACTGTATTTATTTAGAAAAAAAATAAGAGGGAAAGAAAGGAGAGTGAGGTATTATATGGGGTTTTGGATCGACTAAAGGGAAATACCTCGCCAATAGTTTCGCTCATGTTTATTTTAATTTAGTTATATTAACGTCCCATTTTGAAGCAACAGGAGGCCTTTTAGGGGGCGGAATACGTAATTTTGACTCTCGGTCAAATAGAGAGGACGACTTCTGAGCTGACTATCCAAACTTCCGCATCACACCAGCGGAAAGACGATTGGTCACTACGTTTGATTTAACGTGGAGCAGGCACAATACACGACGGATCTGCATTGGAATCGGGTTTCGAACCTGGAACCCTCCGGACACAAAGCCAACCCCTTTCCACTAGGCCCCAATGACAAGTTTCGCTCATGAGCCACGCTATTGTGGTGGACACTACGCATTGGGAGAGTTAGTTGTTGATTATTTTTCTGATTGTCTTGTCGTTATTGAGATTGTATTCTACAATTTCTCGGAATGCCGAGTTGTCGTCTATTCCTAGTTTTTCGAAGAAAGTCTTTGAGAGATTTTTGTGGTTGTCTTTGACAGAGGTTTGTTGTATATCTTTCTGGATATCCTTGTTTCTTATAAACCTTGCCGTGTTTCATATTCGTTGAGCAGTTTTGTTTTGTTCTTATCTAAGAGTCTTAGCTGAAGTGGCCCATATCGGTGACGCGTAACTATTAGAGGACGTAGCATGGTTTTGTGAGTTAGAGGTTTAGTGGTTTTTGAAAGCTGGGAGTCACATCCAGTTATGGGAAATAATTTGGCTGTAGCACTTTTGTAGTTTCTCTTGATTTGTTTGGATTAGAATTTTGAAAGTGAGGTATCTATTCAGAGTTACGCCATTGTTCCATTTACCATGTCTTGGGAAAATAAAAAATATATACCTGAAAAGCTTTGGTGGAACTGGGAGATTTCTTTCCATGAGAAATAATCCAATAATTCCCGAATTAATTCCAGAAGAGAGTAATTCCCTGAGAATCCTTCAGTAAATGACTGCTTGATATTTACTGCGTTTATTTGGATTTTATATTCTATTGGTATATTTCTTGTTTTTAGAAGTGCTCAGTTACTTTCTCAGAGATTACATTTGGGTTTTAAACGGCAAAAAGAATAGCAATGATGTCTGCAATTGAGCTGATAATAGTTTCTTCAGTTTGTGGGATATCGTTCATGTACAATTTAGCAAACCCATATATAAAAAATGCGATGTATTTTATAATTCAACGTCGAATAAATAATAACATTTTTTTTAATATATATATTGCCGAGCTAAAAAAAACTTTTAAAGGGTAGGTCAGTTAAAATTCCTAAGGAATAATGAATAACATATGAGATAGCATTTAAATTTCATATAATAAGCATTTTAAAATTCTCAGCATTTGCACTACAAAAATATTAAGGTTTAAATTTTTATGTAGAAGAACGAAAGATAATTTTTAAATTGGTTAGTTTTAAGAATTTGATCATTAGATTCGGTTTACAAATTCATTAGAGCACTATAAATGTGCTTAAATATTATAATAACACATGTGAATGTCATGAAACTCACTCCGTTTGATGAAGCATTATGCCTCAAATTTGCCCTGGGTATGACAGTTGCGCATTACCCCGAGATATTTGAATAATTTCTGAAATAGTGAGACACTTAATTGTGATTTCGTTGATACTCATTAAAAAAGCAGGCATTTAATAGTGATTTTTTTGGAAAAAAAAATGAAAACTTGTGTAAATAACTCGTATTAAAAAATTTTAAGAATTGAAACGGAGAATAGACCTTAAGGTTTTTTTACTGATATTCTGAATTTACTAGAAGATCATATCTTTATCCTTTTCTATTTTTTGCGAAATAAAAAAAAATCTTTTTTGATCTGCGTTCCGCGTTTGCAGTAAGAAAAAAAGCATCTGTGGCTTATTATGTTCAAATCCGTCGTTTCCACAAGGGCATGCTCTTCAATACTAATTTGCTAGTAAAGCAAGGAAGAAAAACGATATTCATTTAACAGGTAAAGAAAAGTTTTACAACTTTATTTAAATTCTTATAAAATGGGAAAAGGGGAGCTTTTCATTCAGTACATTCATGAACGAATATTAAGCAATGATGATAGAAACGCAGAAATAAAATGCAAAGAAGAAAAAAATAGTCATTTTCTTGCAAGCAACTCCTGTTGACATTTCAACAAAACCATAAACGGACTATTTTTTGTATTAAATTTTCGTGATTGGAGAAAACTGGGAACTTAACTTCAATTGCAGTTTAGAGAAAAATTCATAACGCTTATGAATATCTATTATCATCATAGAATGGAATTTTGTAGAAAATTTCAAGAGATTGAAGCTTTTTAATGCATCATTTAGTAATCTACTGCAACAAGCAGATCATAGCTTTAAGCATGCTTAAAAAATGCAACATTAATAAAACTATTACTCCAGAGAATAATCTGTAAAATCTGTTTGACTATCGGTAACGACGTCCTTAAGTCGAAAACACAAAATTTGAAATATCTCTCGGTGATTTTGTTAAGAAGATTATATTTATGAAATCTAAAAGTGTGTTGCCATTGGAAATTTTAAAGATAGTACGCTTTACAGACAATCCCTTATAATTTTTAAACAGAAAATTCATTTAGTTGACGACTTCTTTGTCCTTTTGATGATGTTCATAAATCCAATAAACGATTAACTATAGCAGAATAATCCTAAATGGGCAGTGTTTTGGCTCGACTGCGTCTTATTATTACTATAATGATAACTAAATATGAGTTCCTATCTACACATATGATAAATAATATCCGCTCTGTTACCAGTTTGCGCCGTTTCTTTCCTTCGAATGGAACTTCTAAAATGACTCATAAATGTACTGTTTAGAGGAGAATATATGAACTGAATGTACAAATGAAGTTTGATGAAATGTGATTTTCTTGATTAGTTTCGAATACTGATATATGCTGCTCGAAATATATACTAAAATTTGGATGTTATTGAAGAGCGTATGAAATGGCATTCCTAAGTATATTTGTAGAAATGTGAAAAAAAATCTACCAGTATTTCTGTAGAAAGATTTTTTATATAAAATTTTTATTTTGCTTCAAACTTCAACAAGCTAATATCCAGTTATGGATTTCTTATTAAAGGCCTGAATTTAATATTCGGACTGGTAATTACAAATAAAGTCTATGTAAAAATGTTGATGATGTTGCATTCACAGCATTTGCAACTCAAAAGATAAATTATTACATTTTATTCACAAAATCTTCTATGTTTTTGAAAAATTATTTTAAGTGACCGTATACAAATGTCTTAAAATGCTATAAATTTGTTCAAAATTTTCTAATTACACGTATAAAATTCATGCAAAATTTGATTAACTGTATGCTTTTTAATATTCACAGTAGCAAGTCTTAATTACCATAAAATTGTAAATACTTGTGAAAGAGGTTTCTCTTCTCTCTAATATGGTTACACAGAAATTCTTTGCTCTGGATCTCTTTCGGGTTTGTGTTCGATGCAGCATTACGCCGGGCATCGGACCTGGGTGCGAAAATTGTAGGGGAAGGTGGTGTACCTAGGTCCCATTTTTACTTTCTAATTTTTAATTTGATAATTACTAAAAGAAAGGTAACAAAACAATTTTTCTTTCATATTTTAGGCCGTTATACACAACATATATTTTTTGTAGATTTTTTAAAAAAGTATTTCAGTGCATTATTTACAATTTAAAAAAAGCGCAAATAGGACCAAGGTACACCATGGGTAGTGTACCTTGGACCAGCTATTTCTAGATTTAAAAAATCTAACCGAATAGTTTGAACATAAACATTTATTGGTATTTTAGCTACAGAAAAATGTTAATGAGCACTTTTACTTAATGAGGTCTTAGATTAGACCGAATATAAAATTATTACAACAACAGTTTCATTCCTATGAGTAGGCGTAACCAACATTGTAATTAGACAAGTCATTTCCAAATGTTAATTTCCGAAGCTGTCTTTCAAATCCTCCAGTCAACACGGGATGTGGTAACTTCCACATTACATCACATTTTTCCACAACATAAGTGGTAGACCGTGTAGTTGTCATGCACCAAGGTACACCACTTGGGCATGGTCCAAGGTACAACACTTGGCCATTTCATGGAAAATGGCTGACTACTAAATTGAGGTTAGACTTAACATAATTTCTAACACATGTTATTATAGCTAAAACTGCGATTTATAAGTTAGGCATTTTACTATAAAGTAATTGATGTATGTTTAGGAATTATTAACACAAAATTCAACAGGAAAAAAATTACTTTTGATGGGTCAATTTCCTTTTTCAGGATTCATTCATTCAAATGAGCACCTTGACAAATAAGTTCTGGTACACTGGGACCTATGGTGGCAAGTGTACAAAATACATATAACATTTTCTATACATCTATACAGATGGCGCTGAAATCGGTATAGATTCATGGTACACTTATGTCCAAGGTACACCACCTTCCCTTACATTACCTCAAATGAACAGAAGAGGCAAATTTAAAGAACAAGTTATAGAGTTACACTAACATTTAAACAACATATAAATATTGCATCACATATTGATTAAAGCAAAGTGGTAGCCCAGAGAATACTATACTGTATCGATTATTTTTATTCTTGAGTGAAATTAAATTTGAAATACGCGAAGAATTTGTGTAGAAATTTCAGAAGAATAATGTATGATATGGCAAAAAAGTTACATGGTGGTAATTTTAAGTCTTACAGTAATTGCAAAACAAATGCGAATGCCATAAATTCATAGAAACTTTTAACAATCTGCTGGTTCTTTATTCTTCCTTGAATTAGAGACATTTTGTTTATCAATGTATATTATATCATTACTTATTGAGAAGATTTTTTTATGTTTGGCTTATTGTTGCATTTATGTGTGTTTGAAATTAAATGAACTGAAAAGGCTCATTTTTTGTGATTTTTTATTAAAGTTAGTTTGTAATGCATTTTCAATTCATAATTATTCTGAATGAGTAGTAATAATTACAGTTAAATAGTAAGAATTATTTTCCGCATATTTTCTGTGACAAATAAACATTCTTAGTTCCTTTGAATGATAATGATCTAGAATGAAACGAAATATACATCATAATTCTCAGTTTTAAATAAATGCATAAATATTTTTATATTGATATGATCGGTAGATTAAAGTTTTTCTAAAAACAGTTCATAAAAAATAATTTTTAATTATTAAAATTTGTAATTATTTTGTATCAACATATGTTCTATTGATATTTGTGAATGAATATTTTGCTTTCCGTACGAATAAATTTTCAGATACCATAGTTTTATAATAAAAACCAGCATATAATAAATCACTGTATTTCGCTAAATCCTCGTTTTGGTACAAGAATGGTAAGGATATATTTTTTCATTAAAAAATTCTCTTAAAGCTATCGCAAAGTGTACTTTTATCGGAAGTCGAATGCCAGTAAGCTCCAACCTTTAAAAACGTTCCTACAAAATGTGTGACGTCATGAATTAGCTATCGGGCCTGATTACTAAAAGTCACGGTAGAGGGCGCTGCTTTTGCTTGAGATCGATGCAATATCTACATACATTAATGAGATGACAGGACATGGTAGATAAATGACATAGAGGGTGATTAAAACGAATTAAAGTTGTTTTATGTTATTCCTACTTAATGACTGCAGTACTAGCAAGTTATTTTCATTTGCGAACAGAGAGATGTACCAAACTTTGCTCAAAGGAAAATAGCTAGGTGGTACAAAATCTTCACCACACATTTAAAAAAGGTTAAAGAAGATTTTTAAAAATGTTTTTCTTGGAATTTCGAGAAATGTTTTCAAAAAATTCCCTTAAAAGGAAAAATTTTGATTAGTTTGAAAGAAATCTAACATTCTTTAGCAATTTAATAAAATTTATTTGAAACAGCTTTTAAATTCAATATAAAAATGGTGACATTATGTTATATTTAACATTAAAAATGTATTCTCTTTTGTCAGAGATGTTGCTAAAAACATGTTAAAAAGAAAGTAATAAATAAATAAGAATGAAAATTAAATTAAAAATTCTCAAATGGATGTTTTTTATAGAAATAACAAAACTAGTTCCCAATTTTAATCCACTAGACTCTGTATCATAATTAATAAAAATTATAATAAGTCAAAAGGACAAATTTAGTTTTCTCACAACTTTTTTTTTCTTTTGTTGTATTTATCAAAGCTTTCGCATCCCTTGGGGTAACTATCGAGATAAATACTCTATGGAAAAGTGACAAAAAAATTCCACAGTCTAGTGTTCATTCGGAGATCATTATGTTTGAAAAATGGCGCAGAACTCCATTCATGGAAGTGCCTTGAAAAATTTTCATCAAGACAGAAAAACCTCTTTGAGCTTTCAGTTTAGAATTGAGAAATGCTGAACAATTTTTACTAAATGTTCCTCAGTCTCAAAGAAATGAGAATCTTGGATTAGTATTGCATTTCATTGTGTTTTCTGTGTGTTTTTCGAGGTTTTTTCTGAAATGTGATGCTGTACTTACTCCCTGAATTAAAATATTTGGAATTCTTTTACTTTCTTGCATTTATACGAAGTATTATACATAAAGAGAGTTTTGTGATCGTCAAAGGATTCAACCTGGGGACTTTGAAGAATTCTCCATGTTAATCCACCACTCACGATCTCTTCACTACACTGAAATGGCGTGGTGTTACTCCACAACATTCCACATTTAGGCCAGTCTATTTAGGTAGGTAATGCACCGCCGCTCCATCGAAACCACAAACCAATCTGCTACAGTTCACTCAGATCCACTACTGCGCATACTCCCCCGCTTTCAAAACGACAACCCCGCCTGCTCCAATTTCTTCTTAAGGGAGAGAGCCCCACTCCTCTCCACACGTATCTGCACCGAGCGCATTTCAGCATTTATGTCCCGACATTACAGATGGAGTTGTTGGATATCCAGACTGGCTGGAAATAATAACTTCTGCTCGCCGCCGCTCCAATTCTCATCGGTGTTTTTGCACGCACGACAGGATTTGTCGTGGAGCAGTCTAATTTGGGTGGAGAGAAGTGTTCGTGAATGTTCAGCTGAAGACTTCATCGCAGACTTCTAAGCAGATGTCCAAAAGCCCAGAAGATAAAGTGAAGGTTTTTAATGAATGTAAAAAACCAGAAAACTCGTCCAATGGGATTCAGGCACAAACTATAAAATTGTTGAGAATGTTTATCACATATTATTGAAGAGTATTTAAATTTTCTACAGATTCAGCAAAAATTACAAATTTTTCAATTCGATAACCACATGAATAAAAGGTAAACTTAAAATATCAAAATAACAATGACTGCTCTTGAACGCAAGTAAACGCAGATTTTCTCTTCCACAGAAAATATTATTGAACTAATCAAGCTCGGAGCGCTGCTGTAACATCTTTTGAGGTTAATTTTCGATGTACTCGAGGCCTCTCTTTTGATAAACATTTAAACTCACGCTGAAACGGCCAGAAGGCAGAATTACCCTCGTGTATTTTATAATACTTGAAAGCACATTCCAGAACAATTAATTTTAAATAATAATAGACAGCACGAAGCAATATCTAATCTAATTATCTTTATTTACATGTCGAGAGGTGAACGAAAATCTATCAAATAAAATCTGAAAAATTACAAGGATAGACACACGACAATTATTTTGGGGAGGTCGCAGTAAATTAGAACCGCAGTCAGATGACGAGGACGAGAAGACACTTGAGGTCTATAATTATTAAATACTAATTCATAAGTGTCGAAGTGCAGAAAATTTTTGATATTGAGGATTTTATTAGACGTTCCTGTGAATATATACAAAAATATCTTAGTCAATATAAAGTTTATGACCATTAAAACAATTGAATAATTTGCCCAATATCGATACATTTAATTGTGATGCCCTTAATACTGAAATAGAGCAGACATTTTATGGAAATTTTGTGAATACTGATAAAAATGAAAAATTATGTAAATAAATCGATTTTAAAAAATGTCTAAAAGTTTAGAGTGGACGGAGAACAAAGCATTTTTTTTAGACGCGAGGTCTACTATTTAGAGAACTACTATTATGGATTAAATGTATTGGTATTCAGAGAAATGAAGAATTAATTTTCAATAAGTTTATACCAATATTTTAGAATGAGAAGATCGCATAACATTTTTTCTTTTTTTGCACAAAAAGTGATAATACTAATATCTGTTACTTGCGTTCGTAATAAGCAAATATCCTGCATCTGTGTCTTCGTATTATGATATCCGTCATTTTCAAAATGGATATCTATTATATACTAACTTGGCAGCAAATGAAGGATGAGAACGGTTTTACATTTTAAACGTTAATGTATTGATAAGTCACTATATAAATTCTTTAAAAAATTATGTTTATTGTTTCATTAAGCGCATACATAAGAGAATATTAAGCAATAATAATAGAAATATTTTGCACTAATAAAGAAATCCAGAAACGTAGAGCAAAAGAAAAAAATTCTAAATTTTATCTTCCTCTCAGCAAGCTATCAATCTTAACATTAACGTTAACAATTCATTAAAACAATAAATAAACCATTTTATTTTGTTTTAAATTTTAGTTCTTTGTGCATAATGCAAATTCCAGCTCATGTTCAGTTTCTATAAAAAATTTTAAGCCTCATGAATATCTCTTAGCAGCACAGAATCGTATTTTTATATAGAAAATTTCAACAGATTTCTTAAATTTGTTTAGAAATCGGAGACGACATTTTTATGTCGAACACATAATTTGCGAAATATCTCTCGATGACTACGATATCCACAATTTATATACATGATATTTTTTTCATTAAGATTCTATAATTGAAAAGAACAAATGTGTTGACGTACGGAAATTTTGTAGATAGTACAGCTTTACATATATAGATAACACCTTGTGAAATTTTTAGACGAACAAGCCTTCAGTGGACGTAATTATTGTCTTTAGGATGATTTTTTATAATTTCAATATACGATGAACGATGGCAAAATAATCCTAAATGGAAAGAGTTTTTTCGTCGATTCTATCTTAAAAATACTATAATAATATCCAAATATATATTTTTACCTATTCATAAAATATATAATTAGCTGCAGTGTCACCAGGTGGCATCGTTTCTTTCCTCCGAATGGAACATCTGAGAATCGCATGTAATTGTAATGTTTCGAGGAGAATATATAAAATGAATGTTGGATTGACATTTGTTGAATTTGCTTTTACGAATAGCGATACATGCTGCTTGAAATATTTACTGAAATTGACAATTTAAGAAAGCGCCTCTGAAATGTCAGTTCTAAGGACGGTAAGTATATTTATAGAGGCGCTTAAAAGAGATTACCACTATTTATATATAGGTTTTTTTCTATATAAGATTTTAATTATTACTTAAAACAAGTGCTCCGAATGTACATATCTTAAGTTTAATTAAGGTCCGACTTCGTATATTCGGGCTGGTCAATACAAATATAGCCTAAGACATATCGACGGTGCCGTGGGTTAACGTAGTGTTTAAACTCTCTGTTCTTAACATTTGCACATTGCTATTACTGGGAAAGATGTGGCATTAGAAATTCAATTACAGGGCGAAATCGTAAGTTCCTTATTAATATAATAAAATAATATTGTTTATCGTTACATAATATCGAATTAAAAAAGAAAAACAAATTTAAGATATAGAATAAATAATTGAGTGAGTTATTATACAACGGAATTTTGGATTTACTGAGGGGTAGTACACTGCCATTCGCACAAGAATGAAGAAAGTGTGGTGGGTCAGTACGTATTAGGATGGTTAGCTGCTGAGTTAGTTAGTCTTATATATGAATGTATTGGGATGGTATTCTGCAATTTATCGGTGTGCCGGGTAGCCTTCTGTGTCTATTTTTTGTCGCAGATTTTGGCAGAGGCTAGTTTTAGATTTTTTTGGATATCCTTGTTTCTTAGAAACCATGCCAAGTTACATATTCGGCGAGCAGTTTTGATTTCTAGGAATTCTTAGTCTTTTCTATGAGTCTTAGCTGCAGTGACTCATATAGGTGAAGCGTAACTAAATAGAGATCGCAGCATAGTTTTGTAAATTAGAAGTTTAATGCTTTGCGAGAGCTGGGAGTCGCATATAATTATGGGGAATAATTTGGTGTAAGCGAAGTTTCTCTTAATTTTTTGTATCTGGTTTTTGAAAGTTAGGTGTCTATCACGAGTTACGCCAAGGTATTCTATTTCGTTAAGCGACGGAATAATTTTTTGAACAACTTCAGTAAAGTAGGCAGATTTCTTTTCCATTAGAAGTAGACTTCTCGATATTTCCTAACGTTAATTTTGATTTCCCATTGGCTTAGATATTTTTGAAATGTTTGGAGGGCTCACTGAAAATGTCTTACATTACATTTCTGTGTTGATTGTTAAAAAGAACATCAGCGTCGTCTTCAAAAAGGATGATGATAGTTTTTCCAATTTGTGGAATGTGTGTGATATACTATTTAACACTATCTTATATAAAAAAAAATACATGGCATTCAGTAATTCAAGGTCGAAGAAATAATAGCATATGGTTTGGAATATATTAATTGCAGTGTCAAAGAAATCACTTTGCAGATATGTTGACAAAGACAATGACATTAGAAATTCCTAAGGAATAATGAATATCGTGTGCGATAGCATTTAAATACTATACAATAAACATTTTAGAAATTACAACATTTCGACTACAAAAATTTAATGATTAAAATCCTTTTTTACAAAATCTAAATATAATTTATAAATTGGTTTGCTTTCAAACATTTAATTTAAGACTTTGTTTACAAATAGTTTGAAGCAAACTTGCTAAAAATTTAATACTAACATGTATAATACTCATGTAAAATTTGAAGAAGTATATGTGTTTTAATATTTACAACAGCAGTTCTAAATTACCAAAAAAATTAATCAACTTGCAAGACAGGTTTTATGTTTCTTCAATAGGCTACACATATGTACTCAGGAAATCCTTCCGGTATTCTTTTCACAAAGGATTTATTCCAGAAATCGGTCCTGGATGCGAAAGTTGTACATTATCCCAAATGAACAAAATACAACTTGTCCATATTAAATTAAAAACTACTATTGGAAGATTGATATATCATTTTATTCAACATGACATATAAATAATGCATAGCACATTGAATAAAGCAAAAAAATACCCTAGAAAATATTATATTGTTTCGAACATTTTTATTCTCAAATAAAATTATTTTTCCAAAATAGTCTATCTACAAGCATGGTTTTAGAAATTTCAGTGAAATAATGAATTATATGGCAGAAAATTACAGATTACATTGTGGAAGTTTTAAAATATTACAGCAGTTGCAGAACATAGACGATTGCCGTAAATTTAAAGAAACTTTTATCAATCTGCCGGTTCATTATGATTTGTCCGAAACAAAAGATATAGCGAAGAGAAATGTGGTTACAGTTACGATTTGAAATAAGTATGGTATTTTCAGTAGCTGTCCTGTTTCTTGAGTATCGCTGCGATCAGTTTTCAAACACTTCACTCAAACATTAGAAATGAAACAATCTACTATCTATATAAATACTGGAAATTAAGGAAATACAATGAAATACCGTGAATTCTCGGGAATCGAACTAATTGGGGCTGCTCACTGTTAGGATTGGGGAAATTTCGGATTGTCAAGGAATTTCCCTAAAAAAACTCTTGACATACCAAATGCAGTAGAGTATTGCTTTTGGGATCTCTCTGAAAGAGTACGGAAAGGGCTTGCTAGCGGCTAACCGCCCCGTAACAGTGGAAACACAGTGAAAAAATTGAGGGTGTACAAACAAGCCTCATGCTGGAGTGATTCACAGTTACTATAAAAACGCACGCTAAAAATAGTCTACTGGGTTAAAAGTGGCGGGATTTGTTTTACCTATTGTCTAGTCCGTCCGAGTTCAGTCAGTGTTCGCTTCACTGATCTCGCATGCATTTCCCCAACGAAGCCTCTCATTGTGACGTTGTATAGGAGTGTTGATCGTGTGTTGAAGTGTTAATTTTGTTTTCACTACATTTTATTAAAATATCGTTACTGTTACATAAGTCATATAAATGGCTGTTAGCTAGCAATAACTAATTTAATTATCCTGTAAAAATCTTGTTTATTTAAAGCTCAACACTGATACGATACTTGGAAAGAGACTGGCTAATAAGCTGACTATATAATTACAACTAATTTTTTCAGACTATAATATTTTAATTAAAAATCTGCATAAGTATGTTAAAAACACAAAATAATACGAATGATAATAATCACTCATGAAAAGGACTCGGAATTGACCGAGATAAATGATCATAAAAAGATACAGATTTATTCACATCGGTAAGTTTAATGAAGACTCTCCACTGATAATATATCAATTCGCGCTAATCACATTTATCATATCATTTTCAGAACGACTTATATAACAAATAAATGGACAAAATTTTCAAAACCGTAAAATATCAATTGAATTTCGAACCGATTTCTCAAAACAATAGTCATCTCAAAATGACATATAATAATATTCTGATATCAAAAAATTGAAATAAATTCTTACTATTATCATTAGCATGATTAAAATAGCTCACAATTTATTTAATGTCAAAGCCGATAAAAGTTTTAACTCAATTGCTAAGCATGCTATTTTTGTTTTTGTAACATACATTTCAAGGCAACATAAATCTTAATCTTACTTTTACAATTAACTAAATATTATTTCAAAATTGTGTTACACAAAAAGAAATAGCGAGTATCTACCAGAGCTGATTATGCTCTTATAAATTCTGATAGCGTTTTAACAAACGATCGCAGTGTCATTCCTTGGGAAGCATGTAATATCAGGGCCTGTTAAGGAACTGTCAATGAATAATGACTGCCAATGTCTCTATGTATTATAAATTTCATTACAAATTGATGAATATTTTCTTAAGTAAAATAATGTATTAAAACACCTTTTTATCTTTGTTTTTTGCTGTAGAAAGAAGAAAGTGATCATCCTAAAATATTAACACGTATTTTGAACTAGAAATTTATTATATATAGCGAAGGTCTAGCCTTTTAAAAAAGATTGCTGCAGGCTTTACCATCTTCTATTGACTAATGAGTATTTGAAACCCATGTCAGATTGCTTAATAATGCAAACACCAAAAATAGAAGATTTCATTCTTACCTCTGTTGATGTTCTCTTTAACAAGTGACATTTCTAAGCATCATTATTTTTTTGTTTTAGAATTCAAAAAAACATCCGCAAGTAATGCTTACATAATCTGATAAATAAAAGATAAGCACGTTCGAACCTACTTTTGACAATTCTGTTAATATTTTATAAGAGTTATTTCAAAGGAAATTACTGTGTATGTACTCTTTTGTGGATGTAGCGGAATAGCCAGGTTTCCAGCTTGTCCGGTGGCAAGTGGGCCCACTTGCACGTTAGTCAATTTGTGTCCCCAGGTTATGTTTGTGTGAAAGAGAGAGAGACAGAAAGTGAAGAACTATTTTTCTAGCAAATCTCCTATGCTCTCTCACACTTAATTTTCAGTTTGGTTAAAAATTCACAAAATAATAATATAGTTCCAAATATAGAATATGCTATACTCCCATCAAAATTATTTCCAATTCAATCAGTAATTTTAATTCTATTAATATATATGATACTTGTAAACGGAAATTAATTATATATATATAACCGAGTTTTACATAAGGAATAGATTATATTAATTTTTTACGTTAATTTATATTATTTAAACTATATATTATGGCACTGTAGATATGAGTCTGTCCTTATTGACTCCTGGCAACCAATGTTTTCAGATCCAGTCCGCCACGGGGTGAGGGGAGTAACCTTGTGCTGAAATGATTCACGGATAATATGGAAACGTTCTAAAAATAGCTACTGGTTAAAAGTGTCGGTGTTTGTTTAGTTGTTGTCTAGTCCGAACGAGTCTAGTGAGTGTTCTCTTCACTGATCTTGTATGCGGTGCCCCTTCGAAGCCTGTCATTGTTACGTTGTGTCGAATTGTTGATAGGGTTGAAGTATGTGTCTCGTGAATGAATAAATTCTTGTTGTAGTACAGTATCACTTTTCAACATGACATAGTTTCATGGTATCCAAGAATGAAGATCAAGATAATCCCGAGGAAAATGACAAAGAAGATGTCTCAACACATCTTGTATCATACGGAGATGCTGTTAGTGCCACACTACATGGAACAACACGGTCCGGCTACATCGACCGACGTGATGTTTATCCGGCACCGGCGGAAAATCGCATCAGCATGTTTAGTTCAATATGTAGAAAGAAGATTACTGATTTGGTTTCTTCTACTAAAACCGCTTTGTTCATTCTTATATACAAATTCAATTGTTTCTTTGAAATTAGGAATAAACATTAGATTTATTTCTGATTCAAAATTGTTACTATTCCTTCAGTTTTTAATAAAATGTTTTCGGAAAATTAAAAAAAAATCTCTCATTATATCTGAATTTCCGGATTACTGGGTTCGAATTACCGAGGATCACTATAAGTGCGAATTATAGTTTCATTACATTTGGTGGAAATATCGTTACTGTGACATAATTCATCTAAAAGGGCTCTTAGCCAGTGACAGTAATTTAATTATTATATATATTGTTTGTTTACTTAAAGAACAATTCTGATAGATACGAGTATCTGCAAGAGACTTGCTAATAAGCTGATTAATTGTTTTCACACTACAATTTTTTAAAAGCAGAAATCTGCAAAATTTCATCTATGTTAAAAGCTTAAAATAATATGAATGATAATATTCTCTCTTAAAAATGATCTGAAATTGACCGAGATAAGTGATCATAAAAGACACTAATTTATTCACAATCGTATGTTTAATGAAAACTTTCCACAGATTATATATCTATTTGTGGTAATCACATTTTTCAGAATGACTTAAATAACAAATGACTAGGAACAATTTCAAAACTGTGTTAAATACCAATTCAATTTCGAACCTATTCTCAAAAGAAAAGTCATCTAAAGATGTCATGAAATTTGATCCTGATATCTAAAATTTAAATAAAACATTAATATTATTATTAGCATGTCTAAATTAGCTCAGAATTTATTGAATCTGGCTTCGCAGATAAAAGTTTTAATTCAAATACTAAACATTATTTTTTGTAACACATATTTATCGCAATGCAACATAAACCTTAATCGTGAACTTACATATAAATAAATATTATGTTAAAAATGTATAACCTAAAGAGAAATAGCGAGTATCTACCAGAGCTGACATTGCTGTTATAAACGCTGATAACGGACTTATAAACGACCGCATAGCCACTCGTTATGAAGCATGGAAAATCGGTGCATATGAACTCAGACTCCTATTATGGAAATCTCAATCAATAATAACTGTCAAGGTCTGTATGTATTAAAAATTTCTACTGGTTTTTTAAGTGAATAATGCAATAACATCTATTTTACACTAGAGTTTTGTGAAATATAGCGAAAGTCAAGCTTTGTCAAAGAGGATGCTGCATGTGTTACTATTTTTTACTGACTAGAGTATATGAGGCCCATGTCAGGATGCTTGGTCATGAAACCATCACTAAGTGATGTGGGGTGGGTAATTACCCAGTGGTTAGGTAAAAAAAATTTATTTACCCCAAGCCAAGGTAAATAGCCAAAAACTGGGTATTTTGAAAATAAAGGAAAAGAAAAAGCATTTGCAAACAGTGATTTAAAATGAAATAAAATTTTTAGATACCCCAAATTGGGGTATTTCGAAAAAAAATGTTTCCGAATGCTGATTTAAAAAGAAAACTTTATAAGTATCCAAACACTGGGTATTTTGCAAAAAAAATATTTACAAATTGTGTACAATAAAATTTACAAATACCCAAAAACTGAGTATTTTTCAAAAAAAGTATTTGCAAATGGTGATTTAAAATGAAACAAAATTTATAAATGTCAAAAAACCTGGTATTCTGCAAAAAAAGTTGCGAATAATGATTCAAAATGAAACAGATAAAATTTATAAATATAATACATAGTTTAAAATATTTTTAAATTAAAAATTTGATCAATTTTTTTAAAAAATCAGGATTCAGAACAAACTATTCCCCAACTTCAACGGGATCAGAGGATAGTTTACTTTACTGGTTGAAAGCAACGAAAATTACAATTGAATAACCATTTTGAACACTTGTTGTTGTACAGGTAGCGGCAGTGAAGCTTCTGATTCATAGTTTTCTCATAATGCCATGCTACAAGTCAGGCATTCTTGTTTCGATGTAAAGAAGAGTTAATTCCTTACTCCAATTGTATTAATATAACGGTAAATTTTCGGCTGAAAAGTAAAAAAAGGAATAATTTAAGAAGGATAAAATTATACGATGTAAGTATTGTGATGTTGAGTACAAACATGCCAATGTAAGCAAAGTAGAGAAATAAGTCCTGTTGGCTTAAAAGAGGTTTTTGAAAGGGATGCAATAATGAATTTTGTTTTAAAGAAATTCCACCATGACAAATACATCAAAGTTGGAGTGTCAAGAGCATTTAAGTACTGATGTTGATGGTTCAGATGAACCCCGCCTAGCCAGTTAAATATCTTCAAATAACACAACATTTTCAGCAACAAGAAGTTTATTATCACTTTTAAAAACTGTTAGAACTGAAGCATGTGCTAACTTTTCATCAGAAATATCTCGTTCTTTGACTAATTAATCCAAAACGAATTATAAAGAATTGTATCTTTCATTTTAGTTCCCATTATCAGCACTTTATCAGTTCAAAACCAAAATCAACATCTCCTTTTTCTAAGTTAGTTTAAATTAGCTCTCTTTTTTTAAGCGAAGAAAATAGAGTTTTATTCATTTACTCACTGTAATTAAAAGGGTTGACATTTTAATCACGTATTTTATGTAAGATGCATGATGTACTGTTGCATTTATTTTTTCTGATTGAATTTGCTAGTTTTTATAAAATTTAAAATGTTGCAAAAGGTTCATATTTTCCTAGTTTTTCTTTTTTACCTTACTTTACACATTATATATAATGTGTGTATACATATAGCAATATCAAAATACACACCACTGAATGAGTTTTATATGGATAGAGATATTTGAAAAATAAATACCCGGGTAAATACCCATTCCTTAAAAGAGAAATACCCGGGTATTTTATATCACTGTCCACCACTAGTCTTTCTTTCGCATATCGACAAAAAGCGTTTAATCTGTTACTTTAGTTTTTTCACACGCATAATGATTTCGCTAATGCCGCTACTCTTAGTTATAAAATTGTTTTCCTTCAAATCTGATTTTGCCGGCAATGATATTATTGTCATGAATGTGATTACTAGACCAGTATGGCTTGCGGTATTCTTGCATTTCTTACTTAACTTGGGACATGGGGCTGAGTGGTTTGATTGCTTCGCTGTAGTTGCAGACCAATTTTTAAAAGAATATTGTTCATAGCGTTTTTTTTTTTGCAATTTTGGCAGAGTCTTAGCTTTAAGATGCTTCCGGATAATTTCATCTCTGACGTACCAGGGAACGCCGCTGATTTTTCTGATGGTTTTGCTTTGAAGAATTTTCAGTCTGGAAACGTGGTTATTCTACTGATGTGCATATAGTTGAGGCGCAGATCATGAGAGTTCTACGCATATTTTTATAAATAAAAAAATTGTTCACTTTAAAGACCTTTGATTTGTGGCGTTCAACTCGTTCATGTACTTACCGAACTATAAGTCTTTTTCTACTTAAAAAGTTTATCCAAAATGTAAAAATAACGTGAAACGTTTAATGATTGGCACATGCGCATTATCTAAGAGATTACATTAGTTTAGATGAAAAGGTTCAGTTGCATTCTTCATTTGATTATTATTTTCAACCTATGGTTAAACCTATTGATAAAAACTGAAAATGTTTTTTGAACAGCAATACACTAAATGTGAAAAAATTAACCGGAAGTTTCTTTTATATGAAAATGAAAAATTCTACCTATTTCCTATTAGCAGTTTTTCTTTACATTGACTATTCAGTATTCCTTGCAGAACGATATATTTAGGGATGCATTCACAAATTCATATGCATGTTGAACATTCATTTCATGTATACATGTTATTTTTAAACTGTGATATATAAATGCGTCACCAGTACAATGTAAAGTTTCGAATCTAATTCTGCTTTATAAAGGCGAAATAGGCGGATGAAATTTTGCATAAGGTTTCATCACTAGAATAAAAGATGAGTTTTAAACTAATGTATCCAGTCGGTCAAAATTGTATACGTGATTGTTTCGTGTGGAGATCGATAGAATAATGAAACCAGTGGTAAGTTTATTTCTAAAGCCGTCTTATGTAGAAGTTTCAAAATTATTACATATGTTGCCACCAAGTGGCGCTCTAATCTGTTATCGCAGTGCGTACTCCTAGAAGGTAGCTATGAATTGTCCTTTTCAGTCAAACGTTGAAAACGCAACAGAATCTATAAAAAATGCAGATTTTTCGCAGCAGATAGATAGCGCATACAAAAAATTTAATTTTCTGAAACCCTCTGTGGTGGGTCAATGGAAAAGTGTACATATGTCTCACAGAGCAACTCTTCAAGCTCATTCAGTGGTGAAGGACTGTTTCTGAAAACAGTACCCTCCAATGTGAACCACAAGATTTAATCGCAGGAAGTAAGAAAGGGTGAGTACGTAAGATTGTTAAACTAAGTGTGAGTAGCTCGAAGCAATGACTCTATAATCGAAGTATTCTTCAAATAAAGTAAAAACCATTAATTTTTAGTATGGTAGTGCCCCATCTCATATAAACGAATAAGTGTCTTGTCGATCTTCTAACACTTGGCTGCAACGGAAATGAAAAAGAAACATCTACCACTATTTTTATAGAATTTTTTTAAAAAAATTTTATTTTTTACTCGAATCACTGAATGACACGAAATATCATCATTTCTTTTAAAAAAAGCCTGAATTTAAAGATCCCGGCTAGTAAAAACAAATAAAGTCGTTGTCATAATGGTGGTTCTGTTGGTTAACGTATTGCATGAACTCAGTGTTCTCAACATCCGGATCTTCCTATAAGTGGCATTACAAAATCTGTTAAGAGCAAATTCGGAAGTGCCACAGTATTATTATGAAATCATAATGTGTACTGTATTTAATTAGAAAAAAAAGAAAGGAGAGTGAGATATTATATGGGATTTTGCATTTACTTAAGGAATTACCTGGATTTAATTAACATCGCTTTTAGTTTCGGTCAGGTTTAGTTTAATTTAGATATATTATTGTCCCGTTTTGAAGCAACACGAGGCCTATTATGGGTAGGACCTCTCACTTTTGAACCTCAGTCAGATAGCGAGGACGACTCCTGAGCTGGTATCCATTCTCCAAACTTCCGCACCAGAGGAATGATGATTGGTCATGTACGTTTGATTTCACGTTCAACAGGCCCAATACACGACGGATCTTCAGTGGAATCGGGTTTCGAACCTGGAATCCTCCGGAACTAAAGCCGAGACCTTTCCCCTATTCCACAACTAATGTTCTGGTTAGCTGCTGATTATTCTTCTGATTGTCTTGGGGTTATTGAGATTGCATGCTACAATTTCCCGGAATGCCGAGTTGTTTGTCACTTGTTTTTCGAAGAAATTCTTTGAGAGATTTTTGTTGTAGTCTTTGACAGAGGTTTGTTTGATATCTTTCAGGATATCATTGTTTCTTGTAAACATTGCCTTGTTACATATTCGGCGAGCAGTTTTGTTTTGTACTTCTCTATGGGTTTTAACTGCAGTGGCCCATATAAGTGAAACGTAACTAATAAGAGAACACGGCGTGTTTTTGTAATTTAGAAGTTTAGTGGTTTGTGTGTGTGAGAGCTGGGAGTCGCATCCAGTTATGGGGAATAATTTGGCTTTAGCACCTTTGTAGTTTCTCTTGATATTTTGGATGTAATTTTCGAAAGTGAGGTGTCTATTCAGACTTAAGCCAATGTTTACTGTTTCAATTTCCAGGCCTTGGGAAAATGAAATAGTATACCTGAAAAGCTTTGTTGATGCTGGGAGAATTGTTACCCATGAGAAATAGACTGCTTGACATTTATTAATGTTTATTTGGATTTTACATAATATTAGCAATTTTTCAAGTGTTTAGAGGTGATCAGTGATGTTCTCAGATTTACATTTGGGGGTTAAATGGTGTAAAGAACAGTAGTGTCGTCTGGAATTACGCTAATAATAGTTTCTTCGATTTGTGGTATATCGTTGATTTACAATTTATCACTGCCCTATATAAAAATGCTTTGTACTTAATAATTCAAAGGCGGAGAAATAATAATATATGGTTTGGAATATATATATTCCCGAGCTAAAGAAATGTTTTAAAGTGTAGGACCGGAAAAATTCCCAATGAATAATGAATAACGTGTGAGATAGCATCTAAATTTCATATAATCAGCATTTCGAAATTCTCAGCATTTGCACTACAGAAATTTAAGATTTAAATGATATTTACAAGAACGAAAGATTATTTACAAATTGGTTTATTTCTAAGATTTAGATCATAAGATTCGGTTTAAAAATGAATTAAAACACTATTATCTTTCTTAAATTTTTGTAATAGCACATATGAAACTCACTTTGTTTGATGAAACATTATGCCGGATATCGGGCATGGGTATGAAAGTTGTACATTACCCCAAATGAACAAAAAAGATATTGTCTCCAGGTTGATTAAAGGACTATTATTCGTGATTTAATATAGCAATTAGTTCAACATAACATATAAATAATGCATGACACATTAAATAAAGCAAAATAATTAGTTACAATTTGAAATAGGTTTGGTATTTTCAGTGGCATTCTGCCTCTTGAGAAGCGCTGCGATCGGTTTTCAAACAGTTCACTGAAACTTTGACGGCGAGGGAAGCTATAATCTCTGTAGTTTTTGGTTCTCACGTCACTGTTGAAATCTTTTATTTTAGCCTAGCAGGTTCTAAATTGAATGATGAATTTAGGATATACAGAAGTTAACATCACGAATTTCATTTATTGTTATGCTTTATTTCTTAAAAAATACTGTTAATTTATATAATAGTTTGAAATACATTAGATCCTTGGGAATCCGAACTTATTTTGGATGATCTCTGTTCGGATTCCGAAAAATTCGCATTATCCGGGAAATTCGATAAAATACTATTGATATAAAGAAGCAATAGATTACTGAGTTTACGCTCTCTGAGAAAGAGTACGGAAAAAGCTATCTGCGATTCCATACCTTGCAGCCGTAGGCAAACAAGTTGAGGGCAGTACCATTATGCTGGAGTGATTCCCGGTTACAAAAATTAGCCAACTGGCTTAAAAGAGGCGGGTGTTAGCTTTACATGTTATCTAGTCTGCCCGAGTCAAGTCAGTGTTCGCTTCACTGATCTTGTATGCGTTTACCTATGGAAGCATTGTTACTTTGTGTCTAAGGGTTGATCGTGTTGAAGTGTCTGTCATATGAATGAATAAATTCTTTTTAAAGTAAAGTATCACTTCCCTAATTGGCATACTTTCACTGTTAAAGATTCAAGATGAATATAATCAAGAGCAAAGTGCAGAAGAAGACGCATTGAGAGGTCTTATATCACAAGCAAATGCTGCTATTGAACTTGAATTGGCGTTACGCTAAGTAGAACAGCACATGGCCGCTACACCAACCGACGTGATGTTTATGCGGCGCTGGCGGAACAGCGCATCATCAAGGAAGTTGAGTTCCTTTCGTCAGAAGAAGATAACCAATTTTGTTTCTACTTTTTTAGGCGCTGTATTCATTCTTGGATACCAATTCAATGGCTCTTTTAAGTTGTTAATAAACATTAGCTTTGTTTCTAATTCTTAATTGTTATTATTCCTTCATTTTTAACTAATTTCTTTTATTATTATTATTATTATTTCTTGTTAGTATCTTATTCTTATTTTTATTTCTTTTAAGTTATAATTAGACATTAGCTTTGTTTTTAATTCTTAATTTTTAATCATTTTTAATTAAAAAACTTCTGAAAATTAAAAAAATATGTTTGTATTTTCCGGATTCCTTGGGTTCTTATTACCAAGGTTCTACTGTAGGTGTTGTATTTTCATTGCATTTGAACAAATTTAGTTACTGATACATAATTCGCCTAAAAGGGTTGTTAGCCAGCGACAAGTAACTTCATTATTCTGTATTAATTTGTTTATTTAAAGCTCACTTCTGATATGATCTTTGGCAAGATACTGACTATATAATTACAAGTAATTTTTTCAGACTGTAAATCTTTTAAGTAGAAATCTGGAAAAATACATAGGAGGAATTGAGGTAGGTTGATACGCGAGAATAACGATACAGTTCATAAATTTTAATGATTGGAATGACATCCCCTCATATAAATGCCAAGGTTACCCTTAGCCCACGGTATATTTTTAGATCATGTTAATTCAAAAGTTAATTTACAAATGAATAAAAGCTAATCTTCTAATCTAAGTGAATTTTACTCAAAGTGCGTGTTGTGTGATTTCTTTAACTGGTTACGTTTTCCAGCCAGAGAATCTGCTCCAAAGTTAGGAAAAAACATTTATTTTTCTTAACTATATTAAGTGTTGAGGACTTTCAGCGTTGATTTTGCGTTAGCGCTTATTTTAATTAAAAATTGGCCTTCTCGTGAACGTCCAGAATTAGACTTCCCCGAGACAGAAAATCTATTTTCAGAATCCTGTCCGTCTAAGAACATGATGACTCAAAAATGCAACAAATTAAGTGGATGAGATCTGGTGTGCTGTTCTTCCACGAAAACTGGAGATTTCTGTCAGATTTTGGGTGAAATGTGTTGAGTGGGATTCTGTCAGTCTGTATGTTTGGGGATGAGGATTATACTCAAAAGCACAGAGAGTGAGGTGGGTGAAATTTGTCAAACGGTTTTAAGACTAGAATTAAACATATTTTTCAAATTTTGTATCCAATCGGTCAAAGGAAAGAGTTACAAAATGCATACTTGAGTCTCTTCTATCTACTGCGGAGCTCAAGACAGAACGCGGCGTAACGTGTAAATTTAAGAAAAACTTGAGTGTAGTGCACCTCAAGTTGGCTTACCTTTTTCTTTGTTTACAATGGTGTTTCTATTTCGCACTCTAAAAATTTTGAATTCATTTATACAAGTTGTTTCAAAAAGGGCTCCTTAATTTTAAAAATAAACTCGGCAACGGAAATAATGAAACCAAGTGCTAAATTTATTTTGAAAGCTGTCTGGTATAAAAGTTTTAAAATTAGTTACAAATAATGCCAGCAAGTGGCGCTCTAAACTGTTATTGCAGCATGGAATCCTAGAATATAGTTATAAACTGTCCTTTTCAGGTAATCGTTGTAGACGCAACACAATCTATGCAAAATGTACATTTTTCGCAGAGAACAGCAAACGAATTTACGACTAGAATTAAAGACGGTCTTAAATTTTCTATCCACTCGGTCAAAGGAAAGAGTTCTAAAATGCCTACTTGATTCTCTTTCCTCTACTACGAAATCGATAAAGATTTGTTGCCAGATGTAACACAGAAATTGTGTCAACACAATTTATGAACTCAATAGTCGTCAAGAGGCTGAAAATTTCTTTCCATTAATTCACATATTTATTTTGATTTAAGATATATTTCCTGTCGAGTTCTGACTTGAAACTTTTATTTTAAGCCAAGCAGATACGTAAAGAACACCTTGAGATGTCAGACTTCCAAATGACAGCGAAAGAAAGATACTTGCTCTCTCTAACTGCTTTAGCTAAAATCACATTTTCATGACTCTGTTCCGCTCGAATCCACTGCCATTATTGTGACAATCCGACCTGAAAATTAAGAAACATAATAAGATATTTCAGAATAAGGATTTAAACAAAAAAAATTGTTATTTTTTAAAGGTTAACAGAACAAAGGTAATTTCTGTACATCTCGGTTAGTGGAATCTATTGGGATTCAGGCAGAAACTATAAAGTTGTTGAAAACTTGCATCACATATTATTGAAGAGTTTTTAAGTTTCTACAGATTCAACAGTGATTATATTGTCTCAATTCTATAACTACACGAATAAGAGTTACACTTACGAGATCAAAATAACAATGACTGCTCTAGAACGCAGATTTTCTATTCCACAAGAAATATTACTGAAATAATCAAGCTCGGCGCGCTGCTGTACACATCTTTTGTGATTCATTTTCTATGTGGTCGAGGTCCCTCGTGTGATAAACATTTAAATTAACGCTGAAACGGCCAAGAGGCTTTATTACCCTCAGGTACTTTACAAGAATTCAAAGCAAACAAATAATTTAAAATAATATTAGAGACCACGAAGCATTATTTAATCTAATTGTCTTTATTTACATACCAAGATGTGCACGAAAATGTATCAAATAAATTCTGAAAAATAATAATTACATTAAAGTCCCGTTTTGAAACAACACGAGAACTATTTTTGGGAAATAATTTTTTCTAGTAATTTTGAATCTTGGTCAGATGTGGAGGGCGAGATTACACCTTTGTTCTATAAATATTAAATTCTTATCCATCGGCGTCGAAGAGCAGAAAATCTTTGATATTGAGGATTTTATTATACTTTCCTATGAATATTTACAAAAATATAATATTACGGAATAATATAACAAAAATTCCTGTTTGGATTCAAAATTGCAAATTTTCTTCATTTTGAAGTTATTACTTTTTAAAAAACATATTACTTACCGAGAAGACAACAATGCCTAAGAAATTACAGTTCATTTTGAAAGTTTAAAATATTTATGGTTAACTTTTTCTTGATAATGGAATATTTCAATTTAAATAGACCAGCGTTATATAAAAAAATCTCTTTTTCTAATTAAAGAGGTATTCTCATGCCTTTCTGAATTTAATTTCTTCTTTTTAATAAAGATCCGAAAAAATTAACATTTTATTCATTCTTGATATTTTAAAGAAAGAGTCTATCCTTCTTGTTAAAATACATACCGATGCTTCATATTTATTTCATTTTTCATAAATTTTGTTATTCAAGATAACATTGTATTCAGTTGATAAATAGCTTTTATTTCTTATCGTTCTCTTTCATTTTTTAATACTGAAAGAAAGAAGTTCTAATAAAAAGTTTCGTTCAATACCTGATTACTTTTTAAAGACAACATGTGGAATAATCCTGCAAGATTTGAAATTTAAACTCCTATGTGAAGAAGAAAAATGTTTAATAAATGGCTCGTTTTTATAAATAAAAATAAAAATAATTAATACAAGGACAAATCTAAATAATTGAAGAAGTGAAGCTAGTTCCTGTTTGAACTTGATTGCTTGGCATTTTGACTGTTCGTCCATAAATTTGTTTGTCACGCAATCCCGGCGAAACGCATTATCAAATTTTCTACGAATGCGGCATAAATGTTTCCTGAAGTCATGAAAAACGTTACACGTGTAAGTATTTTTTTTTTTTGGATCCCGTTTCAAAAGTTTGGTTGTTTTAATGATTTAAATGTTTGGAGAGTCAATGACAAGTTTATCACCGTTAAAACGCTTAATAATTTGAACATTATCGGGGCAATTATTGGTGATTTCCCGAATACTATGTAAAATCTGGCATATAATAACATTTTCAAAATGCTGATAAAAATGGAAAGTTATGTAAATAAATCGATTTAAAAATAAATGTCTAAAAGTTTAAAGATTCGACGGAGAACAGATTTGGAATTTTTTTTTAATACGAGGTCTACTGTTTACCGAATTACTAGTATAAATTAAATGGATTGGCACTCAAATCAAATCTATGAAGAATTGATTTTCGATAAGTTTATGCCACTATTTTGAAGTGACAAGATCGAGGACTTTTTTTGCAAAAAAAAGTAATAATTACAATTTCTGTGACTTGAGTTCCGCGTTCGTAGTAAAAAATTCTTCTACATCTGTGTCTTCTTATTATGAGATCCGTCGCAATTCAACGGATATCTGTTAATTACTAATTTGCCAATAAAGCAAGGATAAAAGTTGATTTCACTTTAACGGTAAATGAAATGATATATCATTTTATATAATTTTTTAAAAAAATTATGTGTAGCGTTTCATTTTGCGCAAGCATAAGAGAATATTAAGAAATGATCACAGAAATATTATGCACTAATAAAGAATGCAGAAACAAAGTGCAAAAAAATTATAATTTTATCTTTCTCTCAGCAAGCTTTGAATATTAAAATTAATGTTAAAATTTCGTTAAAAAAATAAATGAACGATTTTATATTGTTTTAAATTTTAGTTCTTTAAGAATACTGACACTGCCAGCTCAAGTGCAGTTTAATTCAAATTTACAACCCTCATGAATATCTCTTAGCAGCACTGAATCGAATTTATTTCTAGAGAATTTCAACAGATTTTTTTATGATTAATTCTTCCGCAACATGTCTAATAATAGCTTAAAAATGCATTTAAAATGTCACATAATGAAAATATTACTATCGACGTCCTGAGAATAGCTGACAAAATCTATTTAACAATCGAGACGACATTTTCATGTCGGAAACAAAAAATTTGAAATATCTCTCGATGACTACGTTAGGCAAAATTTATAAACAGGATAACTTTTTATGAAGATTCTATAAAAGAAACAAAAATCTTGTTGGTATATGGAAATTTTGAAGATAGTACAGCTTCACATATGTAGTCAACACCTTGTGAAATTTTTAGACGGAAATAAAAGCTTCAGCAGACGCATTTATTACTTTTACGATGACATTTATAAATTCAATATGCAATGAACGATGGCAGAAAAATACTATATGGAAAGATTTTCCTCAATTCTATATTAATATTACTAAAATTATAACTAAATATAAATTCTAACCTATTTATATAATTAGCTGCAGTGTCACCAGGTGGCGTCGTTACTTTCTTCCGCATTGTACTTCCGAGACTGGCGTGTAACTGTACTGTTTAGTGGATAATATATGAAGTGGCTGAAATTTATTGAGAATTTCCGTTTACGACTGCTGAAATATACACGAAATTGACAGTTTGAAAAAGCGCCTTTAAAATGGCATTTCTAAGAATGGTAAATATATAATCAAATGTGCTTAAACGTATTTACCACTATTTTTAAACATTTATTTTTTATATAAAATTTTATTCATTACATGTTAGTTAAAGGTTGGGTTAGCTAATTTTTAATCTTATTTAAAGCTTGAATTTATTTATTCGTGCTGGTAATTGCAATGTAGTCTAAGATTATCGACGGTGAGGTGGGATAACGTACTGGTTAAACTTCTGTTTCGTCGCATTGCTATTGCTGGTAGAGATGTGGCAATATAAATTCAATTACAAAGCAAAATAGGAAGTGCCTTATTATTAATATAAAATAATATGGGGTTTAAAAAAATAAGAGATAGAAAAGATAAGAGACTGAGATATTATACATCGGGATTTTGAATTTACTTAATAGGATGGGCCGAAAAAAACTAATTTTTTTTCTTTTCGAAACGCTATAGTGCAGAAAATTTGCCTCTATGTTAGATAAGTAAAATGCAAAAAAAGTTTTTCTTTCGCTTACATCTGGCGGTAGCGCAGCGACCCTAAACTTTTCGAAAATATACGATTTTTTTAATTTTTGTAAGAACTGTAAAAAATCAAATAACTTCTACAACAAGAGACTATAGGGATAGTTTAGTATAAAAAAGTGCCGGAACCATAAATAAATGAAAAATAATTCATTTTACAATTTGTTAATAGCGCATTACACTAAAAAAACCACATTTTTTTACAAAAAATTGACAAATTTCGATTGAAACAAAAAGTTGTTTCTCAATGAGTAAAATTTCAATTTGTTATGAAATACAGTCCTTTACTTGCCTTCAGTTTCTTGTGGTATTTTGAAATAAGATTTGCTTGAAAAACTCTGCGTTGACGATCTTGAAAGAAGTTTAATTCTTACAAAAATATCTCTAGAATTGCAACCGACGACTTTTTGTGATGCCTCGGTTACCAGTTTCACACTTCGTTCCACTGTTTGGATATTATGACATGATAACTTTTGAAAGTTCCACTCAGCAGCTGTTTCACTTGATTGAATTCGTGAATTGTCGCAGCAAAGGTGGTGTTCAAAGTGTAACAGTGTTCCAGTGAATCATTTTAATGCAGTCTGTAGCTAGGAAAATGATTTTTGGTGGTTGGAAACTCCTAATTCACTTTCTTTTAGATGCTAACTTTTTAGCTTTTATAATTATTCTGAAACCTAACTCTTTTATATGATCCCTTTTATCTACTATCATACTCAAAAGCCAAGTTTTCTTAATAGGAAAAACGCATTTCTCTGAATTACTGAGTCATTGACTTTTAACAAGTTTTCTGGCAGAAATCATGATAATTTTATAACTTCAAATATATGCTCTGGTCCATTTGTGAGCTACTTACTTTTCTTAATATGAAAGCATACAGGTATATACGTATGACTTTAGGATAAAAGAAACTAAGATCTTGTGTTCCTCTGTTGTGTTTTCAATACTTAAATACAAACGGAGAACTCTGTTCACCGTTGTTAAACATCTTAAATTGGAAAGTGTACCAGGTTCAGAAACAAATAAATCTTCAGGAGAACTACCTGATTTTATAGCATAACTTATGTCCAGCAGACACTGTTGATCTTCGATTAAAATGTTCCGTTCAATTTGTGGAATCTCACACTAATTACTTTAAAAATTTACCATTGGGAGTTTCTCACATTTACTGAGCTGTATGTCAATAGGACCACTAAATGATTTTGGCCCAGTCGTTTCACCATCTAAATTTATGAACAGATGCCGAAATGACAATTTATTAAAGTGTAAGAGGTACCCTCCACACTGTAACGGTTTTTTAACTTGTTTTTGAATTTGGAAAATAACACCTTTTTTTCCACCCCGTATTGGTAACGGTTCCATCACATCCAAGTACGTCGAGTTCATGTAATAAAAATCCAGTTTCAGTCAAATAAGTGATGAATGCTGTTGGTAATGTTTTCAACAGACCTAGAAGAGAATGCAACATGACCAACGAACACAGAATTTGAATCTTATAAAATTGAATAATGTTCATCTATTATGGTTCTTCGAAACTGCTTTGAGTTTACTTTTTCAATCACGAGGGTGTCTTCCCATGTCACACACAAGCAGTGGAACGATGTGTGAAGCTGGTAACCTAGGCATCACAAAAAGTTGTTGGTTTCAATGCTAGAGATGGTTTTATAGGAACTACACTTCTTTCAAGACCTTCAGTGCCAAATTTTTCAAGCAAATTTTATTTTAAATTACCAAAAGAAACTGAAGGCAAGTAAAGGACTATATTTGATTACAAAATTTTAAACATTCAGAAACAACTTTTTGTTTCAATGAAAATTTGTCAATTTTTGTAGAAAAAATATTTTTTTGAATGTAATGCGATTTTAACAAATTATAAAATATATTATTTTTTCATTTATTTATCTTTCCTGAACTTTAATCTATTAAACTATACCTCTAAGTACTTGTTATAGAAATTATATGATTTTTTCCTGTTAATAAAAATTATGAAAATCGTATATTTTCGAAAAGTTTAGGGTCGATGCGCTACCCAGATGTGAACAAAAGAAAAACTTTTTTTGCATTTTACTTATCTACCCTAGAGGCAAGTTTTCCGCACTATAGCATTTCGAAAAGAAAAAAAGTTTTTTGAAATTTATTTTGTAGTCTAGCAAATTCCCTGTTTACGCCGATTTAAAACTCTTTGAATTTTTTGTGGTTATTTTCATCACGAAAAACGTTTAATGATTATTAAAAACTTTTAATCTTTTTCTCTTTGGTTGACGGTGTATTAAACATAGAAAAATGAGTCGAAAATTTTGGTCTCTGAACTTACATGAATCTCTACATTTCAGATTCTTCTTAGTAAAGAGAAACAAAAAAATATTTGTTTTGGAATTATATCTGTATGTCTGTTTGTCTTTTTATATACCAATACTAAAAGACGAGATGAAATTTGGCACGCTGTCTTTTCACAAAAACTGTAGATACGTATCAAATTTTGGGCAAATTTGTTGACCCGTCAAGTGTCTCCTTAGTCATTTTTATACGGTTCAAAATTTCGAAGTCTATCACAAAATATCTCTTTAAAAAACTTTGCTCCCCCTGGTTTTTACCATTCCTTTTGGTCCTAATGAAGAGTATGTGAAGTCTGATGAGTATGAAAAAAAAAATTAGAATTTTCTTAGATATTTGAGAATATAAACACAAATATTTATTACTTGTACCCTAAGTCACTTATGTCTTGAGAAAAGAAAAGCATAAATTGATGAAGCATTTCAATAATTCTGAATTGTTGCTTTTTGGAAGCACCATAGGACAGTTTCTGTACGTTCACAATAACAGCTTAAAATTGACTATAATTTTAAAGAAGGATATAAAAAATGAATGCAGTGATATGTTAGAATCTACAATTTCGTTTAAAGGTTCAATACGTGAAGTCAAGAAACAGATTGAATACTAAAAGTAATAAATTGTCCGTAACTTTTAAAAACCCAATAACGATCAAATAATTCAATGCCAATACTTTAGCTCCTTTTAACTTTATTCGAAACTGACTTCTTAAAGCAAGGAAAGCATATTGAATTTTGAATATCCTGAATATTGATGTTTATTAATAAATTAAATCCATAATTTAAATTCATTTCGATGATAATTATTTGAAGATTCAAGTGTAATAAATGTCAGTTTGTATTATTTACACTAAACATTTAGCTACTCTTAGAGTATAATGAAATTCGCCTCGTTGCAATGTCGATATCTTTTCGAATATTAACAGTATTGAACCGGAATTTTTTATAAAAGATCTCCAATATAACTGGCGTTGAAGTTATGACAGAAATATTTCGCTACGTTTCGCACATGCGCAGTAAATTACTCTTATTTTCTTTAATATTCAAATTTTAATACAGAGTTTCTTTTGCATATTAGCAAGTATTCTGTAAGTTTCGTTTCATTTAGTTGGAAACTTTGCATGTTATAATCGAAAAAACATTCTGACAATTTTGGGATTTTTTACAGAAATCTTTATATCTTTCTGTATTTTTTTATTCAATTTAGAAAATGCATCTAAACATTATGCACATCAAACAAATCGAATGATGAAGGTGTCAACTCTTTACCAGCTTTCTATGAAACGGGGTAGGAAAAAATAATTTTCGTCCTCATTAATGTGTGCGTGCCCGGTCCCCTAAATCACGGTTACTTGAAAGTAGTAAGGTTAGACTCACAGAGAGCGGATACATTGATAATGTCAGATTGGGAGTATGCTTTTTGACCCAGAGTTATGTAACAGAATAATGAATTGTTTGAGAGCAACAGAAAAAAAAAATTCTAAGCAAGAATTTTTTTGTGAAAACGTTGTTAAATGAGTTGCACATTGCGAAATGTAAAAAATTCTAATAAAGCTCAGTGATATAATTTCCTAATATGGTCTTTGTGCAAGAAAATGGAGATAATTACATCTATAGCCCCTAAACATTATGAATAAAAGTCTTTTCTATTTTAATCCTCTGAGTGGTTCGGTCTTCCTTGTAAAGCGATTCGAAAAGCGAGCGATCGAAGACCTTTTATCTGTTTAAAACTGCGTCTTCCTCCCGACAGAAGATGTTAAATAAACCCAGCGGATTCAGTGTCTTCCCCCTTGGAATTATGGACAATCAACAACCCCCGTGGAGGGTCTAACTACAAGAATTCGTTATATTCAGCTAGGAACCTATTCAAACTAGCTCTTACTGCTTTCAGAGATCCCATCTGTGTTGTGACTTAATGAAAACTTCAGGTCTTGGAGATGGGATCTATTTTCTGCATATTGACCGTGTCAGTAACACCAGATGACAAAAATACACACCGGTTAGGCGGTATATCTATTTTTTATGTTTTGAATATCTAAAAATGTGAACATCATTGAAGCTGATTAAAAGTTCATGATTTTAATATCCCTATGACTTAAAGTTTTGCCATTTATTAATATTTGTATTTTATCTATTGTATGTATTTTATATTAATAGTTTTCTTTTTTATATCCGTGACTTCAATTTATTTTCTGTCTACTCGTCAGCATATTATTCTATGAATTTAAAATTAACTTACTAAATTTTAAGGATAAAAACAATGCCTTATATATATAAATATATATAATTAATTATTTTTTACTAATTTCTGATGTCACAATAAAAGTTTTCATATTGCTTCTTGATTTAGTACTCGGTAAAAAGTAGAAAATTGAGAGACGATCACAAATATAAACAGCGTTTAACTGGCTCAATCCGTTTTGTATGCACAGAAACACTTATTATACGGATACTCGCATAATAATCTCTATTCTAAAACAGCCTGCAATAATTAATGCATATAAAGGATTAGAAATAACTTTCTTATCCCCTGAATAATGTTTTTAATTAACTAATACTACAAATCTTTTGTACTGAAACTTGTACTATATGCTTGTTAAGAGTACGAGTTAATAATTCTCAGAATAAAGATTACGTTTAGACCAAATTTTAGAAGAATTAGCGTATACATATACCCTTATTTAGCACGCAAAGTATTATCTTTTATTATAATTAATAATAATAATTATTATAGTTCAGGTCATAGAGCATCCCGTGGCAAAATTTTCAAAATTAAATTTAATTTCTCATTAATAGCCTTTATATTGCAAAGAAAGGTATATTAGAGCTTAGACAGGGGCATTCGAGTTTTTTCTAGCCGATTGAGACGAAAATTGAACTCTTATCTGCAATTAGATTTGCGTTTAGGAGTTATCATGTTCAGAAAGATGAGATTATGCAGGCCGACAGATAGTCAACTCATTGATGGATTTGGTCCAAAATTCAGTACGGACCTACATTCTTGAGGATAAAACTGTGTACAAAATTTTATCTATCTAGATATTTAAGTTTTAAAGTTATTGTGTTCATACGAACACAGGCAGACAGACTTCCCGCGGATGGATTTCATCCAAAAATTAATTGAAATCTACTAAATTTGTTTTAAGCCCATATACCAAATTTCGTCTTTCTAGCTTTAACCTTATCGTCTTCACAGATACGCAGACGTAATTCCAAAATTGTGTTTTTCGAACTCGAGGAAGTGTAAAACGAAGAGATATATCAAAATTCAAATTTACAATGAATGATTACACTACTTTCTATTTGTATACTGCGTATACGAGAAGGTAAAAACAATCTATATTTTTTAATCAATTTTACGAAAATGGGCCTTGGTACGAAGTACAAAATTATTGAATTCTTTTCTACAGACAGGTTTTTACGAACTTGGTAAAAGCGAAAGAATAAGGAGAGAAATCTATATATTCGAAATTAGTCAGGTGCCCTTTTAAAATTTATTGATGTCTTGGCCGTTTTCGGTGTGCTATTCAAAAACAGTTTTGGGCCTTTTCGTAATAAATATAAAGGAAATTTCATAAGCATAAAAATGACACTTTATTCTTTATAAAATAATAAAAGAATTAAATTATATATGTAATTCAAATATACCATACTACTTGGGAAATAAGTATCTTTTTTTTCAGTTTTATAATTATCCATTGAAGTTCAGAATGAAAATAAATACGTGTTGATAAATCTGATATATAAAAAATTATACTTCACAAATTACAGCACAGGCACACACATGCAAGATATTGCTATAAGACATATATATGTGATTGTGGAATTTGGAAATAATTCAATGCCTGAGACTGCTATTATTTTTGGAAGGACTGTCTTTAAACATGTTAATATCGGATGTATCAAAGGTTTGAAACGCATATTAGTGGATACTTGTCTCATAGCATTTATTAAAATTCACCTCAGAATGGGTATAAGATTTACCAAAAGCATTGGAATTTAAGCATTTAGATTTGATCACATATTGAAGAATGCTTAATACCAAATCAGCAAAACTATAATGCTTCAAGGAACCAATGCATAAATACAGTATCTCAATAAGACTCTTAATAGGATTAGTATCAGCAGTATACAACGATGTTCGCCGATGTAATTCTTTTAACAGATGGGCATGTCTATCTGTACGGGAAAAACATGTGACATAAACAGATAGGGAATCGGTTTGATAAAGGTCGTAGCATAGGACTGGTATATGCTGTGGCGGTTTTTCGCACAGGCATTATAGGTGCTCGCCTCATGCCGCGGACATCTAGGGGGCCTCAAAGCCTATTCGTCCTATATAGTAATACCAAACTGAAGATGAATTTTCGACATTGGGTAGGGGAGGGGGCCTCAAAGCAATTTTGCACCTGTGTCCCCATACGGACAAAATGCGCCACTGGGTATATGATGATTGATTCACTGAAGAAATACTTCTGACAAAATTCTCGTGCTCTTTAAAATCAGTTGCATTGGTAAAAAATGTTAATTGACGACAAAATA
>BGPR01001466.1:95690-122934 GCA_013235015.1 Araneus ventricosus | reverse complement strand
CCCGTTGAGTACCGCATCGTTCTTTTCAAAAATGTAAAGTAAATTTAACAAGCTTAAAACTGACCATTTACTCACCATATAAGTTAAATAAAATAAAAATGTATATATAAAATAATAAATGTATATAAAAAATGTCAAAACACACAGAAAATATATATTTTATTTACAGTTGAAATATTATTTATTAAAGTTCAGAATGAAGAAACTGTTGCAGATAAATCAGAATTTTATAAAAAAAATCACCTTACAAATACAGCACGCGCACATAAGATATTGTGATAATACACACTATCTGGCATGTTACGGTAATATTTTGAAATAATCGAAAGCCAGAGACTGGTATTATTATTGGAAGAACTCTCTCCAAAGTTGTTATTAGTGGATCTGGATGAATCAAATGTTTGTAACATATATTTGTGGATTTTTTTATTCAGAGCATTATTGAAACCCTAACTTGCAGTTGGCATGGCATTTACCGAAAGCAATTAAATTTAGCGATATAGATTTGATCATTTATAGAAGAATGCTTAATAACACACAAGAAAAATATTGTGCTTGAATTAACTAATGCGCAAATACAGTATTGGTATAATATTTTTTGAGAAATATTTTTGTCTTCTTTTATTTTAAGCAAGAAATAAACATTTTCATTGATTATTGAAATAAACGTAAGACAGTTGGGCTGCAGATATTATCTGTCTCATAATAAGATTATTAAAAGTCTGATAAGATCACACACCCAAACATCAAATTTAGTCGATATTGTTCTTAACGTTTTCATCTAAACTATATTTCCCCCTGCCTTTACCAAAAAGAAAATATTTTACAATGTAAAAAATAAAATTTTCTTCCACTTTCTTTAATATTTATATACATGTACGTTATTTTTTCAGTTCAGAGTGACTTAAAATAAATTTCCAACTAATAATTATTTAATAAAATAATAATTACTTTTCGGAAAGAATTTTTTATTGTAATTTTTATGAATTTAAAAGATATTTTTCTAAATAATGTAATAATGAAGTTAAAATTTGTTCTAGTCGAAAAAAATTACACTTAATCCTGAAAATTAATTTTTTGAATAAAAATCGAATCTATATAATGAAATAATCATTGTAAAACTGAAATTTTCGATTTTATCTGAAAGATAAAACAATAAAAATAATGCATCATATTCATATACCTTAGAATTTGCGCTATTTTTTGACAAAAAATTAATTTTACTCTATTTTTATAAAGGAAAAATGAGTTGATGGAGATTATTAATATGAAAGAAGTTTCCATTAATATCATAAAACTAGTTGAATGCGGCTAAAATGAGTTCATTCAAGAACCCTGTTCAACTATATATAAATAGCAGATTTTCTTAGCAAACCCCCAGGCTTTCAATTTTTTTGTGCTTGAATGCGGTATTGGAACAAAATCTATTTTACTTGAACCACAATATCTATTTCACGAAACCATTCGATACGGATCTTTAAAACATTGAGGCATTGAAAAAAATCTTATATCACATAAAATGTATTAAAAGAATAGCACTTGAAACATAATACAGCATCAATCCAGGCTGACATTAAACCGAACTAACCCGAATGCGATTCCAAATTTCGACACACACAATGCAAAAAATAATCCAACACCGCAATTCTTCCGGAAAGATAACCTCAAAGCAAATAGCATTAAAATTCCCCAAACGACAGGGGGAGTGTGGGGCCTCGGATCCTGTAACATCCCTAATTTGCAGTAAGTACATCCTTATCAGTCTTCATTGTGCTGACCGTTGCTCTCCCCAGATAATCAATCAAGATGTCAAACCAAGAAAGGGGGTAAGAAATTCGGATAAATACGTTTGTCACCCTTTAGAGACAATTCACAATGAACGTAATATTCAGTGCAAACCGATTTCGGGATATTTTCAACCACACGTTGAAATGCGTGTTTTACGCTTTTGGGGTAGTCCAAGGTCAACGTAGAAATACGTGTGAAATACTCAGAGGGTTAAAGGTCCTATTGCCCATAAAACGGAAAAATCCTTCAGTAGACGCCCTTCTTGCCTCTAGGATAACTTCTATTATCCGATAAACGATGGCAGAATAACCCTGTATGCACAGTTTTTACCTTGACTGTATCTTATTATATTTATAATAACTAAATATAAATTCTATTCTACTCAAAAGATATATAATTAGCCACTTTGTCACCAGGTGGCGCCGTTTCTCTGATCAAGATGAAATTTCTGAAAAAGGCTTGTAAATGTACTGTTTAGAGGAAAATATATGAACTGAATGCATGAATGAAAATTATTGAATTTTCGTTTTCGAATAGGCATATATGCTGCTCGAAATGTATGCTGAAATTGAGAATTTATGAAAATCCTCATGAAACGACATTTCTAAGTATATTTGTTGACATGCTAAATACATTTACCACCTTTTCTATAAAAATATTTTCTATTTAAAATTTTTAAATTGTCAATGATTGTTACATTTACTTGTATTTGGGGAATATTGTTTAAAGCCTGAATTCATTTATTTGGGCTGGTAATTAGAATTTTAATCTCACACATATCGATGGTTTGCTTCACACATCTAAGGGTTCTTAAATTCCGCACATAAAATTTTTTAAGTTGAACTCAATTTACAGTAGTCATATCCAGCATTTCTTTCTTTTATTGAAATTATATATTCAGGCTGGTAATTACAAATAAAGGCTGTGTCATATTGGTCAAAGTTTTGTTTGCTAAATATATTTACCACCTTTTCTATAAAAATTTTCTATTTAAAATTTTTAAATTGTCAAAGCTTTGAGCTTTTAGCTGAATTTGGGGAATATTGTTTAAAGTAGTGTGTTCCTTAAACATCGATAGTTTATATACTATCGATAGTAGGTATAAATAAGACATGAGTACGTATACAACGTAAGTATACATGAAACGCGAGTATGTAACGTAAATATACATGAAACGTAAGTACATATGCAACGTACGTCTGAAACGTACATATATAACTTACGTCATACGTATATATGAAACGTGCGTACGTATCTAACGTTAGTATATATGAAACGTGAGTACGTATCTAACGATAGTATGTCTGAAACGTGAGTACGTATGTAACGTATGTCTGAAACGTACATATGTAATTTACGTCATACGTATATATGAAGCATGCGTATATATGTTACGTACGTTCATACGTAAATATGAAATATGCGTTCTTACCTAATGTACGTCAAACGTATATATGAAACGTGCGTACGTATGTAACGTAAGTATATATGAAACGTGAGTACGTATGTAATGTAAGTATACATGAAACGGGAGTATGTATGTAACGTAAGTATATATGAAACGTGAGTACGTATGTCTGAAACGTGCATATGTAACTTACGTCATACGTATATATGAAACATGCGTACGTATGTGACGTACGTTCATACGTAAATATGAAATATGCGTTCGTATGTAACGTACGTCGAACGTATATACAAAACGTGAGTACGTATGTAACGTAAGTATATATGAAACGTGAGTACGTATGTAACGTAAGTGTATATGAAACATGATCACGTATGTAACACATACGTACGTATGTAAAAAACTGAGTATGCAAATGTACTATGAACGTACGTATGAGGCATGCATTCGTACGTACGTAACCTGTATCCTTTCGTGCATTATATATGTATGTGCGTTATATAGATACCTTTGTACATACACGCGTACGTTACTTACCTAGGAAAGTTTCGTATGCAACGTTCGGAAGCGTACGTACGTTTTTAACGTAAGTACTTGTGTATGCAGCTTACTTACGTATAAAATGTGTATATGTATGTAACGTACATACTAATCTAAGTAACGTACTTGTATAGGTATGTAACATACGTACGTAAGCATGTAACATACTAAGTTTATGTATGCTTCAAACATACGTACGTACGTACGTTACTTACGTAATCATTATTCGTAAATACATACGTGCAATCAAATGTATGAGCGTTCCTTGCATAGAACGTACGTTACATACATATATACGTAATTTACATTCATACAGACGGACGGACGTTACACACATACGAACGTTACACACATACGAACGTACATATATACGTACGTATAGCCGTAGATTTTTACTTACAAACTCAGTACTTAACATATATACATAACGACGTTGTGCGTTATATGTGTACTTATAGTACCTAAAATACTCACCTAAATACTTATCACATTACATGCGTATGTACTTAGTACTTTAAATACCTATGTACTACATACGTTACTTCCATACATATATACAGATACGAAGTACAAAAATTTCTCAGTAATCCAAGATCAATTCCTCGATCCATTTATTACTTGAACAAAAACTATCGATAGTTTGAAAACAATCTAGAGTAAATACATGATAAATTAAAGGTAAAATTTGAACAATGCAAAAATGCATCAATAATCAAAGTGGTATAATTATTTAAAGCACCCCCTGTAACAATACATAGACTTGTTGCTTGAGAGAAAACAATCGATAGTTTCAAAACTAACAACTAGAACTGAAAGATAAATTAAAATTCAGTACCATATATATAAAAACTTGCGTACATCAAGTCAAAAATCAATTTATTAAAATATCCAAAATTGACCAAAAAGGCCAATATTTAAATTATACAAAAATACATCAATGATAGGCATTATGTAATACAGCACCCCCACTGACACAATACACGACCCGCTAATAGATAGAAGCAATACTATGGACAGTCAATAGTTTCAGTCGATAGTTTCGAAAACTCGATACTATCGACTTCGCTTCGATAGTATCGATAGTCTATCGATGTTTAAAGAACACTACTTTAAAGCCTGAATTCATTTATTTGGGCTGGTAATTAGAAACATAATCTTACACATATCGATGGTTTGGTTAACATTCTGCTTCACACATGTAAGGGTTCTTAAATTCCGCACATAAATTTTCTTAAGTTAAACTCAATTTACAGTATTCATATCCAGCATTTCTTTTATTGAAAGTCTCAAATTATATATTCAGGCTGGTAATTACAAATAAAGGCTGTGTCATATTGGTCAAAGTTTAGTTTAAGCTCAGGGTTCTCAACATCCTGATGTTTCTATAAATGGCACAACAAAATCAGTTACAGAGAAAAATCGGAAGTGCCATATTATTATTATGAAATCACAATATGTACTGAATACAATTAGAAAAAATTAAGAGGGAAAAAAGAAATTCGGGATTTACTTAAGGGTAATACATCGCTATTAGTTTCGCTCAGGTTTATTTATATTAACGTCTCGTTTCGAAGCAACACAAGATCTATTATGGGACTGACCTAGTATTTTTGTACTTCGATTTTCTCGGAATATTGTGTTGTTGTTTGTCTTAAGTTTCTCGAAGAAATTCTTTGACAGTTTTTTATAGTAGTCTTTGACTGAGTTTTATTGTAAATCTTGCTGGATATCCTTGTATCATATAGACCACTGCGTGTCATATATTCGGCTAGCAGTTTTATTTTGTAGGAATTCTAATTGTTTTCTATGTGTTTTATCTGCAGTGGCCCATATAGGAGAAGCGTAACTAATAAGAGAACGTAGCGTAGCCTTGTAAATTAGAAGTTTAGTGGTTTGCGAGATCTGGAGTCACATCCAGTTAAGGGGAATAATTTGACTTTAGCACCTTTGCAGTTTCTCTTTATTTTTTGGATGTCATTATTTTACGCCAAGGGTTGCTGTTTTATTTTACCAGGGCTTCGAAAAATGAAACAGTGTACCTGAAAAGCTTCGGTGGAGAAGGGAGGTTTCTCTCCTATGAGAAATAGCCTGCTGGACATTTACTGATATTGATTTGGATTTTACATTGGATTAGCAAATTTTCTGGTTTTTGGAGGTACTCAGTGAGATTCTCATTGATTACATTTGGGTGTTGAATGATATAAAGAATTGGAATAAAGCTGATATTAGTTTATTGTGTTTGTGGGATACCGTTGATTTACCATTTAGCACTGCCAAGTATAAAAAATGCGTTTCACTCAATAATTCAAAGTCGATGAAATTATAACATATGGTTTGGAATGTATTGATTCTCGAGTCAAAGAAACTTGTCAAAGTATAGGAAAGGAAAATTTACTACGGAATAATGAATAACGTATAAGATAGCATTTGAATTCTATACATTAAGAATTTTAAAATCCACAGCATTTATACTCCACAAATAAAAGATTTAACATTTTATTGTCAAAAACGGAAGAAAATTGATAATTCTGCTGTTTTCAAAGATTTAATTTAAGACTCTGTTTATGAACGTTTTAAAGCATTATAAATTTGCTTACAAATTTATATTAACACTAATGATACTCATATAAAGTTTGAAGAGTATGTGTTTTATTATTTACAGCTATGTTGAGGTTGATTCGAATTATCCGTAATGAAGAATGAAAATATAATTAATCTGAATCTATGTGTGTACTTGGAAGAGTTAAGACACGTCAATTGCGTACACCTCTCAGTGATTGGACGAGAGTGAAGCACTACAGTGGAATTTCTAAATTACCATAAAATTTTATCTACTAGTGAAGGAGGTTTCTGATTTCTTTATTATGGTTACACAGAACTTTTATGTTTTCGATTTCCTTCCGGTTTCTGTTTGTTGCAGCATTACGTCGGGAATCAGAGTCGGCCCTCGGTACGAAAGTTGTACAATACCCCAAATGAACAAAACGGACAAATTTTCCGTATTGATTAAAATATAATTCTAGAATTAATATAGCCTTTAACTCAACTTAACATATAAATATTGCATGACACAATGATTAAAGCAAAACAATAACCCATAAGATACTATACTGTATCGATTATTTATATTCTTCAGAGAAATTATATTTACAAGAGAATTTATCGGCTAGCATTTTTTAAAAAAATTTCAGAGGAATAATGTATGATATGGCAGAAAATTGACACATGTGTGTAGTTTTAAAATATTACAGTAATTGCAAAGCAAAGGCGAATGCCATAAATTTAACGAAGCCTTTAACAGTCTGCTTGTTCTTTATTCTTAGTTCGAAACAAAAGATATCGCGATTAGAAATCGGTTAACAGTTACGATTTGAAATAGGAATTTTATTTTCAGTACCCATTCTTCCTCTTGAGTAACTCTGCAATCGGTTTTCAAACACTTCACTAAAACTTTGACCATGAAATAAGCTATAATTTCTGTCGTTCTTTGTTCTCACGCTATTCTAAAAATAAATAATTGCGAACTACAAGCTCTACAGAAATTAATCAATTTATATTATAAACGATTATTACCTATTTCAATTCTATTTATATTTATTTTTAATAAAAAAATAATGGTAATTAATGTAATACATTGAAATACAGTTGAACTTCGGGAATTCGAACTACAGTGAAACCTCTTCGAACGGCCAAACCTGCATAGCGGCCACCCCTCTTAACGGCCAATTTTTCGTTGCACGGATTTTTCGGCCCATAGACCTAATGTTAAAATAATCCCTAGTACTGGCCACCCAACCCCTCTGAACGGCCGCCGGTAGGGTTCGCCCATCCCATTTGACAAGCGCATCGGTTAGAGATTTACTTTTTAAACTGAAAAACGAACTTAAAAAAATTTTTTTTCCGAGAAGGGTAAAAACTTAAAACAGTCACAAATTGTATCCTTTTCACAAAAAAAGTAAAAAATTATTAAATAAAGTACTATTTTCTCTTTAGATAAGTCTCAAACTTCATTTTAAATAAGAAATATATGTCAGACTTGTGTGTGTGTTTATATTATGTATTATAGCAATTATCTTGTAATTGTAACGAAACCCTTCAGAGCGGCCACCCCCTTTGATCGGCCAGTTTTTCTCGGAACGGAGGGGTGGCCGCTCAGAGAGGTTTCACTGTACATACAAACATACATACCCACAATGACTTTTATTTATATTAAGATTAGGAACTTCTTTTTAACTGCGCATTTTCTTCAAGGGATCTTTCTTCGCTTCTTTGGAAATCTCTATAATTCTGTGCAATTTTGAACACAACTTTCAAAAATATCATGTCTTAGTAAAAAGAAATGCAATCCGTAGATCTTTGTTTTATATGTACATATCGAAATCTCTTTACTTGTATTTGTCAAAAATAAGAAATTTACTGTCAGTCTCCTCTCATTTAAAAACAGACCCTTAAAAAATCACTATCCTTAACAGAAGAAAATAAATAACAATACACAATTTAGAAAAATATTATAAGTATACGAAACGAATGTTCAAACATGAATAGGTTTAACATAATTTATTTTTGTAGGTGAAATCCGGACACGCAGAGGAGGGTGGGGTGAATGGTCTTTGGGGGCAACCACGTCGGCCATTTTCTCCTAGGTGTTTCGCTTTGACGTCCGGTTTTGACCGAATTTACGTGAAGTGGAATGCTCGTGAACGTCCAGAAATAGATTTCCCGAGACAGGAAATCTATTTTCAGATTTCTGTCCGTCTATGACCATGATAACTCAAAAACGCAACAAATTAAATAAATGAAATCTGGTGATCTGTTTCACCCCCAAAATTGGAGATTTCTCTCAGAATTTGAGAGAAATGTGTTGAGTGGGATTCTGTCAGTCTATATGTTTGTGGATGAACATAACTCAGTAACGCAGCGAGTGAGGTGGGTGAAATTTGGCAAACGGTTTTAAGACTAGAATTGAAGATCTGTTTTAAATTTTATATTCAATCTGTCAAAGGGAAGAGTTCGAAAATGCATACTTTATTCTCTTCTATCTACTGCCGAGCTCAAGACACAACGCGGAGTAACATGTAAACATAAGAGAAACTCTAGTGTAGTGCACCTCAAGTTGGTTTATTTTTTCTTTGATATACATTGGCGTTTCTATTTCGCACTGCAAGAATTTTAAATTCATTTATACAAGTTGTTCCACAATGGGCTCAATTTTAAAAATAAACTCGGCAGTGGATATCGATAGATTAATGAAACCACTGGTAAGTTAATTCTGAAACCCGTCTGATACAGAAGATTTAAAATTAGTTACAAATAATGCCGACAAGTGGCGCTCTAGACTCTTATATCAATATGGAGTCCTAGAAGATAACTATAAACTATCCTTTGCAGGCAATCGTTGTAAACGCAACACAATTTATACAAAAAATGTTGAAAAAAAGAAATGTCTTGGGAAAAAAACAATTTGTAAAAGGTTCTTATGAATACATACTACAATATTTTGTTAAAAAATTGTGTATAAAGATTCTTTTTGGATTCAAAATTTCGAAGATCATTAATTTTCAAGTTATTACTTTTTTTAAGAAAGAATATTACTTAGAGAGAAGAGAAAGAATGCTTAAGAAAATACAAGTAGCTGTAGGAATTTAAAATATTTCTGGTTATTTTTTAAATTTTTTTGGTAGAGGAACATTTCATTTATATGTTATATAACAAAAACAATCTGTTACGAATTAAAGTGCTACTCTTGCGTCTTCTAAAATCCAAAAGTTTATGAATATTCGGCTGAAAAAACACATCTCTAAATTATTCTTACACTTTCAAGCATAATCTTGTTCTTTTTTTCGTAAAATACATATAAATGTCTCATAATTTTAATTTCTTTTTCATTAATTTTATTATTCAAGATGACATCGTATTTTCTTGATAAATGACAGAATGTTTGTTGTGTCTTTCAAATCAATTTTTTTATATTCAAACCAAACAATTACAATAGAATTTTCGATTAATTGCTGATTATTCTTTAAAGACGTCTTGTGGCATAATACTGCAAGATTTGAAATTACTTACCATATCTGAAGTAGTAAAATATACAATAAATATCTCGCTTTTATAATTAAGAAGGAGAAAAATTAATCAGAAGACAAAATTCTAAATTCGGAATTTTGTCTGTTTGTCTGCAAATTTGTTTATCAAGGAGTGATGAACAAATGCATCGTTTGATTTTCTTCAAATTTGACTTGATTGTTCCTTGAAGCCATTAAAAACGACGCACCTGTAAGTATTTTTAAGTCTCTTTAAATATTTGGTCGTTTTAATGATATAATGTTTTGAGAGTCAATGCTGAGTTTGTCACCATTGAGATATTTAAATAATATCTCAAATAGCGAGACATTAATTGTAACTTTTTCAATACTGATAAAAATGAAAACTTGCATAAATTATTCGCATTAAAAATAAGTTTAAAGTTTCATAATAATTAAGTTTAAGTGTTCCGTCTGAGAATTGACCTTGGGTTTTCCCCCCTAATATTTATAGAACTACTAGAAGATCACATTTTTTTCTTTTTCCATTTTTTCAAAATAAAAAATAATTCTTTTTGTGACCTACGTTCCGCGTTAGTAGTAAGAAAATAACCTGCATCTGCGGCTTATTATCATGAAAGCCGTCGTTTTTACTATTAAATACTAATTTTCTAGTAAAGCAAGGGTGAAAAATGATATACATTTAAAATGTAATGAGAAATGTCATACCACTTTATATAAATTCTTATAAAATAAATGAAATATTTTATTTTGTATTAAATTTTAGTGATTGGAGCATACTGGGAACTGAAGCAAAAGTGCAGTTTAGATAAAAATTTATAACGCTCATGAAGCATTATTGTTGCATATAATCGAATTTTTTCTAAAAAATTTCAGGAGAATAAAGCTTTTTAATGCATTATGTAGTAATCTACTGAAACACGCAGATCATATCTTTAAACATGCTTTTAAAATGCAACATGAATAAAAATTCTACTACCTGTAAAATCGGTTTAACTATCGGCAACGACCTTCTTATGTCGAAAAAACAAAATTTGAAATATCTCTCGATGTCTATGTTATTAAGATTCTATTCATAAAATATAAAAGTGTGTTGCCATTGGAAATTTTAAAGATAGTGCATCTTTACATATGCAGACAATCCCTTATAATTTTTTTTAACAGAAAATTCCTTTAGTAGACTAATTCCTTGCCTTTACGATGACTTTTATCAATCCAGTATACGCTTAACTATAGCAGGAGGATAATCCTATTTAGACAGTTTTTTCCTCGACTTTGTGTCTTATTATTACTATAATAATAACTAAATATATGTTCTTATCTACTCATTTGATATATAATTAGCCAATGTGTCATCAGGTGGCGTCATTTCTTTCTTGTGGTTAGAACTTCGGAGAATGGCACGTAAATGTACTGTTTAGAGGAGAATATATGAACTGAATGTGCGAATGAAGCTTGATGAATTTAAGTTTTCGAATAGCGGCGATACATGCTGCTCGAAATATATATTGAAATTGGGAGTTTATGAAAGCGTTATTTCATAGCATGCTAAGTGCATTTGTAGAAATTCTGAAATATAATCTACCACTATTTCTATAGGAAGGTTTTCTATATAAAATTTTTATTTTTCACAGTCCATATTGGCATGAATGTATAAAATCTATTTCTTATAAAAAGCCTGAATTTATATATTCGGGCTGGTAATTACAAATAAAGTCTCTATCATAATGATGATGCTGTTTGTTAACGTATTACTTCAGCTCAGATTTCTCAACCTCTGAATTTTACCCTAGAAGGTGTCGGTTTTCAAACACTTCACTGAAACTTTGACCATGAAATCAGGCATTAGCTCTGTCTGACGCTACTCTAAGAAGTTCTTTGAGTTGCAAGCTCTGGACACACTGATCAATTTATAATATCCAGAAGTAGTGTTCCTTAAACATCTATTCTTGGAACTGCTGATTCAGATACATTATTTCAAAATATTATTCGGATTCAACTCTCGTAGAGTATTTTGTGTACAATTAAATATTAATTCTTGGCTTAAACCTTTTGTACAACGAATTGGTTTTCTAGATACATGAGCTATCTGAAAATGTTACAAGAAAAGGAAAAATGGAGCTTTCTGCAATTTATGGACGTGATCGCTTTGCATTTGGTATTATAAATTTTAAAAATTGAAATACTTATTGAACATTTATTTCATAATCAAACATTATTTTCTACGGCGGTGTTACATTAGAATGTTTCAGCAATATACAATAAAGTTTTGATGCTAATTGCGCTTTATATAAAAAACAACTATTTCAGCATCTTCATCCCGGCGGCGAAGAAATATCAAAACTTTTCTCCAGTGCATTGTTTTTTTATTAATATTCGCGACTTTCAAAATCTGGCTGATTAACACAGACAATGGAGTAAATTTGAATTTTTGTTCGTAGTCTCGGATTTTGTCATTGCAAACAGGGAATTAGATTTCCTTCTAAATACTTTGTCGAATTGAAATTTTGTAATTTTAAAAATATGCTATTAGGCAGATTAAATTATTTGCATTTAATATTGTATCATAATAAACTTCATGGATTTTAAAAAGCCATAGATCTATTTCTGCATATTTAATATTTCTTAATGTTTAATCATTTGTTCTATATTTTAAAAACAAAACAAAATGAACACTGAAATATTTATAAATTATTCCATTTAGTTGCACTTACCATTGTATATCATTACAAAAGGGGTTTATTTCAGACTTCAAACGCATCATTATATTTCTCACTTTGCGTTTCTTTTGTCGGTTGTGGAAGTATTAATTGATCTTATTTTCTTTCTTTATATGCCAAGTGGTGCACAAAAAATGCATCAAATAAAATTTAAAAATAATAAATTCCAATTCATCAGAATGTTGAAATAAAGAAATGTCTTAACTCTCTGAAACCTGCTAGAGTGAGAATTCCATTGCCTCAAAACCTGGAGTGAATTTTTGCTCACAGAAACAGAATGGAATCCTCACGTTCTTTACAGAAATTCCAGGAGGTCGACACCTATGGTTGCTCGATCAATTGTCGACAAAGAAAGGAACTACATTTTTCCTAAAAAAATCACCCAGCTCCCGAAACCGCCTGAATACGACTTCTGTCGAACGGGCAGTTTGAGGCGGTATAGGGCTCATAGGGTTAATAGCTTCACAGACAATGGCTCTAAAAAATGTGAGATGTCCAATAATTTCGACCATTTAGACCACCGTAATGGCGCGTTACTTTTCTGAAAAAAAATTTTAAATGCGCACTCATTTACAAAAAAAACGAAGTTGCAACTTTATTAGTTTTTTTATTAATTTTTGAAATGGGTCCAATAATTTATGAGCGCCCTGTATATAACAAAATAAGTGGGCAATGGTGCTCTTACATGTAATGCATTTAATTAGAATTGGTATTTCTCTGTCTTCATATATGGTGATGAAATATATGTTAACAAAATTAATAATGTAATCATTGTATTTTGAATAGTTTAGAGAAATGTTATTTAAGAATAGAAAAATTTCCCTTAGACAATGGTTCATTTGTATGCTCATACCATATAATTCCGTAAAGCATTTTTTCTCACACAATTGATATTTAATTTAACATTTAATTTTATTGAAAATTCAAAACACCATTTAAAAAACAACAAAAAGCAACCTTTCTTTCGCATGTTTACTGTGTATAGGAAATTTTAAACGAGCAAATGTATTAATACAGGCGACGCTGTAAGACGATTCATTGGTTGCAACACAGGCTAAATGTCAGTTTTATAATTATAGCTTTCACCTTTCTAAATTTATTGTGGTTTGGAAATTTGAGCTTCAGCAGCAACACTGAGTGCTTATAAAAAGTATTGTTGTCAATTTAAGACCACGGCAAATTTATATCGCAGTTTTTTAATCAAATCTGGTCATTTGACCGGTCTAGTACATATGGTGGTAAAAAATAGAAATAATAAATGAAATTGTGATTAACGTTATGATTCTATTCTGTAAAGAGAGTACGAATTTTTAAGTAAGTATTGTTTGGTTCACATAACAGAAAGCACTGGTAAAGCACGCGTAGCTGTATATATATTTTTCTTTTAAGAGTTGTTAATCCGGCATTTTCTATTCAAGTTTTAGTTCAGATGTATAAAGTAATGGAAAATGCGATTGTAAATAAACGTCTATTTTCAATTTTATAAAAGAGTTAATGTTTTTATTTAAACTACTTTCTTTTGAGTCAGGAACTCAAAAGTTTGTTTTTTTAACATTTGTGAATTAACACCTTGAACAGTTTTACGTTTTGAAAAGATGAAACATTTATTAAATTTAGCAGAGATTTCGGTGAAATCTTGGTTTGCTCCAACATTTGGCGTCCTCAAAGACAGGAATTTTTAAAATAATCCTGCATTTTCAATATGATTTTATAAGTGAAGTCCTGCAAAAAAGATTTCATTATTGTGGCCGAAGAAATTGACTAAAATATACCACCAATGGCAAAAATTGCGATCTGAAGAGATCATTTTAAACAGCGATAAATACAAAGGGGATACAGACTTTGTTAAATGAATTTTGGAGAATGTTTTAACAGACAGAAAGTTACAAGAAGAAAAAAAAGTTTGAGCTTGAAAAACTGAATAAAGAAAAAGTTTGATCTTGAAAAATTGAATGAAGAAAGAAAGTTTGAGCTAGAGAAGTTAAAGCTGTATAAAAAACAATACCAAGAATTGGAATAAGAAAAGTTGAAACTGAATAATAAATTGTAGTTGGCGAGAATACAAACTCAAAACCAATGTGTTATTCAATAACAAATTCTCGAAACTAGCAATGCGAAGAGAAAATTCACTCTGCCTAAGCTACATTCCGACAGTTTTTCGATGATTTAAAATACTGGTTGCCCTTTTGGATCCAATTTGAGCATATCGACAAGGATGATGATATTGCTCCTGAAAACAAATTCCAATATTTGGTGCAAGCCACTGTCATCGGTTCAAGAGCAAGATAGGTAATGGAAAGTTTCCCACCAACTGGAGAAAATTATGTAAAAGCTGTTGACAGTTTAAATGCGCGTTTCTTAAGAGAAGACCTAAATATAAATTCTAATCTACTGATATGATATCTAACTATCTGCTGTGCCAATAAGTGGTGCTTTTTTTCTGGACGGAACTTCCGAGACTGGCATATCATTGTGCTGTTTAGAGGAGAATATATGCAGTCATAGTATGAATGAAGTTTGCTGAGTTTCCGTTTTAGATTTAGCATTACATTCTGCTCTAAATATTTACCAAAATTGACGCTTTGCAAAAGAACCCATTAAATGCCATTTAAAGGTATGCTAAATATATAATATGTAGAGATGCTTAAATAAGTTTACCACTTTTTATATTCAAAAATATTCTGTATAAATCCTTTTTCTTTTCGTAATAAATTCTTTTGCCAAATTGAAGTTAGCTCTTTTTTTTATATAAAGACTGAATTTGTATATTCGGGCTGGTGTCTTAAAGTAGAGTGAAGGATACAGCAATGGCGATGTTGGTTAACGTAGTGCTTGAGCTCGAATTTCCTCCGGATCTCCCCGTCAGTGATACTACGAAGTCAGTTAAAGAGTAAAATCAGAAGTGCCTCATTTTGATGAAATCATAATATTTACAGTCATAGAACATAAAATTAGAAAAAAATTAAGAGATCGTAAAGGGAGATTGAGGTATTATATAGTGGGATATTTGATTTAATTAATGGTAATATATCTCAATTCGATGGAAATTAGTTACAGAACTTTCTGGACATCCTTATTCCTTACATATGGACAACATGTTACTTATTTGGCAAACAGTTTTGTTTTTAGAACTGTTAATTAATTTCTATGGGCCTTAGCTACAATGGTCCAATTAGGTGAATCGTAACTAATAAGGGGACGTAGCATAGTTTTGTAAATTGAAAGTTTACTGTTTTGTGACAACTTAGAGTCAGATCAAATTATGGGAATAATTTGGTTTTAGCACTTTTGAAGTGTCGCTTGATTTTTACTTTCTCGTACACAAAGAGAAAGTATTGTAATCGTCAAAAAATTCGAGCTCCAGATTTTAATTAATCTCCTCGTTTTATACCTCCCTGAGTCGGAAAAACACAATTTTGGAATTATGTGTGTCTTTGAACACGATAACTAAAACAAATTAAGGCTTGACGGATGAAATTTGGTATGTTATCTGTACACATAATTAGTATGTTTCTACCAAATTTTGAACAAAATCTATACAAGGAAAGTATGTCTGTTTGTAGTGCTCATGTAAACACAATAACTCAAAAACTTAAACAGCTGGATGGAAAAAATTTAGTGCAAAGTTATGTAATCGGGAATGCTGATTTGCATCAATGTTTGAACCAAAAACGTCAACGCGTTGACTGTCTGTCGATCTGCATAATCGTTGCCTCTGAACAACATAACTCCTAAATTTAACCGCTTTGATAAATGAAATTCATTATGTGGTCTTCTAACCCTAATTGTAGATATGTGTCTATTTTCGTCTCAATCGGTTAAAAAGGCATCCAATTTGCATATTCGATTTCCTTTGTCTTATAATGAAACAAAACCACATTACGGAATGGCTTGGTGCCATTATTGTCGTTTCATTTATTTTTCTTCACATGTGTCAGGAAGTATACGAGAAAGTTTAGCGGAGACCACAAGCCTTGGTTTCTTTTTTGTATACGAAGTATCTAAAGAGAAAGTATTGTAATCGTCAAAAAATTCGAACTCTACATTTTTATGAATCTCCTCGTTTTAGACCTCCCTGAGTTTGTTTATGTGTTTGTCTGTTTGTGAAAACAAAAACTCAACAAATCTTAAAGCTAGAGTGATGAAATTCGACATGTGATCTTGAGATATAATTTGTAAGTTTCTTTCAAAACCCTCCACGGGAAGCTTGACTTTCTATCTGCCCGTGTTAAACTGAATACGATAACTCAAAAACTTAAAGGCTATATAGAAAAAATTTGGTACACAATTTTATTATGAGAAATGTAGGTCGATATTAAATTTTGTAGCAATTCAGTCGAAGGGTGACTGTCTATCTGTATAATCGCATACTTCAAAACACGATAACTCCTAAACGCTATGACTTAGACAAAAAAAATTGGCATGATGACTTCTTCCCTAATTGTAGATCTCTACCAAATTTTTGCTTCAATCGGTTGAAAAAAAGGCGTTAAAATTGCATATTCGGTTTCTTCGTCATTCTACGACGAAAACAAAATTGCTTGAACGATTCGCACGTTTTTCCACCATTGTCAGAGTATCGTCCATGTTACTGCAGCGTAGTGTATTTTCCCCCACCCGCATTAGGATGGATACGAAAAAATTTTTCGGAGACCAATCCCTTCGGTTTCGGATGTTATTCTGGAATTTGGGGTGTCTATCCTTAGTTACGCCTAGGTATACTGTTTCATTTTTCCAGGTAATAAGTTTCCTGAAGAGCTTGGATGGACCTGAAGATTTCATTTCTATTAGACATACACTGGCTTGACATCTACTGATGTTAATTTGGATTTTCCATTGCATTAGCAATTTTTTGAGTGCTTGGAGATGCTAAGTGAGTTTTTCAGACGTTACGTTTGAGTGTTGATTGGTGCAAAGAGTAGCAGTGTCGTCTGAAAAAAGGCTGATGAAAATCTCCTCAATTTCTGGGATGTGGATCTCTATCATATATAAGAAATGTGTAGAATACTATAATTCAAACTCGAAGTAGTAATAACATATGGTATGGATTATATTGATTCCCGAATTAATCAAAAAACTTTGCAGAAATTCTGTGAGAGAGAAGGACAAAAATAAATCGCCAGGAATATTGAATAACATGTGAAATAGCATTTAAATTCTATACTATAAGTATTTTAAAATTCCACGCATTTGCACTACGAAAATTAAATTATTAACATTAAATTTAAAAATCGGATTGTTTTTAAAGATCTAATTTAAGTCAAGGCTAACAAACGTTTTAAAACACAAAACTTTCTTGTCCACATAACGTATGAAACTCATGTAAATTTTGAATAAGAGCATGTGTTTTATTATCTACATCAACGTTTTTAAATTGCTAACATATTTATCTTCGGGTTGATTAAAATTAAAGTTACCCGATTTCGACCGACATAGAGAATGCTCTGGATGAGGAATGTCGATAAAACTTGGTAGATACGTTATAGAGACAATGGGGAAATGAATTCTGCACTAAAAAAAGTAATAGTTCAGATTTCGGCCACCAGGTGAGCAGGGGACGCATGAAGCACAACAATATAAATTGGAAAAACAAAACTTTATTGAATAACAGCGTATGTTACATGTACATTCCATGTGCGTCTAGCACATGTTCAAAGCGTGTTGTCACGTGTTCGACAGCAGCACGAAAGGTTTCTCGATTAATTTTAGTAACATGACATGTTATGTTTGCTTTCGATTCAGGTGATGTTTTAAGATTCTTTCAAAGACAGGTTGTTTCAGGAATCCCCAAAATCAGAAGTCACACAGATTGCACTCCGAAAAAAGAGGGGACGAGGCAGTCGGAAAACTTCTCGAAATTACCCGATCATCTCCAAAGAGGTCACGAAGCAGTGCCTGTACTAATCGAGAAACCACAAATCGTCCGACCACAAAAGTTTCCTTAGCTATGAATTGTCAACGGCTATTATGGCCAAAAATTTCTAAAAAATTGATTTCTTCTGTCCTGATTTGCAGAATTCAGAGCTGGCGTAACGTGGATCGTGTATGGATAAAACTTTATAATGGATCGAAGATCTTTTCGAACTGTAGGCAAAGACAGAGACATACCGCGTGAGACTGCACGAGCACTTGCCGAAGAATATTGGGAACCGTACTCTCTTTCGACCGTAGCAACAGCGACTTCTTTCACTGTTTTCTTTGAATGTCGTTTCCGTCTTCTTCCTTGCAGAAATCAAAGTCCCTCAATACCTTCAAATTTAATAATCATCGTTTTCCTCGACATATTAACTTTTTGTATGTCTTTCGAACATGGATATTCTAGCAGTGCAGTTGACAAATTACTACCGTTTTGATAAAAAAAAATTCACTAAAGCTCGTTCTTTCTTCTCAAACGGCATGGCGAAAATTGATTTTGCGGCAGTGACAACTGTCTTTTAAAACCGTTCCAAATTTGCATAACGTCTTTTCTCGTACATGAAAACCGCTATTACATTTCAATGCAGATTTCTTAACCCCTTGGTCTATATAACGAATATACTGAGTTTCATAGACATCCGTCTACTAGGACGGCCTCAACGTAGGTCTAAATAAGGTAACTTTAATTATAACCACTCTGTACTTGTGAAAGAAGTATCTGCTTTGTTTATTATGGGTACACAGGACTTCAGTGCTGTGGATCCCCTGCCGGTTTCTGTTTGACGAAGTATGACGAAGGAGCGGTCATAGGTACGAAAGTTGTACATTACCCCAAATGAACCAAACAATTAACTTGTCCATATAGATTAAAACTATAGTTTTAGAATTAATACAGCGTTCATCTCAACATAACATATAAATAATGCTTGACACATTGAATAAAGAAAAAACAATAATCCAAAAGATCTCAAAACCTGTTAAAAAATGTAATACACTTAGTTATCTAGAAAATATTTGAAAATTGGAATATCTGTCTATTATAAGGAATATTTCAAATTAAAAGTCGTGGCGCTATCTATGTAATAAATTTGAAACTAGTAAAACAAGAACCAAATTATAAAAAAAATTACGCATTACATGCAAAATATGAATAAACATAAACCTACCAGCAAAGAAATAAAATATTACATGAAATACAAATAAGAATGCATTATTCTAAATGACCTATATACTTCTTATTTATATATACTCTTAGAAAACTATTAGGTATTCCATAAACCATTGCATAACAATAAAATTTTTTTATGTTCTTAATTCTATTATCATTGTCTACTACTAAATTATTATTTCTAATTATATAATTTTTCACTAAATTCTTGAAGACAGAAATGCTAAGATTACTATCCCAATAAGGAAATTTATTAATTTGAAAATTAAATGCATTTCTTTTATCAAAGATATCTGCTACTATTTTATTATCTATAATTTTTATATCTAGATCTAGAAATTCTGCAGCTAATTCATTGTCATTAGTTTTTATAAGTTCTAAATAATCAGGATAGAAATTAATATTTTGCTTAAGGTCTATTTCTTTATTGAATAATATCAAATCAGCTATTTAACAGAAAAATATACTGTGGCTATAATTAGTAAGGTCTTTCTCATAGTAATGTAGGTAAATATTTGCTAAACTATTATTAACTGGACCTCATTGAGGTAATCCTTTAATTTGATGAAAAATCCTATTATCAAAAAGATATAGTTTTCTTTTAGAACAAGATTAATAAGATTTTTAAAATTATTAATGGTAATATCTTTTTTAAGATCAAAATCTTTATGTATATTTACTAAGGTATTAGTCAAATCTTCAATCTCTATACTATTAAATAAATCTTGGAAGTCATACGTACATACACTAGATATTTCTACATCTTTAATCACATTTAATATTTCTACATTATTATTTGCTATAATTGTAACTTTTTGCTTATTTAAATTCTCTATCACTGTCTGTATGTATTTTTGCAAGAGTTTGCCAGATTTTGTGATATAAGTATTGCAGCCATTAGCAACGCTTCTAAATTTAAGAGGACTCTTGTGAAATTTTGGAGTAAGAAAGATGTGAGGATAATCTATTTTAACATAATTAATTCCCAGTTTATATATATATATATATATATATATAAATGGGGATCCCCAGATGAAGAGTTTTAAAAAGTGCCAATCCCCCCTCTATAGTTTTGTTTCCATTTCAATTACTTTTCCATCCCTTGGGATAGAATTTTTTTAACAAACAATTTCTTGATTGGCTGTCCTGCAATAGTTCTTTAATGGAGCTGCTTTTTTTTCGAGTAAGTGTCTCTGATGTCTTGCCATTCATCACATTTAAGGATAGAATGTTCCACAGTACCTTTATCTTTTCCGCAGAAGCACCAGGGACTCTTGCTGAATAATCGGTTTTGATAGGTTTGAAATGCTCCGCGGCCTGTGATGATCTGATTTAAGTAAAAATCACCTAACGCTCTTTTTTCATCAACCATGTCAAATAATTTTTAACCTGTTTACCTTTATTTCAATGATACCACAAAATTTGCCAGTTTTGCCTAATATTTTTTTCTCATTTCCGTTTTTCTCTGTTGTTTAGTCTTGCAAAAATAAAAATTAATTTCTTGTATTTTGGTGGCTTTCTTAGCAAAGTAATCGCCTCTTTCATTTCAGTTGTTACCAGCATGAGTCCACCAAAGCAGAACGTTACTGTTAGTATCTTGCAAAACATTTTTAATATCCAGAATAAATTTCCTATTTTCTAAAGACTCTATTGAAACTAAGGTTGATTTTGAATCCGAAATAATATTGGCTTTAGCTATTTACCGTCGTTTACAATCATTAATTACTTCTCTTATTGCTACCATTTCGGCGATAAATACTGTTGTTTCGTTATTTAATCCCCATATTTCATGTTCTTTTTCATTTCCATCTTCAGAAACGACCATTGCACAGCCAACTCCATTATTAATTTTTGAACCGTCTACAAAAACATTTATTCCAAAGTAATTTGTTTCATTAAATGTTCTCCAAGATATGGAGGTGATTTTCCATGGGCTCGCTTCTGTAGCATATTCAAAAGAAATTCCAATTTTTTCTAAATTTTTAATATCTTGCTGTTGCTGCCAAATTTCGTTCTCTTCTTTGATCTTATTGTCCATTGGTGGGCAACCTGTCAAAAGATTCAGAGCAAACTGAGTAAGTAAAAATAAACAAAATTAATACGACTACCAAATCAAAAAAATTGAAGAAGCGAAGCTAATTCGTGTTTGAACTCGACTGTTCGGCATTTTTTCAGTTTGTCCGTAAATATTTTTGACACGCAGTCACGGTCAAACGCATTATCCAATTTTCTTGGAATTTGGATAAATGTTCCTTGAAGTCATAAAAAACGTTGTACGTGGAAGTATGTTTATATTTGGAACCTGTTTCAAACTTTTGGTCATTTTTATGATTTAAATGTTTGGAGAGTCAATGACAAGTTAAAACACTTGAATAATTCTTATGAACACTTGAATAATTCTTATTACACTTGAATAATTCTTCTTCTACATTAAGATACTTGAATAATTTCGACAATAGCGGGTCAATTAATGGTGATTTCCTTAATACTATCAAAATCAGGCATTTAATAGCGATTTTGTGAATACTGATAAAAAAGGAAACTTAGGTAAATAAATCGGTTTTAAAAAAATGTCTAAAAGTTTAAAGATTCGACGGAGAACAGATTTGGAATATTTTTGAGAAGCGAGGTCTACTATTTAGATAACTGCTAGTATAGATGAAATGAATTGACATTCAGAGACGACAATATTATGTCGAAATTATTATTTTATGTCGAAGACATAGAATGAGAAGTACCTCTCGCTGACTACGTTAGCCAAAATTTATATACATGATAATTTTATCATGAAGATTCTATAATTTTAAACAAAAAAGGTGTTCTCATATGGAATACACAGAAGATAGTACAGCTTCACATATGTAGACAAGACCTTGTGAAATTTTTAGACGAGAAAAAACTTCAGTAGACGCATTTATTGTCTTTACGATGACTTTTATAAATTCAATATAAGATGAATGATGGCAGAATAATCCTATATGCGCAGTTTTTTCCTCGTTTGTATCTTAATATTACTATAATAATAACTAATTATAAATTTGAATATATTTATATAATATATAAATTGTTGCAGTGCCTATATGGACAGTGCTTTTTCGTCGATTGAAATGGGACCTTCTCGACAAAGAAAATTGTAAAAATTTCAGCTGTAAACGAAGGGGAGTTTTTCCAAATAAATATTATATGTTATTTAAAATATTTTGCACATAGAAAAAATACGATGATTTCAATATAAAACAGCTTCCAAATTGTGTAACTTAAAATATTTGTTTTTTAATAGCAATTCGAAACTGTGCTCTGATAGAACGTATTTCGAACATATAGCTTCACGTTGGTACGCTCAGAAAACACAATTCTGCCTAAAATCCCTCTAAAGCTAGCATGATATGTGAATAAAAGCTTAATAATGGCAGTGAACTTATTTTAAATATAATAGATTAGTAATAAAATTTAAAATTAATTTAAATATTGAATATCATGCTACTGAAAGATCTCAAAAATACGAGATCTTTTATTAAAAATATCACCTAAAAATTATATTACTGAACAGAAATGCACAAAAAAGATTTAATAGTTGCATAATAGTTATAAGTATTATAATATAAAATTTCGTACATATTCAATTGAAAGAATTTTTTCTAAGCATACCTAAATTTCGAAAAAAAAGATGTTTTAAAACAATGCTAAAAACTAAATATTTACCAGCCAAAAAATAATTTTTATTTTTAAAATCCCATGGACCATATTCATCTTGTTTTGATATTTCTGAAAGTTCAGAAACTCTTTTAATTTGTCGTTTAAGAGTTCTGGCCTCTTTACGAGCTTCCTGAAACATAATTCAGCTTCTTTGATACAAAGCATATCGATTTTTTTAATGCATTGCATTTTTTCTCCTGATGTAATACCCATGTTTTTTAGTAATTCATTTTTACCCAGTGCTGTAAACACTGTCATTGAAGCATAACACAGCATCCGTGACTCCAATTTTTAATGTATTGATACAAACAAATGTATTTTTTAGAATTCTTTCCAATTCACAATCGTTGAGACTCTCACTGGGGTTTTCAGTTTGCCCATGGATGCATTTTGATAAAAGATTTTATCAGCTAACTGCCTGAACACTTTCTTAGTTGTTAGTAAAACATATTTAGGAATATATGAAATTGCATCTCTAAGAATAGTAAGTTTATAAATAAAAATGCTTAATAGCGATCACCACTATTTTAATATAAATTTTTTCTTTATAAAATTTTATTTATAATTACTCTAAATACTTTATTATGGTGGTTTTACAACGTTTTTTTTATTTAAGGCCTAATTTATATATTCGGGCTGGTAATTACAAATGTAATCAAGAATATATCGACCACAGAGAAAAAGATTCGGAGGTCTCACTCCCATAGACCCTAATGGCAACTATTTTAACATTGCGCTTCACATAGACAGTACGCCACTAGTGGACTCCAAAGGAACTAACACATTACGTCGCCTGTGACGTCACCGTGACGCGAATGGAAAGGAAACCATTTCCTATCGTCATGACAACGATGTAAACAATATTTAGTATTTAATGGATTTTCCAACTCGTTTTTCGACGATTAAATTTATGAACAGCTATTTTTATATATTGTTAATTTGAAATTGTTTTAATAATAATGTCATTTTTTATTATTGTTTATATAATTGTTTTAAATCACTCACTAAATTGGCCTTTTCTTTAATACAGAAATTAAAAGTCAGTATGGAACATCATTCAAAACATTTAAAAATTAATTTACCTGTTTGTAGGGTACCAATAATTTATAACGAGTGGATGTATAATTTAAGAAGATTAAAGTATTTTTCATATTATTAATTTCATTGAATATTTTTCCAAGAAAAGTTCCTTCAGATCATATTTTTTTAAATCAACAGAAAATTATTTTTTATTGATTTAGATAATATTACACTATCTCTTTATTAAATTCACATTCATTATTAGTCAAGATTCAAAACTTAATATAAAGGAAATTCACATGTGATTTTTTTAAAAACTATACAGGAAATTTATACACTTTTAGAATATTTTGAAACTTCAACAATAAATTAATTTTTAATAAATACAAATTCATTCTTGTTCAGGATTTTTAAAAAAATAATTGAATGTAATTTCCATAAAGAAAATTCATTTGTGATTTTTTTAACCCCAGAAAAATAATTTCTTTAAAAATAAGTTATCAGTATACTACCTCCTTTAAGAATATGTTTAAACTTCAACAATAAATTAGTTTTTAATAAATTCACATTCATTATTATTCAAGATACTAAAATTGATAGAATGTACGAAATTCATTTATAATTTTCTTAAACTCTCCAAGAAATTAAATTTGTTGTTTTAGTTAATATTATAATATCTCTTTCAGAATATTTTAAAACTTCAACAATTTTTAATAAATACAATTCATTTCTCTTCAAGATACAAATATTGGTAGAGTAATTTCCATACAGAAAATTCATTTGTGAAATTAAAAAAGTGAACTCAAAATAATATCACAATTTTTTATTGAACAAGGATAATAAGTTACAAAACATCGCTAATACATAACATTTCTAACGAATACTGCCTTCAAACCAGTGATTTATTATATATAGTATAAAAATGTTCAATTTAAGAGAGTGTAATAAAAAAACCAAGCGCTGGACATAATGGAATGACCTTCGCGCCTAGGGTGGCCCTACCAGGAGTTTAAACTCCCGACGCACTTCGCTCATTCTGCCCAGCATTGGTAAAAGTTCTATTAAGAAATAATAATATTTGATTTAACATAGATATTTTTTTCAAATACATTTGCAAGCTAAAATATAATAAAATCGTCAACAAAATTACAAGTGGGAAACATATTTTAACTTCTTTCTAGATTTTGTCTCGTATTTCAAATCATTGTTCTTCATTTTAATTTTATGTCTTATCATCATTCTAACAAAAGAGGAAATAAAAAAATGGGCTCTCTCTTTGTGCTCTAGGTGATCATTAAAAAAAATCTATATCAACTCTTCTTAAAACATTGTTGAATTTTTTGCTTACAGTATTTCGTTGGAAAAATATATCAAAATTCGACAAAAAATATTTATGTAAATTCACAAAATATCGAAACAAATTATCTGTCGGCCATTTTAACCCACATTTACTGATATCATATTCTTTAAAATACAAAAAAGTGCATGATTGTCTAAGACTTTTTTTATCTACCATTAACTTTTCACATTAAATACATTCATTCAATAGCAAATATTTTTTAGCAAAATATCCTGAAATATAATATAAGACATTTTCTTCAACGCTATCTAAGGTATTTAAATATAAACTGTCATCATGTTGTACACCTTCTGCTGCACAGTCTTCAGAGCTTATAATGTCTAATAATTCTTTCTTATTGAAAAAACTGAAATCAATGAGGCTATACGCTTCATCGTCTTGACAATTTTTGCCTCTTGATTGTTTTAAAAAGTTAGTGATAATGACTTTCTGAATTGTGTGGCGAAATTCATACACATTTGGATTTTCTCTAAACCCTTCTCGTCGTCTTATAGTTGAAAATGTGTTCTCCAGTGAATCCTGACTGAAACGACTAGTGATGATGAATTTAATTTTCTTTAACAGAACTTCAGAAATACCTATGAATGCCTTCAGTGATATTAACCACCCATTCTTACAAGCTGCATAAATTTTTCTTCCTGTTTTACTGGAACGAATGTGCCACTTTTCAATCCATTCCATTTTTTCTTTCCATAATTCTACATGGCCGCTACATTCTGTCACAGCACACATTTCCTTCTTCTCACTTTTCAGACTTTTGACATTCACGCTGTCAAATATTTTATCCATATTATAGACAAACTGAACAGTCTCGAAAGCTTTACTGTCAAAATCTTCTCTTCAATCTTCGCCGACATATAAATCTAACGCAGCAGCAACCGAGTGACTCAGCACCTAAAGGAATAAACAATTTTAATGAGATCAATTCATATAACATTCATTTTCTTTTTATAAAAATCATCATTCAATTATCATTCTGAATTATTATGAACAAAAAAGTCAATTTAATAGTTATTAATCCAGAAATAATAATTTAAAAGAAATTAACTGATTAGCAATTTGTTAACTTCCTACTTAGCTCAAATTAATTCATATCGTCTCTTTTAATGTATTATCAGTTATGGAATTAAATAATCTCTTACTCTTAAAAATTCAATTGAGTTATGAATCGAGTAAAATTTAAGATTATATATACTAGAAGAATATCAACATTAAATATACAAAAAATATCCCCAAAGAATTATTTTCAAAATAAGTGTGATTAGTATATGCTCAAATAGCTAATATGAAAGGTTTCAAAACTGATATTCTGAAGCAACTGTAAATAAAAAAGAAAAATATTAAAATAGTTAAAGTGGCTTTCCTTACCTGAGCTGCAAGTTTCACATTCATTTTCTTTAGGCCCGACACTTCTATGTGTCTCTTCGTTAATTTTCGGCAGGCACAAATTTTCTAAAAAATAGATTGCAATTGATATAAAAGTAAGTATTATAAAGTATACGTAACAATAGTGTTTGAAACAATACTGAAATATAAGAAAAATTATCTATTTATTTTTAAAGCTATTTTATTGAACTTGACTTGCTT
>BGPR01001466.1:53997-92418 GCA_013235015.1 Araneus ventricosus | reverse complement strand
CATTCTTTCTGAATTGAATAGTCATTTTAATATAGTGTCGAAAAATTAACCTTTTTATCCATCCTCGAATATTCTTTAAGAATGAGGTCTATCCTTTTGGAAATTACATACAGATGTTCATATTTTTAAATTCTTTTACTGCAATTTTATTATTTGAGTTCAAATGTATTGAGTTGATAAATAGCTTTTATTACCGTTCTTTCTCTTTCATTTTTAATACTAATCAAGAAGTTCCAATACAAATTTCGTTTAATAGCTGATTACTTTGAAAGACATCATGTAATCCTGCAAGATGGAAATTTTTTCTCCTAACTGATGTATAAAAATATACAATAATGGCTCGTTTCTCAAAAGAAAATAAAACAAAATTAATACGAGATCCAAATTTAATGGCTATTAAAAGTTAAGCTCAGTCCTGTTTATGAAAGCTTCATTTTGCCTGTTTGTCCGTAATTTATTTCTGCACGCAGTGGCTGGAGATCTGTATTACCCATTTTTTTTCTTGAATTTGCATAATGTTCCTTTGAAGTCATATAAAAAAAGTTCGATGTAAGCATTTTTATTTTTGTATCCTGTTTCAAACTTTGGTCGTTTTAACGATTTAAATGATCTGAGAGTCAATGAGCAAGTTTATCACCAAAAAAATTTGAATAATTTGGCAAGAGATCATATTTAAAGTGATTTTAATACTGCAAACAAGCAGACATTTAATAGCAATGTTGGGAATACTGATAAAATTGGAAACCTTATGTAAATAAATCGGATTTCAAATAATGTCAAAAGTTTAAAGAAGTGAAGGAGAAACAAATTTGATTTTTTTGACACGCATAGTCTGTTGTTCACAAAACTACTAAAAAATTAAATGGATTATTCATAGCAATGAAGAATTAATTTTCAATAAGTTGTACCAATTATCTTGAGAGAAGACGCAGTTTTTTTTCAAAAAGTAATAATACTAATTTCTGTGATCTGCGTTCCGCTGTTCGTAGTAAGCAAATCCTGCATTGTGTCTTCGTATTATGAGATAGTCTCCTTTACAAAGGATATTCATTAATTACTACTTTTTCCAGTAAAGCAAGATAAAAGCTCTTATATTTTAAAGGTTAATGAAATTATATATCACATTATATAAATTTACAAAAAAATTATCTGCAGAGTTCCATTAAGCTGCGCATAGGAGAATATCAAGCAATGATAACTGAAATATTATGCACTAATAAGAATGCATAGAAACAGTGCGAAAAGAAAAAAATTGTACATTTGCTTGTCTTTCTTTTCATCGCTTATTAATCTAAACATTAATGTAAACATCTCGTTAAAACAATAAATGAACTGTTTTATTTTAGTTTTATAATTTAGTTTTTGAGCATACTGAGGATTCCAGCTCAAGTCAAGCTAGACAAAAAATTTATTATAGCCCTCACAGTGAATATCTCGTCAAAGCAGCACAGAACTCGAATTTTTTCTGCGTACTCAACAGATTTCTTAAATTTGTTAACAATCGAGATATATTTTATGTCGAAAACATAAATGCGAATATCGCCTGATGACTAGAATAGCCAAAAATTTATATAAAGTTTATTTTTCTCATGAAGTTTCTGATAAAACGAAAAAAAAGGTAGGCTGTCAGATGAAATTTTAAAGATAGTACAGTCTTACATATGTAGACAACATCTTTAGAAATTCTTTAGACGTAAAAAACAACCTCAGCAGACGCATTTATTGTCTGAACGATGATTTTATAAAATACGATGAAGCAATGGCAAAACAATCCTAGGGTCAATCACTTTTTCGTCGATTGCATTTAAGCACTACTGTAATAATATCTATATATAAATTTTACATTCTCTTATAATATAATGGTTGCGTGTCCAGGGCTGTCGTTTCTTTCTCCTGATGGAACTTGAGAATCGCACGTAATTGTAATATTTCTGAGAATATATGAAATGAATGTTTGATTGATATTTGCTGAATTATGTTTACGAATGCGATACACGTGCCGTTGGAAATATTACGAAAATGACTATTTGAGAATGGCCTTGAAATAGTATTTCTAAGAATTGTAAATAATACAGATACGCTTTGAAGAAATCTACCACTATTTATATATAAATATTTTCATAAAATTTTTATTTATTTGTAAAACATTAATTTGTTTTGGGGGGCCACTTTTTTTTTTATTTAAGTCCGAATTACATATTTATGGTAATCATACAAATGAGTTCAAGACATGCAAATGGTACAGTTAATCGTAGTGTTTAAACTTCTGTTCTTAACATCCGTACATTGCTACTGCTAAGTGTGGCATTGAAATCAATTTAGGCAATATCTGAAGTCTCTTATTATTATTATTATAAATATTATTGTTTATTGTTAAATAATATGAATTAAAACAGAAAAACAAATTTAAGCTGTAGAATATATAGCAGAATGAGTTATTATAACTGATTTTGATTTGATTTATGTGTAATGTATCATTCCCTCACAGGATTCAAGCCTAGTGTGGTGGGTCAGCCGTATTTGGAAAGTATTGATTAGACTTGTTATTGCATTGGGATAGTATTCTGAATTACTCGGAGTGCCGGGAGCCTCCTGTGCCTATTTTGTTGTAGTTTTTGACAGAGGTTTATTGTATGTAGATTTTTCTGGATATCTTGTTTCTTAGAAACCATAAGCAAGTTACTTATCTAGCATATTTTATTTTATAGGACTTCTAACCTTTTCTCATGAGCCTTACCCGCAGTAGTCATACTGTGGAAGCGTAACCAATAAGAGTGACGTAATTAGTTGCTTGTAAATTGTGAAGCTGAATGGTTTCCGAAACTGGGATTCATGCTTCTAATGTGGAATAAGTTGCTAAGCTAATTGTAAGTCCTCTGTTGTTTTGGAACTAGTTTTTATTAGGTGTCATCACTGAGTTACGAGAAGTTCACTGTTATTTTTTACGAGGAATAATTCTTTTGAACAAATCTACGGTAGAGCAGAGAGATTGCTCCATAATAAGCATATTAGCTATATTTACTATTAACCTATTTCCACTGATTGAAGTGTTTGGAGGGGCCCTCACAGATATTTCCTGAGATTTGGCGTATTGTTGCTTGCTGTTGTGCTTAAAGACAAGCAACACTCGTCTGCTAAGTGGCTGATGCAGCTTCCTGGATTTGTGAGATATCATTGATGCAGATTAGCACGATCTTATTTAAGACATGTCAGCGTTGTACCCATAACTGCTCGAAGAAATAATTACGTATGTCGAGAATATATTTCAGTGTCAACGAATAACTGAATCGGAGTGTAGCTGCGCAAGCATAAAAGAAATGACCAGAGAAATTCCTAAGAATAATGAGATATCGTGTGAGATATCATTTAAATTCCATCAATACATGAGAATTATGTCATTTGCATACAAAAAAAGAATGGTTTAAAAATTCGTATTTACAAAAAACTAAAAATAATTTATAGTATGGCTGTTTTTAAAATTTATTTAAGACTTAGTTTAGTCAATTTTAAGGTCACTATAAACTTGCTAAAAGTTTATACTTTCTACATGTATGAAACTCGTGTAAAGTTTGAATAAGAGTTTGTGGATTTTATTACAACAAGAGTTCTTAAATTACTAATAAAAGTATTCTACTTTAAGAGAATACTTTGTTTTTGTTCATATCAACATAGAACATCTGTGCTGTGAACCCTTTCTGTCTTTCTTTCAAGAATATTTATACCGAACATCTCACTGAGTACGAAGTGTCTCTACATTGTCTTAGGGTTGAGTGTCTAGCGGATGAATAGGATGGATCCTAACGATCAGTGTGATGCCCCACCTGACATCTTGCAGGTATGGAATCTTGTGGTCGAAAGAACAGTTTTGAACGTCCAGAAACAATGTTATCCTGTTGATCTGTCTCTGAAAGCCTGTTGTCTTATTTGGAAGCTGTTATAAGTGCGTCAAAGATCGACGCGTATCACTTAAATTTAATGATAGAAATGGCTTATTTTATTTGTAGATGTTTCTAACAAAATATATAAATGAATAAATGAAGATTAAATTAATTTAAAGAATGTTTTTTGACGAAAAAGATGTCTCACTTTAATTCCATGACGCTAAAATAAAATAGTACTAAATTTGAATGAGCTAGGTTTACACGTTATGAAAAAATTTTTTGCCAAAATGTTTTACAGGACACAAAGCAGCTGCCTTGCCCTCCACCCAAACCCAACCCTCTCAACCCTTCCCATATTTTTTTTGAAATTACAAATTATTAATGGGATGGAAGGCATTTAGCCTATTTTGTTTTACTGCCTTGAAAAACATCAAGAGAGAAAAAAAACCCTTTAAGCATAAGTAGTATACATAGAGAGAGTAGTGCAATCGCTAAAAAAATTCAAGCACGAGACTTTGAAGAACTTTTCATGTTTTAAGGCTGCCATTCACGGTCGCTCTACTTCATGAAAATAGCACGGTGGCACTCCAAAACATTTCATTTTTACGGCCGCTCCTTAAAAACCACAAACCAATCCCCTACGGTCACTCCATTCCCGTACTGCACATACTACCGTCCCCTCCGCCTTCAAAGGATGGACCACCAACTGCTTCGATTTCCTCTGAAACGAGATAGTCCCATCCCTGTCCGCACGTATCTACAATGGTCGCATTTCAACATTCAATGCCCGGCAGTCCAAATGGAGCGGTTGGATACACAGACTGGTTTCCCATCCAAACTTTCGACCACGTCGCTCATATTCTCATAAGTGTTTGGCATTGGCGACCGGTTTTGGCCTGTAGCGGCCGAATTTGCGTGAAGTGGAGTGCTTGTGAACGTCCAGGAGTAGACTTCCCCAAGACATAAAATCTATTTTGAGAATTCAGACTGTCTATGAAAATGATGACTCGGAAACGCAACAAATTAAATGGGGGAAATCTGGTGCTCTGTTTCTCCACCAAAACTGGAGATCTCTATCAGATTTTAAGTGAAATCTGTTGAATGGGATTCTGTCAGTCTGCATGTTTGGAGATGAACATGATAACTCAAAAAGTAAGTGAGGTGGGTGAAATTTGGAAAACGGTTTTAAGACTAGAAAAAAATATCTGTTTTAAATTTTGTATTCACTCGTTAAGACGGAAGAGTTCTAAAATGCATACATGATTCTCTTTCCTTTACTACGAAGTCGATAAAGATTTATTGCCAGATATAACACAGAAATTGTGACAACACAGTTTATAAACTCAATAGACGTCAAGAGGTTAAAAATGTTTTTGAATCGATTCAGAAAATTATTGTTCATTTAAGATATATTTCCTGTCGAGTTCAGACTCCAAACTTATTTTAAGCCAGGTGGATACGTAAAGAATACATTGAGATGTCAGACTCTCGGATGGCAGCGAAAGAGAGATACTTGCTCTCTCTTACTGCTTTAGCTAACCTCACATTCTCCTGAGTCTAGTCCGCTCGAATCCATTGCTATTTTCGTGACATTCTGGCCTGAATATTAAGAAAGATAATGCGATATAGCAGAATAAGGATTCAAATATCGAAAGTTCGTTATTTTTGAAAGGATAACAACACGAAGGTAATTTCTGTACAGATCGGTTAGTAGAATCTATTGGGATTCAGGCACAAACTATAAAATTGTTGAGAACATTCATCAAATGTTATTGAAGAGTTTTCAAAGTCTTTACAGATTCAGCAGTGATTAATATTGTTCAAGTCGATAATTACATGAATAAAAGGCAGACTTATCAGATCAAAATAACAATTACTGCTCTAGAACTAAAGTAAAGGCAGATTTTCTCTTCCACTATAAATATTATTGAAATAAGCAAGCTCAGCGAGCTGCTGTAACATTTTTTGAGAATCATTTTCGATGAAGTAAAGGTGACTCTTTTGATAAGCCTTTAAACCAACACTGAAACGGCCAAGAGTCTGAATTACCCTCAAGTACTCAGTGCAGAAAATTCTTGAAATAGATGATTTTAAGAGAGGTTCTTATGAATAAATAAAAATATCTAATTATGGAATAATATAACAAAAATTCCTGTTTGAATTAAAAATTTCATATGTCATTCATTTTGAAGTTATTAATTTAAAAAATATCCCTTCCGGAGAAGACAACAATATCTAAGAAACTACTAATATATTAGCCAAGATCTGTCTCTCGGTAACGCTCTGACGTCACCAACAATAAAATTCGCCATAGCACTGCCAGACGCTAAACAGCATTATTTCATAGTTAGAGAACATAAATTTCAGTAATTTTAAATTTAAAACAGTAATTTTCGTCCTAATTGGAAATTTAATAGCTCTAGAATAGTGAAATGAAATTTTCTATCGATTGATACAAAATTTATCTCGCTCTAATCGATAGTTCCCGAGAAATTTTAAATTATATTAATCATAAATTTCAAATTAATTTCCGTTCTTGAATAGAAAGTAGTAAATTTCGTCAATGGTATATCATACGAGAGATATAGTTTGAACGCCAAGATGCATCTGCATTATTTATTGCTATCGTGATGATATAATTTGATAATATTTTTTTGGCAACGTATGACAAGCAAAAGTGCTTTCTTTTGATTAGAATTTCGAAAAAGAATTCCTTTGAAATTTTAAATATTGACTTATGTTTGAAAAGCTGAGTATTTCATGGTTATTGACTTATAATAAAATTGTTGAACAACGAAAAATACTTCATACGGAATATTGATTTTTTGAATAAAGAAATATGTAAATAATATGCAAATAAAAAACTATATTTCCTGTCATAAAACATATGTTTATTTTATTTGCTTTCAATCAATGTTAAACATTTCTTTCGCATATATATCTATGTAAACACTTCAAATTTGTCTGGAAATCTCTCGAAGGAAGAGGCATTTTGCACCCGTCATACCATGAAGGCTGATTTTCTATTTACAGTTGATTTTGGAAGTAGAAAACACTTCTTCTGATTAAAGAGGTATTCTTACGTCATTCGGAATTCAATTTCATCTTTTTAATAAAGTGCGGAAAAAATAAACTCTTATCCATTCTTGCGATTTTTAAGATGAAGTTAGACTTCTTGGTATATATCATACTGATGCTTCATATTTTATTTCCTTTTTCGTAAATTTTATTATTCGAGTTAACATTGTATTCAGTTGATAAATAGCTTTTTTATTCTTGTATTTTCTCTTTTATTTTTTAATACTCAATCAAAGAAGTTCCAATAAAAATTTTCGTTTAATAGCTGATTACTTTTTAAAGACATCATGTGGAATAATCCTGCAAATTTGAAATTTATACTCCTATCTGAAGTAGAAAAATAAATAATAAACAGCTCGTTTTTATAAGCAAAAATCAACAAAATTAAAACGAGGACCAAATCTAAATAAATGAAGCTAGTTCCTGTTTCAACTTGACTGTTCGGAATTTCGTCTGCTCGTCCATAAATTTGATTGTCTTCTTTTGTTTCCGCAATCAAGGCCAAACGCATTATCTACTTTTCTTCGAATTTGGCATAAATGTTCCATGAAGTCATAAGAAAAGCTGTACGAGTAAATATTTTTACTTTGGATCCCGTTTCAAAATTTTAGTCGTTTTAATGATTTAGACGTTTGGAGAGTCAGTGCCAAGATTATCAATATAAAAACACTTGAAGAATTTCGCCAATATAGGGTTCATTAATGGTGATTTCCTTAATACTATAAAAATTCAGGCATTTAATAGCAATTCTGTGAAAACTAACAAAAAAGGAAACTTAAGTAAATAAATCGATTTCAAAAAAAGTCTAAAAGTTTTAGACGGAAAACAGATTTGGCAATTTTTTTGAAATTGCGAGGTCTACTGTTTACAGGACTACTAGTATAAATGAAATGGATTGGCATTTAGAGCTATTAAGAATTAAATTTTTGTTAAGTTTAAGCTGCTATTTTGATGTAACAAGATCGATTATATTTTCTTTTGGAAAAAAAGCAATAATAATAATTTATGTGACTTGCGTTCCTCATTCATAGTAAAAAAATATTCTACACCTGCGTCTTCGCAATATGAGATCTGTCGTATTTACAAAGGATGTCTATTAATTACTAATTTGCCGATAAAGCAAGGATGACAGCTGATTTACATTTTAACGGTTAATAAAATGATATATCACTTTATATAAATTCTTTAAAAAATTATCTGTAGCGTTTCATTTAGCGCATGCATAAGAAAATATTAAGCAATGATTAAAGAAATATTATGCATTAATTAAGAAATGCAGAAACAAAGTGCAAGATAAAAAAAAAATTGGAATTTTTATATTTCACTCAGCAAGCTATGAACTTCACATTAACGTTAACATTTCGTTAAAACAATAAATGAAATATTTTATTTTGTTTTAAATTTTAGTTATTTGAGTATACTGGCAATTCCAGCTCAAGTGCAGTTTAGTTAAAATTTACAGACCTCATGAATATGTCTTAGCAGCACTGAATCGAATTTATCTCTAGAGAATTTCAACAGATTTTTTTATTTTAATTCTTCTGCAACATGTCTAATAATGACTTAAAAATCCATTTAAAATGCCACATAATGAAAATATTACTATCGACGTCCTGAGAATAGCTGACAAAATCTATTTCACAATCGATACGACATTTTCATCTCGGAAACAAAAAATTCGAAATATCTCTGGATGACTATGTTAGGCAAAATTTATAAACAGGATAATTTTTATGAAGATTCCGTAAGTGAAACAAAAAGCTTGTTGACATATTCAAATTTTGAAGATAGTACGGCTTCACGTATATAGACAACACCTTGTGAAATTTTTAGACGGAAAAAGAGCTTCAGTTGACGCATTTATTACCTTTACGACGACATTTATAAATTCAATATGCAATGAACGATGGCAAAATAATCCTATATGGACAGTTTTTATCCTCAATTGTATATTAATATTACTAAACTTATAACAAAATATAAATTCTAACCTATTTATATAATATATAATTATCTGCAGTGTCACCAGGTGGCGTCGTTACTTTCTTCTGCATTGTAATTCTGAGACTGACGTGTAATTGTACTGTTTAGTGGATAATATATGAAGTGACTGAAAGAATGAAATTTATTGAATTTCCGCTTACGACTGCTGAAATATACACCGAAATTGACAGTTTAAGAAAGCGCCTTTAAAATGGCATTTCTAAAAATGATAAATATATAAGAAAACCTGCTTAAACGTATTCACCACTATTTTTTTACAATTATTTTCTTTATAAAATTTTATTCATTACTTCCTAACGGGTACTGTCCGTCATTTTTATTGAATCTTATTTATAGCCTGAATTTATTTATTCGGGTTGGTAATTGCAATGTAGTTTAAGATATATTGACAGTGAGGTGAAATAACGTAGTGGTTAAACGCCCGTTTTTTCACATTGTTATTGCTGGTGGAGATGTGGAAATATAAATTCAATTACAAAGCAAAATAGGAAGTGCCTTATTATTAATATAAAATAATATGGGATTTAAAAATATAAGAGATAGAAAAGATAAGAGAATGAGATATTATACAACGGGATTTTGAATTTACTTAATAGGATGGGCCAAAAAAAATAAATTTCTTCTTTTCGAAAAACTATAGTGCAGAAAACTTGTCTCTATGTTAGATAAGTAAAATGCAAAAAAAGTTTTTCTTTTGCTTACATCTGGCGGCAGCGCAGTTACCCTAAACATTTCGAAAATATACGATTTTCATAAATTTTCTAAGAACTGGAAAAAAATCAAATAACTTCTATAACAAGTATAGTTTATATATTTTATAGGTATAGTTTAGCACAAAAAGTGTAGGAAACATAAATAAATGAAAAATAATACGTTTTACAATTTGTTAATAGCGCATAACACTAAAAAAAACACATTTTTTTACAAAAAATTGACAAATTTCTATTGAAACAAAAAATTGTTTCTCATTGAGTAACATTTCAATTTGTAAGCAAATACAGTCCTTTACTTGCCTTCAGTTTCTTTTGGTACTTTGAAATAAGATATGTTTGAAAAACTCGGCATTGAAAATCTTGAAAGCAGTGTAGTTCTTTTAGAAACATCTCTGGAATTGCAACCGACGCCCTTTTGTGATGCCTCGGTTACCAGCTTCACACAGAAAGTTCCACTCAGCCGCTGTTTCACCTGATTAGATTAGTGAATCTTCGCAGCAAAGGTGGTGTTGAAATTGTAACAGTGTTAAAGTGAATCATTTTAATGCAGTCTGTAACTAGGAAAATGATATTTGGTGGTTGCAAACTCCTAATTGATTTTCTTTTAGATGCTAACTTTCTAGATTTATAATTATTCTGAAACCTAACTCTTTTATCTGGCCGTTTTATCTACTATCACACTCAAAAGCCAAGTTCTGGATAGGCAAAAACGCATTTCTCTGAATTACTGGGTCAATGACTTTTAACAAGTTTTCTGGCAGGAATCTTGACAATTTTATAACTTCAAATACATGCTCTGGTCCATATGTGAGCTACTTACTTTTCTTAATATGAAAGCATACAGGCATACACGTACGACTTTAGGATAAAAGAAACAAAGATCTTGTGTTCCTTTGTTGGGTTTTCAATACTTAAATACAAACGGAGAACTCTGTTCACCGTTGTTAACCATCTTGAATTGAAAAGTGCACCAGGATCACGAACAAATAAATCTTCAGGAGAGCTACCTGATTTTATAGCATAACTTATGTCCAGCAGATACTGTTGATCTCAGCTTAAAATGTTCCGTTCAATTTCTGGAATCTCACACTAATTACTTTAAAAATTTACCATTGGGACTGGAAACTGTAAATACGTATCAAATTTTGGACAAATTTGTTGACTTGTCACGTGTCTCCTTAGTCATTTGTATACGGCCCAAAACTTCGACGCCCATCAGAAAATAGAGCTTAAGTTAGGGATTCTAAAAACACATTGCTCCCCCGGGTTTTTACCATTCCTTTTTGTCCTAATGAAGAGTATGTGAAATCTCAGCCCTCTAAATTAACAGGAGGGTTTGCTTGTAAAGCCCTAGTGTTTGAAAAGAAAAATCTCTTAGTTAAAAAAAATTAGAATTTTTTAGATATTTGAGAATATAAACACAAATATTTATTACCTGTACCCTAAGTCTCCTATGACTTGAGAGAAAAAAACATAAATTGATGAAGCATTTCAATAATTCTGCATTGCTGCTTTTTGGAAACAAAATAGGACAGTTACTGTACGTTCACAATAACAGCTTAAAATTGACTACAATGTTAAAGAAGGATATAAAAATGAATGCAGTGATAAGTTAGAATCTACAATTTCGTTCCACGGTTCAATACGTGAAATCAAGGAAGGGATTGAATACTAAAAGTAATAAATTATCCATAACTTTAAAAAAGCCCAATAACGATCAAATAATATCATGCCAATACTTTAGCTACATTTAATTTTATTCAAAACTGACTTTTAAAGAGAGGAAAGCATATTGAATTTTATGAAAGTTGAATATCCTGAATATTGATATTTATTAATAAATTAAATCCATAATTTAAATTCATTTCGATGATAACTATTCGAAGATTCAAGTGTAGTAAATGTCAGTTTGTTTTATGGACTCTAAACTTTTAGCTACTCTTAGAGTGTACTGAAATTCACCTCATTGCAATGTCGATATATTTTTGAATATTAACAGTATTGAACTGGATTTTTTTATAAAAGATCTCCAATACATCTGGCGTTGAAGTTATGTCAGAAATATTTCGCTACGTTCCGCACGTGCGCAATAAATTACTTTTATTTCCTTTAATATTCAAATTTTAATACAGAGCTTCTTTGCACATTATCAAGTATTCTATAAGTTTCGTTTTATTTATTTGGAAACTTTGCATGTTATAAGCGAAAAGACGCGGTAAATTTTGGGATTTTTTACAGAAACATTTATATCTTCTCGTATATTTGTGCTCCAATTTAGATAATGCATCTAAATAATATGCACATCAAACAAAACCAATGGTGAAAGTTTCAACTCTTTATCAGCTTCCTGTGAAACGGGGTATTAAAAAAAATTTTTCGTCCTCATCAATTTGTGCGTGCACGGTCCCCTAAATCACGGTAAGTTGAGAGTAGTAAGGTTAGGCTCATCGAGAGCGGATGCATTGATGACGTCAGATTGGGGGCATGCTTTTTGACCCAGCGTTACGTTATAGAATAATGAATTGTTTGGGAGCAACAGAAAAAAAAAATTTTCTAAGCAAGATTTTTTTGTGAAAACTTTGTTAAATGAGTTGCACATTACGAAATGTAAAAAATTAGAGTATTTGATAAAAAATTATAATATGGTCTCCATGCAAGAAAACGGAGATAATTACATCCATAGCCCTTAAACTTTATGAATAAAAATCATTTATGGTTTAAACAGTGGACGAGAGGAAGAAAGTAGCTAAGAATAATTTTACTTGATATTATAAAATACATATTGGTTTAAATAATAGTATTTCACTTTCCTCATCTTACTCAAAACGAAATCAACAACCTTTGAGAGCCTTCTAAAAACTAATTTGTAATTTTGAATAAATATGAACCAAAATAACTTATTTTCACATAAATAATTTCATCGTACAATTCGTAATAGAATTATACACATATGTATCACATAAATAATTCATATATGTTACATTTTCACACACATATGTAATTTCAAAACTTTCTAGCAACGTGGTAATCTGTATCTACACTATATAGAAATGATTTCAAAAACGGTTATTTTATGTTTAAAACAGAATATCTTTATTTCTGCCATTGAAAATCCAAATTTTCCTTATACCAGCATCTTTCGGAAATAAATGAAAGGAAACGTTTCTGCCTTTGGAATTTCTCGAATGCATCGAACATCCGACAATAGCACAACCAGGCATTGTATTAGTTTAAACTTTTTCCGTAAAACTATAATATTTGGATCTGAAAAGAGCCGTGTTTTTAATCTTTAGCTAACAAAGCAACGGAAAACTCAAAAACCTATCCTTAACAATCAAGAAACCACCTGAGCACTGAATCAAACGAGATATATTCATAGTAAAACTGAATATTTCGCCTTTTAATTTGGAATATGAGGAGAAGAAAGAAAAAAGAAAAAAGCCCAGACTCCAGACTAGATATAAATACGCCCAAAAGATCATATTAATTATTTTCATTCATTAAAAACGCCTATTAGACAGAAAAAAGCAAATATTATTCTCAAAAAGCTTACCGATTATTTGGAATAGTATTAAGTAAAGAAAAAGAGTAGAATCGTGATTCCTTTTCATTGAAATAAAACTAAACAGCGCGGGGAATTTATAAACAATATGAAACAGTTTCGTGATGTAAAATGATGAAGATACAATAACTGACCATTATTCGGGTATTTTTACAGTTTCTTACAGATGGAATAAACTTATTTTTTAATTCGAAACCGCGGGGAATAGCGGAGAGTTGTGAAATCTTTCCCAATACGAAGTCATGCGCGGAAAAGCCTACTGCGCATCGCATTCGTGGACCCTCCCTGCCCTAAATGTCCTAGTAACCGAATCTTCACTGTAAAATGTGAATTCGAACGATTACACGTTCCACGATTCTCCGCAACTGATTGCGACCCATTGTGTTCCTGTTAAGTTCACATTTTTCGAAATCTTGAAAGAATTGCAGTTAGCAATTGTCCACCAGCGTATATGCGATTTCTAATTAATGAATGCTGTACTTTAAGATTATGTCCGTTTCCACACAGAGGGATATACTAGGGTACTCCCAAAGGAAAATAATCAGCTGGTATAGCATCTTTTCACCCGGTAAGTAAAAGGTTAAAAACAGATGTTCTAAAAAGGCTTTTCTTAAAATTTCAACAAAAGTATATTTAGTTTAAGAAACTACTGTACATTTCTATAATAATTACATCTATTTCTACAGTATTTTATTTTAAGAATTTTTTGATTAGCGCTGAAGAATTGAAATACTTTCTTACAATTTTGTAAAAGTTACTTGATACAACTTTTAAATAAGATAAGGGAGGCAACATTCTGTGCAATATAGCATTAAAGATGTATATTTTTTTTTAAAAAAGATGTTACTAGCAATATATTAGAAAGCAAAATATAAATAAGTAAATGGAAATTAAAATTAAATTACAAATCCCCCAATAAATGTGTTTATGTAGAAAAGAAATGAGTTCCTAATTTTATATTACAAGACCCTATAACATAAGTAATACAAATGAGAATAAGATAAAAATGATCCCTAACAACATATTTATTTTCATAAACATTTTTTTGCACTTACCATAACTATCAATGCTTGTGCATTCACTAGGAGTCTTATCGAAATAAATATTCTTTGGAAAAGTGACCTACATTTAGAATTAAAAAATCTACAGTCCAATATTTTTTCGGAGATCATTAATTTACTTTCGAATTTTAGATTTGAAATATGCCGCAGAATTCCATTCGTTTTACTGCCATACAGAAATTGCCATAAAGTCAAAAAAATCCCTTTAAGCGTTCAGTTTAGAAAAATAGGGAGAAAGTTTTACTAAAAGTTCCCCAGTGTCAAAGAAATGCGAATTTTGACTTAAGTTTTCATTTCTTTGTGTTTTTTATGCCTTTCCCGATGCTTTCTGTCATGTGATGCTTTAAGCTCTCCTCGCATTAAAAAATTTGGAATTCTTTTACTTTCTTATATACGAAGTTTATACATAGAGATAATGTTGTAATCGGCAAAGAATTCGACCTACATACTAAGCACAAAAAAACTACAGACTCCATTTCTGCCCTTCACTATCTCTCCAATCTATGTATATGGTATAGTGATACTCCACAACATTCCATTTTTCGGCCCGTCTATTTAGGGAGGATATGCATGACCGCTCCATACAATCCACAAACTAATTCCCTATGGATCACTTCCATCCAATACTCCTTTGAACCACTTTACTCCCTCCTTCAAAATCCCCGCCCAATTCTGAGGAATCGCCTCTAAAGCGAGAGAGTCCATCCTCTCCCCACGTATCTACACCGACCGCATTTCACCATTTATCTCCCATCTGTCGAAATAGCGAGCTTGGATATTCAGACTAGGCAGAAATCCACGATTCTGCTCCACGTCTCTCCGGTACTCATCGGTTTTTCACACTGACGACTGGTTTTGGCGTAAAATGGACAGTTCGTGAATGTCCCTGACCGTGTCCGAGAAACTATTTTTAGAGCTCTTAGAACACGATAACTCGAAAACTCAACGAACTGGATGGATGAAATCTGTCATGCTGTTTCAAAAACAACATTGTGGATTTCTGTCAGATTTTGGGTGAAATCTCTTATGGTAATATTGTGTCAGTCTGCCAGTGTGCATGTGACTATGATAACTCAAAATCACAGCGAGCTACATGGAAGAAATCTTGCATATGGTTTCATCACTAAAATTAGAGACCTGTTTTAAGTTTTTGCATCCAATCTGTTCAAAGAAATCCGACAAAAATGTATACATGAATCTTTTATCTCTACTGCGAAGATCAAGACAGAACGCGCCCAATCGTGTAAATATACGACAAACTCGAGGATACTGCACCCGAATTTCGTTTAGTTATTGCTTTTATTTGCATGCCCGTTGCTATTTGGCACTGTAAAAAAATTTAATGCATTGATGCAAGTTGTTCCACAAAGGACTCCCTCATTTCAAAAATAAATAGTTCGACAGAGGAGATCGATAGAAGAAATAAACCGTTGGTAAATTTATTTTGAAAGACTTCCAATTCTGAAGCAAAAGTTTCAAAATTAGTTCAAATGTTGCCGACAGATGACGCTCTACTCTAAAATCGCGGTACGGAGTCCTAGAAGATAGCATAAGATGTCCCTATTAGCATAAGATATTGTACGATATCTCAAAAATGTGTTCAATATTCTGAAAGCTGAATAATATCGTGAAAATGTCGTAGCGATACTGTAGAGCATCTTGTGCTAATAGGGTAAACTGTCCTTTCCAGGTAATCGTTGCAAACACATCATAATCGACAGAAAATATGCATTTTTCGCAGCACAGAGATAGCACATATTACGAATTAAGGTGGCTCAACGGAAATGGGCACATATGGTATCATATATTAATTGTTATAGCTTATCCAGCGTTAAATATTCCCGACAATAAGTAGTTGCAAGCTTTAAGATCGGGTGATTATGGAGGCCAATCCATGCCTGGTTTAGTAAATGTTGAGTAGGCCAATTTCTCTATTATCGAAGTATTCCTTGAGAAAGGTAAAAACCATTTAGATGCAGTGTGGCAGGGTTCCAACCCGTATTAAACGAAGAAGTGTCTTTTCGTTCTTCTAAGACTTATAGTGTAGCAAAATTTGGTTCGAAAACCGCAAAGTTCCATTCACGTTTTAACAGCGAAACTCTTTGAAATTGATCACTCTATGCTTCAGAACACCCTTTGAAAAAATTTGCCTACGATACACCATACAGCGCCCCCTGTCGGTAACATATGTCATTAATTTATAAACTTCTGTATCAGATTTCAAAATAAACATGTCACTGGTTCTATTTTTGTGTCGATTTCCATTGACAAGTTGTTTAATTTTAAAATAATGGAGTCCTTTATGGGACACCCTGCATGTGCACTGTAAAAAATATCCGTTTTTTTCCCGGACTTTTACCGCATATTTGACGGTTTAAAGCTGTTTTGTTGACAAAACGGTTTTTCTCCGTTTTCCGCTCCAGCCATAAACGGTTTAAAACCGTCAGTTCAAATTCTATTTTTCGTTATACGGTATTGCTTTCCGTACGATAACTTTCCCTTTTCTTAAATGTAATTTTATTGCATTAATTTCATGTTTTTAATAAGGTTCCATCTCCGTAACCTTAAAACACGTGTTCTGGCAATAGTTGATTTTTACACCTCTAGGTGGCGCCACTAGAGCTATAGTGACTTTAAAACTCAAATAGATTATTTTTACTTTATTTTCTGAAGTCTCCGATGGTCTAGTGTTTGGAGCGGCTGCCTTTTATTTCTATGAACGCTGTTTCGATCCCCGGCTCGGAGGAGTTAGAAGTTTTGTCACCATCTTGCATCGAAATCATCCAAGTAAGTTCAATTAAAAATTATATTAATTAAACTAATTGAAATTAATAATTAAGCCTTGATTAATTAATATTCCTGATTGATAATGCACATCAGCACATTTCAACTCAACTCGAATAGAAGGAGAAAAACAACTCAACTCAGTCGATGACGTCACTTACTTCGATGACTTAATTTTTACGGAGAAAACTTGATTTCATACGGTAAAAAAACGTTGCGGATTTACTTCGTAACTTTTACGGGAAAAACTTGTTCCTGTATGGTAATATGATTTGCTAAACATTGAAATCATTACAATGGCCACCATTTTGAAATGGAATCAAAAATACAATTCACAATCCCATACATCGTTTTCAATGATTTCAAGGAACATTCATACCATACTATTAGAAAACAGTTGCGAATCTAGGATTCGGGTCTGGGGGGGGGGGGGGAGGTCATAAAAATTTTGTATTGTCGTGATGAAGGTAAAATCTGAAGGCTAAAGTAAACCAAAACTCTTTAACTTTACAGACTTTACTCACCTGACAATAAGAATCATAAAAAACAATACAATACTTTCGATAATTTAATAAAAATTACAATGAAATAACTAGCCAAAAAAATGTCTTCGACCATGCCAAAGCTACAAATACAAGTGGAATGACTACAAAAGTAGGAAAATTTTCGAGCCATTCAAGCCAGAAAGTAATGTTGAAACGATTTTATTATTTTTTTAAAAGAGATAAATTAAGAAAAAACAGGTTGTAATGATGTTAAATAAAATCAATAATTCTGGCTTGGCTCTGGGGGGGCTGTAGCCCAATAGCCCCCCCTGGATTCGCCACTGTTAGAAAATATAACAATGTATTTAGTCGCGATTGCGTAATAAACAAATTTACACTCATACAGACATGTCGAACGGCCGAGTTGAAACAATCGCTTCGCTCGGTCAGGAAAAAAAAAATATGGAAAAAAAAATTATGGAAAAAAAAACCATAGCGAATAATGAAATGTAATCTAGTCATTAAAAATAACGTTTGAGTTTTAAATTATTTTTTAAATCTTTTTTTTTATAATTGTTTATGAAGCTTTTCTTGGGAAAAATCGAGATTCGGAAATCGTGAAATAACAGCCTTAACCTCTCAGAGGGAAAGCCAATTCTGGTTTCTTTAAAGGAACTTTTACCGATAACAGTATGTTTAGTTGAATTACTCTTAGATACAAACATATTTCTTTAAAGTGACATTCTTCAGAGGAAGTATAATCACAGAGAATTACTTCGAACAGCCTAGGCGCGCAGATAACTGAATGACCCGGCAGCCAACGACAATTAATCGGGCACTGGGTCCCCAATATAATAGCCCCCATTACGAGCGGCTCATGCGACGGCCCCTTAGACAGAGGTACGCCCCGTCATCGGCGGGAGCTAATTCAACCATCGCCGCTACTATTTCCCACTTGAAAACAAGACTGCTTACTTATACGGCAGGTTCTCATCCCCATATTTGAGTGTCCCCTTTAAGTGGGAATCCAGAGGAAGTATAAGATAAAATTGCTGGGAGACCACTCTCGATTGTTTAAAACGCCTTCAATTCTGCTTCATGCGTTGATAACAAGAGAGGAGCAATCCAGAATTTTCGTTAAATTCAGCTAGACATTGATATGATATTTCAATATACTGCATTTGAAGACAATAGTGGATCAAAAGAGTTTTGCCCTTACCAGATAGCATCTATTGTAAAATACTATAAAATATAGAAATATGATGCCTAGCACGGCTGAACGAAAATTGTGGTTTCGTCCTCTTTGGTTCTCAAATTATTGTTTTACTGATCGTTTGAAAGTGCCATGACTAGCACTTTTGGACAATGTCACTCCGGAAATGGGGGGACAGGCAATGAGTAAGATGAGCGCATTTCCGGAGTTCTTTGTTTGATCACGCTAAATAAAATGTAAACAATTAGCCCTCTGTTTTTCACTTCATCCTTAATTTTGTGATGCGCAAAAGCGCGGAGATTTTCGAAATCCAAGAATAAACATTAGAGCTTTTTTTATTATTATTATTATTGTAAGATGATTTCAAAATTTGAGAATTTCAACCTTTAAAGACGTATTTTATTGCTTTTCAAACAGTTCGTCATTCTAATTGAATGGCAGTTTGAAGAAAGGAACGAAACCAAAATTTATTTTCCGAGGGAAAATAATAAAAAAAAATCCTTCCATTTTTTCTTGTTTTTGTTTTTTAAACCAAATATTAAAATGAGATTCTTTACGTCAGTGGTTTACTTAGTGATTGTGGTAACATGCTTACAGCTAACACTGAACATCTATACGAGATAGCACCCGTTTTGTGCACGCTGTGTCCGTACCGATTTGTTGGCACTTGTTCCTTTTCTCAAACTGCTGATTCAGAGTATTTTAAAACTTAATTCAATTCCGATTGAACATCTAAAGATCGCTATTGCGTACAAGGAATATTAATGCTTATCTTAACTTTCTGTAGAACAAATTCGTATCACACATACATGAGCTGTCTGAAAATGTTACAAGAAAAGGCGAAATGGATCTTTCAGAAGTTTATGCACGTGATCTCTTTGTATTTGGCATTTTAAGTTTTATAGATTCAAATACTTATTGAACATTCATTTCATTATCAAACATTCTTTTATAAGGCGCTTCAGCAATATAAAATAATGTTTTGACGCTATATGCACTTTATATAAAAAGCACTATTTCAGAATTTTCTTCCCTGCGACACTGAAATATCAAAAGAAAGTCATAACTTTTCTCCAGCGCATTGCTTTTCATTAATATTCGCGATTTTCAAAATCTGTCGGAGAGTCACATACATTGCAGAAAACTCTAATTTTTATTCGTGGACTCAGTTTCATTAAAAACTGTGAATTAGATTTCCTTCTAAACACTATGTAGAATTGAAATTTTTAAAATATGCCGGTAGGCAGTTTAAATTATTTGCGTTTATTATTGTAGTTTAACCTCTTCGGCCCTGGCGTCCTAGAACTAGGACACATCTTTATATTACTCTAGATTCCCCATTTTTATGAATTTCAACTTCGGAGCCCTAGGTCCTACTAATTATGCTTTCAAGAATAGCGAGGTACTTTCATTTCCGCTCAATAGTTGGCAGCATAGTCGTAGCTGAGGAAATAATGGAAGTTTCTGACTACCAGCAGTCAAAACGCATGTCCATGTTTTTTGAGCATTCAAAAATTTTATTATATATAATCCTCTTCTTTTTGAAAAATTCCATGATACAAATCGTACTTTTTCTAACTAATTCAGTGCTTTTAATTTAAGAATAATCAGAAATTGCACTACAAATGAGAATCAAACATTCAGTATACTAATAAGACATTGGGCCTTAGAGCCGACATGAATTTTTGTACTTGTAAAAACAAAGAAAAAGTTTTGCACTATAGGTGTCTATAGTACATAACATTTTTTTTTGTTTTACATTTAGCAATATTTCCACTTAAAAAATTGTGTTGGATGTATATTTTGGATATTTTGCAGTTGTTTTCAATTATTAAACGTAAAAATTGATTCAAAGTTTAAAACGTATGGACGAGGTATTTGAGATAAATATTTTACGGAAGCTGGCGCTGTAGTGAAATGGCACGGTAATCGTGCGGACGTAGTTAAAAGATGGAGCGAAAAAGATGTCACTTTTGTTGAAATTCCCAGACCTGAAATTGTAAAGTTTTAAGATAAAAGTATGGGGGGAGTGGACAAGCATGACTTATTAATGTTATTGTACCGAACGGCTATAAGGAGCAAAAGTACCTCCTCATCATCTTTCATTATTTCAATATGGCTATAATAAATTCTTGGTCATAGTACAAAAGAGATGCAAATTGTTCTGGAAATCCTCAGAAAAACTAAATAGATTTACCGGACTTTAGATTTCAAATAGCAGAAGCTCTCTCATTTTCAAATCAGTCATCAGCCCCTACAAAACACGGAAGGTAATAACCTTGCTGTACCACCTCCAAAGAAAAAGTGAAATCCATCTCTCAGATCTTGCAATAACGTGTGATTTGATGGGATAAACCACATTTTTGAAAGAAATTCAAAGCAACAAATATGCAAGTTGGAAGGTTGCACCTACAAAACTACATCTTTTGTGAGAAATGTGAAGCATATTGATGTTCACATGCACAAAGAAATTTTTCAAATCATTTCAAATAAAATAATTGTAAATTGTAATTCAAAATATTTTTTTTACTTAATTGAAGCCTAGTGTCCTATTATTAGGACATTTTTTAATTAGTTTGCTAAGTGACAAAATATTATGAAATTTCATATTTAAGTTAATTATATATAATATAGCATATAAAACCTCTCATTGATTTTTTGTTTGTTCAGTGCATAATGCAGGGACGAAAGGGTTAATTTTTGTAGAAGCAAAAGAGCTATTTCTGCATATTTAATATTTATTAATGGTTTTTTTTTTCATGTGTTCTATATTTCTTTGAAAACAAAAACTGAAATATTTTAAATTATTCCTTTTAGTTGCAATCACCATTGTATATAATTATAAAAGGGGTTTATTCCAGACTTCAAACACATCATAATATTGTCTATTTAGTGTTATTTTTGTAGATTGATGAAGTATTAGTTAATCTTATTATCCTTCGTTACATTCCGAGTTGTGTACGGAAAATGTATCAGATAAAATCTAAAATTAATAAATTCCAATACATCAGAATGTTGAAATGCGGAAATATCTTGAAATATAAGATTTTGTAAGACGTTCTTATCAATACATGCAACAATATTTTATTGAAAAATAATGTATAAAAATTCTTGTTGAATTCAAAATTTCGAAGATCATTCATTTTTAAGTTATTACATTTTTTAAAAAATATTACTTAGAGAGAAGACAAGAATGCTGAAGGAAATATAAGTAACTTTAGGAATTTAAAATATATGTGGTTACTTTTTAAAATTTTTTGAGAGAGGAACACTTCATTTATATGCACCATCGTTGTATAACACAAACATTCTGTCACGAATTTAAGTGGTGCTCTGACGTCTTTCTGTACTAAAATACAAAAGTTTGTGAACGTTCGGATGGAAAAAAACACCTCTAAACCATTCTTGTACTTCCAAGTATAATCCTGTTCTTTTTTTCGTAAAATACATGCAGATGCCTCATAATTTTAAACTTTTTTTTCATTAGTTTTATTATTCGAGCTGACGTGGTATTTTATTAATAAATGACTGCTTGTTTGTCATTCTCATCCAAATCATTTTTTTAATATTCAATCCAAACAATTATAATAGAAATTTTCGATTAATTACCTATTGCTCTTAAAAGAAATTTTGTGGAATAATACAGCAAGATTTGAAAGTGTTCCCATATCTAAAGTTGTAAAATATATAATAAATGGCTCGTTTTAATGATTAAAAATGAGCAAAATTAATCCGAAGACAAAATTCTAAATTCGGCAATTTGTCTGTTTGCCCGTAAATTTTTTTGTCACGGAGTCACGAACAAACGCATTGTTCGATTAGCTTCAAATTTGACTTGAATATTCCTTGAAGCCATGAAAAACGACGCACCTGCAAGTATTTTTATTTTTGAATTCCCTTAAATATTTGGTCGTTTTAATGATTTAAATGTTTTCAGAGTCAATGGGGAGTTTATTAACATTGAGATATTTGAAAAATTTCTCAAATACCGAGTCATTTGATAGTGATTTCGTTAATACTGATTAAAAAAAGCAGGCATTTAATAGTAATTTTTTGAATACTGATAAAAACGAAAGCCTGCGTAAATAATTCGTATTAAAAATATCTAACAGATTCAAGTTTCCGTTGGAGAATAGACCTTAGTTTTTTTAAAGATTATTTACAGAACTACTAGAAGATCATATTTTTTCTATTTCCATTTTTTTCAAAATAAAAAATAATTTTTGGGGGGACCTGCGTTCCGCGTTTGTAGTAAGAAATTATTCTGCATCTGTGGCTTATTATCATGAAATCCGCCGATTTTACTATTAAATACTAATTTGCTAGTAAAGCAAGAATGAAAAATTATATACATTTAACAGCTATTGAAATGTTATACCACTTTATTTAAATTCTTATAAATTAACTATATTATTTTGTATTAAATTTTAGTGACTGGAGCATACTGGGAAGTTAACCTCAGGTGCAGTTTTGAGAATAACTTATAACGCTCATAAATTTCAATTATCATCATAGCAAGGATTTTTTTCTGGAAAATTTCGAGAGAATAAAGCTTTTAAATGCATTATCATCTTAATCTACTCCAATAGGCAGATCATAGCTTTAAGCATGCTTTTTAAACTGCAACATTAATAAAAATTCTACTACTCCAGAGTTTAGCCTTTAAAAATTGTTTAACTATCGGAAACGACCTTCTTATGTCGAAAACACAAAATTTTAAATATCTCGATGACTATGTTAGGAAGATTCTATTCATGAAATCTAAAAGCGTGTTGCCATTAATTTCAAATTTTAAAGACAGTACATCTTTGCATATGCGGAAAATCCTTTATAATTTTTTAAAAAGAAAATTTCGTTAGTAGACGAATTTCTTGCATTTACGATGACTTTTATAAATCCAATATACGATTATCTATAGCAGAATAATTCTATATGGTCAGTTTTTTTCTTAACTGTATCTTATTATTACTATAATAATAACTAAATATAAGTTCTTATCTACTCATATTATATATAAATAGCCACTTTGTCACCAGGTGGCGCAGTTTCTCTTCTTCTGGTTGCAATGTAAATGCACTGTTTAGAGGAGAATATATGAACTGAATTTACGAATGAAATTTGTTGAATTTCTGTTTTCGAATAGCGATACATACTGCTAGAAATATATTATAAAATTAGGAATTTAAGAAAGTGCCTATGAAATGACATTTCTAAATATGCTAAGTGTATTTGTAGAAATGCTGAAAAAATTTTACCACTATTTCTGTAGAAAGAGTTTCTATATAAAATTTTTATTTTTTATGATCCATAACGGTATATTTTTAAATTTTTGTTTCATATTAAAGGCCTGAATTTCCATATTCGGCTGGTAATTACAAAATAAAGTCTATATCATATTGATGATGCTGTTAGTTAACTTACTGCTTGAGATCAGATTTCACAACATCCGGATCTTCCTATAGACAGAGACAAAGTGATATTACAAAATCAGTTCCAGAGCAAAATCGGAAGTGCTTTATTATCATCATGAAATTATGATATTTGTTTTATACAATTAGAAAGAAATTAAGAGAAAAGTGAGGTATTATATAATGGGATTTTGGATTTACTTAAGCTTAATTAATCGCCATTATCTTCACTCAGGAGTCACGTTATTGTGGTGATGCAGTATGCCTTGGAAGGGATAGTTTCTGATTGTCTTGGTGTTATTAGGATTGAAATCTGTAATTTCTCGGAATGCCCAGTTGTCGTTTGTCTCCAGTTTTCCAAAGAAATTCTTTGAGAATTTTTTGTGGTAGTCTTTGACTGAGGTTTGTTGTAGATTTTTCTGGACACCCTTGCTTCTTATAAACCATGGAGAGTTACATATTTGGCGATCAGTTTTGTTTCTTAGGATTTCTAATTTCTTTTCTAACAGTCATAGCCTATTCCCATGAGTCTATGAGTCTAGTCCCATATAAGTAAAACGTAACTAATAACAGAACGTAACCTAGTTTTGTAAATTTAGTGGTTTGTAAAAGCTGGTAGTCAAATCTAATTATAAAGAATAATTTTGCTTTAGCAACTTTGAAGTTTCTCTTAATTTTTGTATGCGATTTTGGAAAGTGAGGTGTCTATTCAGAGTTCCGCAATGTATATTCATTCACTTTCCCAGGGCTTGGGAAAATGAAACAGTTTACTTTAAAAGTTTTGGTGGAGCTGGGAAATTCCCCTCTTATGACAAATAGGCCACTTGACATTTACTAATGTTGAATTGAACTTTCGATGGAATTAGCAATTTTTCATTGGTTTGGATGTAATTTCAATTTTTTAATAAAGTGCGGATAAAATTAAAGTCTTATCCATTCTTGATATTTTTAAGTATCAGGTTATCTTTTCGGTAAATTAAAGATGCTTAAAAAGTTTTTTATTCTTTTTCATTAATTTTATTATTCAAGTTAGCATTGCATTCAATTGATAAATGGCTTTTATTCCTTGTCTTTCTCATTCATTTTTTAATAGTCAATAAAAGCAGTTCCAATAAATTTCCGTTTGATAGATGATTATTTTTTAAATACATCATGTGTAATAATCCTGCAAGATTTGAAATTTATACTCCCATCTGAAGTAGTAAAACATATAATAAATGGCTCGTTTTTATAAGTAAAAATAAGCAAAATTAATACGAGGACCAAATCTAAATCATTGAAGAAGCGAAAAAAAGTTCCTGTTTCAACTCTACTGTCCTGCATTTTGTCTCTTTGTCATCAAATTTTCAACGCAGCACGGCCAAACGCGTTATCCAATTTCCTTCGAATTTGGCATAAATGTTCCTTGAAGGCATAGAAAACGATAAAAGTTTAAGTATTTTTATTTTAGGGTGCCGTTTCAAAATTTTGGTCGTTTTAATTATTTCAATTTTTGGAGAGTCAATGTCAAGCTTATCGCCATTAAAACATTTGAATAATTCGGCCAATATCGATACATTTTATGGTGATTTCCGTCATATTGAAAAAAAAGCAGATATTTGTAAAAAAATTTGTGATTAACGATAAAAATGGAAAGTTATGTAAATAAATCGATTTTAAAAAATGCCTAAAACTTTAAAGTGTCGACGTCTTCTCAACAACTTGAAACAAATCTTGGATTTTTTTTGAGACGCGTTGTCTACTGTTTCGAGAACTCCTAGTAAAGATGAAATAAAATGGCATTCTGAGCTATGAAGAGTTAATTTTGATTAAGTTTATGCCACTATTTTGGATTGACAAGATCGAATATCTTTTTCTTTGCAAAATAGTAATAATACTAATTTTTGTCACCTGCGTTCCGCGTTCGTAGTGAGCATCTGTGTCTTCGTATTATGAGATACGTCGTATATACAAAAGATATCTATTAACCCTCTGAGTGGTTCGGTCACCTTGTAAAGCGATTCGAAAAGCGATTATTCGAAGACCCCTTATCTGTTTTAAAAGTGCGCCCTCCTCCGAACAGAACATGTTCCAAAAGCGCAGCGGATTCAGTCTCTTCCCCCCTCTGATTCATGGGTAATCAGCAACCCCTCGAAGGGACTAACCACAAGAATCCGTTCTATTCAGCTAGGATCCTATTCAAACTAGCCCTTACTGCCTTCGGAGAGCCCACCTGTTGTGTGATAAATTAACACTTCAGGTCTTCAAGATGGGCAGTTGGGATCTATTTTCTGCACATTGCTCGTGTCAACAACACCAAATGACAAAAATACACACCGGTTAGGCGCGTATACCTATTTTTCATGTTTTGAATATCTAATAAAGTGAACATTATTGAAGCTGCATAAAAGTTGATGATTTTTAAGATATTTGTGATTTAAATTTTTTGCCGTTTATTAATATTTGTATTTTAGCTGCTGGCTGTATTTTATATTAGTAGTTTTTTTATATCCGTGACTTCACTTTATTTACTCGTCAGCATATTATTCTATGAATTTAAAATTAATTTACTAAATTTTAAGGATTAAAAACAATGCCATTATATATATATATATATATATATATATGTGATAATTTAACTTTCCTAAATAATCTTAACGACACCTCATTTTAAATACTTCTACTTTCATCATAATTAACGGACTACAACTTTCTTTACAAGTCACGAGGTTCTAAAAGGGAAAATTCCCTCTTCTGAGTACTTAAGCGTTCTGCGCATTCATTTCTGCCCTTTTTCACGCCAGCATGTAATCATTCAACAACAACGCGCCGGGCGGGCGTAGAAACTTCTAAATTCTGGTCATGGAGCTGCAAATAAATGAAATACTTTTAGCTATGAAGAAATAAAACCTGATGCATAAATAAAATGAAGATCTAAACAAAATTCGTCTTTTCCTTGAATTGAACAATGGACTGCCTTTTCTCCTTATATAAAACTAGTCTTACATATATATATATATATATATATATATATATATATATATATATATATATATATATATATATATATATATATATATATATACATATATTAAAAAATTAATCAAATATTCATATATTCAAATTTTAATATACATATATTAAAAATTAATTAAATATAATTAAAAAAGACATCAAAAATTAGTAAAAAATAATTATATAATTTTTTTAAATATATATTTATTTTTTACTAATTTTTGATGACGCAATAAAAGTTTTCATATTGCTTCTTGATTTAGTACTCCGTAAAAGGTAGAAAATTGAGAAACGATCACAAATATAAACAGTGTTTAACTGGATTAATCCGTTTTGTATGCACATAAATACTTATTATATGGATAGTCGCATAATAATCTGTATTCTATAAATCCGCCTGTAATAATTAATACATATGAATTATTAGAAATAACCTTCTTATCCCCTGAATAATGTTTTAAATTAACTAATACTACAAACCTTTTTTACTGAAACTTGTACTATATGCTTGTTAAGAGCACGAGTTAATAATTCTCAAAATAAAGTTTACGTTTAGACTAAATGTTAGAAGAAATAACGTATACATATACCGTTATTTAGCACGCAAGATATTATCTTTTATTATAATAAACAGAAAATTAATTCACCTAGATTAACAAAATTTGAAACTTTTATACTATAGTACCGGTCATAGAGCATAACGTGGCCAAATTTTCAAAATTAAATTTAATTCTTTATTTATAACTTTTTTATCGAAAAGAAAGGTATATTAGAGTTTAGACAGGGCATTAGAGTTTTTTGAGCCTATTTAAACGAAAATTGGACCCTTATCTACAATTAGGGTTGCGTTTAGGAGTTATCGTATTCAGAAACACGAAGTGTAAAACGAGGAGATATATCAAAATTCGAATTTACAATCAATGATTACAGTACTTTCTCTTTGTATACTACGTATACGAGAAGGTAAAAGCAATCAACATTTTTTCAATCAATTTTACGAAAATGGGCCTTGGTACGAAGTACAAAATTGTTGAATTATTTTCTACAGATAGTTTTTTACAAACTTGGTAAAATCGAAAGAATAGGGAGGAAAATCTACCACATATTCGAAATTAGTCAGGTTCCCTTTTGTGCTATTCAAAAACAGTTTTGGGTCTTTTCGTACTAAATGTAAAGGGAATTTTATAAGCATAAAAATGACACTTTATTCTTTATACAAAATTTTAAAAATTAAATTATATATCTCATTCATGTATACCATACTACTTGGAAAATAAATATCTTGTTTGCAGTTTTATAATTATCCATTCAAGTTCAGAATGAAAATAAAAACGTGTAGATAAATCTGAATTATATAAAAAAATTATACTTTACAAATTACAGCACACGCACACACATCCAAGATATTGCTATAAAACACATTATATAGTATGTGATGGTGGAATTTGGAAATAATTCAATGCCTGAGACTGCTATTATTTTTGGAAGAACTGTCCTTAAGCTTGTTAATATCGGATATATCAAAGGTTTGTAACACATAATAGTGGATTCTTGTCTCATAGCATTTATTAAAATTCACCTCAGAATTGGTATAAGATTTACCAAAAGCACTGGAATTTAAGCATTTAGATTTGATCACATATTGAATAATGCTTAATAGCAAATCAGCAAAACTGTAATGGTTCAAGGAACCAATGCATAAATGCAGTCTCTGAAGTAAGAAATAATATTTTCTTAGAAATAGTTTTGGGTTCTAGGAAGAAATACAAATTTTCAATGATAATTGAAATAATCTCTACACAGTTGAGCTGCAGATAATATCAGACTCTCAATAGGATTAGTATCAGCAGTATACAACGATGTTCCCCGATACAGTGCTTTTAACAGATGGTTATGTCTATCTGTACGTGAAAAACATGTGACATAAACAGATAGAGAATCAGATTGAGAAAGGTCGTAGCAGAGGACTGGTATATACAGTGGCGATTTTTCGCACAGGTGTTAGAGGCGCTCGCCTCGTGCATCTAGGGGGCCTCAAAACCTATTCGATCTATATCGTAATACTAAGCCGAAGATGAATTTTCGACATTGGGTAGGGGGAGGGGCCTCACAGCAATTTTGCGCCTGTGTCCCCATACTGACAAAATCCGCCAGTGGGTATAGGATGATTGATTCACTGAAGAAATACTTCTGACAAAATTCCCGTGCTCTTTAAGATCAGTAAAAGTTATTAAAATGGTATCATATCATATGTATATATATATATATATATATATATATATATATATATATATATATATATATATATATATATATATATATATATATATATGTAAGATCAGGCTTTTATATAAGAGAAGGCAGTCCCATTGTTCAATTCAAGAAAAGACGAATTTGTTTAGATCTTCATTTTATTTATGCATCAGGTTTTATTTCCTTCAAGCTTACTTCTTTATTTGCAGTCTACGACCCAGAATTTTAGAAGTTTCTCTACGCCTGCCCGGCGCGTTGTTGTTGTAATTGCAGATAAGCAGGGCAGAAATGAATGCGCAGAACGCTTTAGCACTCAGAAGAGTTCTTCCCTTTAGAACCTCCGTGACTTGTAAAGAAAGTTGTAGTCCGTTAATTATGATGAAAGTAGAAGCATTTAAAATGAGGTGTCACAGATTATTTAGAAAGTAAATTATTCACATATATATATATATATATATATATAATGGCATTGTTTTAACCTAAAATTTAGTAAATTAATTTTAAATTCATAGAATAATATGCCGACGAGTAAATAAAGGAAGTCACGGATATAAAACTACTAATATAAAAATACAGCCAGACATAAAATACAAAATATTAATAAACGGCAAAAATTCTAAACAAAATATCAAAATCATCAACTTTATGCAGCTTCAATAATGTTCACTTTATTAGATATTCAAACATGAAAAAATAGGTATACGCGCCTCAACCGTGTGTATTTTTTGTCATTTGGTGTGTTGACACGAGCAATGCAGAAAATAGATCCAACTGCCCATCTTGAAGACCTGAAGAGTTAATTTATCACACAACAGGTGGGCTCTCCGAAGGCAGTAAGGGCCAGTTTGAATAGATCCCAGCTGAATAGAACGGATCTTCGTGGTTAGTCCTTTCTCGAGGGGCTGCTGATTACCCATGAATCAGAGGGGAAGACTGAATCGCTGCGCTTTGGAACATGTTCTGTCTCGGAGGAGGCGAATAAAACAGATAAGGGTCTTCGAATAATCGCTTTCGAATCGTTTACAAGGTGACTGAACCACCTGAGGGTAATAGATATCTTTTTGTATATACGACGGTCTCAATAAACGAAGACTAGATGCTCACTACGAACGCGGAACGGTGGTGACAAAATTAGTAATATTACTATTTTGCAAAGAAAAAAAGATATTCGATCTTATAATCCAAAAATAGTGCATAAACTTAATCAAAATTAACCTTCATAGCTCAGAATGCCATTTTATTTCATCTTTACTTAGAGTTTCGAAATAGTAGACAACGCGTCCAAAAAAAAATCCAAGATTTTACTTCAAGTTGTTGAGAAGACGTCGACACTTTTAAAGTTTTAGGCATTTTAAAATCGATTTATTTATATAACTTTCCATTTTTATCAAAGTTAATCACAAATTTTCAAATATCTGCTTTTTTTTCAATATGAAAATCACCATAAAATGTATCATATTTCGAATTATTCAAATGTTTTAATGGCTTGATCATTGACTCTCCAAAATTGAAATATAAAATGACCAAAAATTTTGAAAGGCACCCAAAATAAAAATACTTAAACTTATCGTTTTCTATGCCTTCAAGGAACATTTATGCCAAATTGAAGGAAATTGATAACGGCTTGCTCAGTGCTGGAAAATTCTGATGACAAAGAGACAAAAATGCAGACAGTAGAGTTGAAAGAGAAACTTTTTTTCGCTTCTTCAATGATTTAGATTTGGTCCTCACACTTTACTTATTTCTTTACTTTTATAAAAAACGAGCCATTTATATTATATGTTTTACTACTTCAGATGGGAGTATATCTCAAATTTTGCAGGATTATTATACATGTATTTAAAAAATAATCACTATCAAACGGAAATTATTGGAACTGCTTTTATTGGATATTAAAAAATGAATGAGAAAGACAAGGAATAAAACTATATCAATTGGAATGCAATGCTAACTGAATAATAAAAATTAATGGAAAGAATAAAAAACTTTTAAGCATCTTTAATTTACCGAAAAGATAACCTGATACTTAAAAATATCAAGAATGGATAAGACTCTTAATTTTATCGCACTTTATTAAAAAATTGAAATTACATCCAAACCAATGAAAAATTGTAATTCCATCGAAAGTTCAATTCAACATTAGTAAATGTCAAGTGGGTTGTATTTGTCATAAGAGGGGAATTTTCCCAGTCCACCAAAAAACTTTTAAAGTAAACTGTTTCCATTTTCCAAGCCCTGGGAAAGTGAAATGAATACATTGGAACTCTGAATAGACACCTCACTTCCCAAAAGATAAAAATTTCGAGAAATTTCAAAGTTGCTAAAGCAAAATTATTCTTATAATTAGATTTGACTACCAGCTTTACAAACCACCAAATTTAAAAACTAGGTTACAGTTCTGTTATTAGTTACGTTTTACTTAGTAGGACTAGACCATAGACCCATGGGAATAGGCTATGACTGTTAGAAAAGAAATAGAAATCCTAAGAAACAAACTGATCTGCCAAATATGTAACTCTCCATGGTTTATAAAGAAGCAAGGTGTCCAGCTACAACAAACCTTCAAAGATCACAAAAAATTCCAAAGAATTTCTTGAAAACCGAAAAACGACAACTGGGATCTGAGAAATACATTTCAACTAAATACCACCAAGACAATCAGAAACTATCCTTCCAAGGCATACTGCATCACCACAAAACGTGAATCTGAGGAAGATAATGGCGATTAATTGCTTAAGTAAATCCAAAAATCCCATTATATGTAACACACACTCTTTTCTTTAATTTCTTTCAATGGTAAAAAACAACCATCATAATTTCATGATGATAATAAAAGCACTCCGATTTTGCTCTGGAACTGATTTTGTAATATCACTTGTTCTGCATAGGAAGATCCGATGTTGTGAAATCTTGATCTCGCAGTAAGTTAACTAACAGCATCATCAGATATGACTTATTTTGTAATTACAGCCGAATATGGAAATTCTTAATATGAAACAAAACAATTTAAAAATATACCGTTATGGATCATAAAAAATAAAATTTTATAGAAACCTTTTCTACAGAAATATGGCAATTTTGCACTCTGGCAAATACATTCTAAGTATTTAGAAATATCATAGGCAATTCTTCTTAAATTCCTACCTTATAATATATTTTTAGTAGTATGTATCGCTATTCGAAAAACAAATTCAACAAATTTCTATCTGTAAATTCAGTTCATATTCTCTAACAGCATTTACATTAAAATCCAGAAGAAGAGAAACTGCGCCACCGGTGCATCAAAGTGTATTTATATATAATTATAGATAAGAACTTATATTTAGTTATTATAGTAATAATAAGATACAAGTTAAGAAAAACTGACCAATAGAATTATTCTGCTATGATAATCGTTATGGATTTATGAAAAGTCATCGAAACAAGAAATTTTCTAACGAAATTTTCTTTTTAAAAAATTATAAAGGATTTTCCGCATATGCAAAAGATGTACTGTTCTTTAAAATTTGAAATTAATGGCAATACGCTTTAGATTCTGCTGAATAGAATCTTCCAATATAGTCATACTGAGATATTTAAAATTTGTGTTTTCGACATAAGAAGGTCGTTTCGAGTAGTTAAACAATCTTGTGTAAGCTAAACCTGGAGGTAGAATTTTTATAATGTTGCGCTTAAAAGCATGCTTGAAAGCTATGATCTGCCTATTAGAGATGGTAGATGATAATGCATTTAAAAGCTTATTCTCCTCGAAATAAATTCAAAAAATCTTGCTACAGATGATAATTGAAATTAAGGTTAAGTTATTCTCAAAACTAACTGAGTGTTAATCTCCCAGTATGGCTCCAGTCACTAAAATAACATAAAGCTAATATAGTTAATCTTATAAGAATTTAATAAAGGGTATAACATCTAATAGTGTTAAATGTATATAATTTTTCATCTATTTTAGCTTCAGCAAAATTAGTATTTATAGTAAAAATTATCGCGGATTTCATGGATAATAAGCACAGATGCAGAAAATTTTTACTACAAACGCGGAAACAGGTCCTAAAAAATTATTTTCTTTTTTTTGAAAAAATGGAAGATAAAAAATATGATCTTCTTAGAGTTCCTAATCAATCTTAAAAACTTTAAGGTCTATTTCCCAATCTGGAAACTTGAATCTGTATGATATTTTAATACGAATTATTTACGCAGGCTTTCGTTTGCATTGTATTCAAAAAATTACTATTAAATGCTCGCTTTTTTTTTTAATCAGTATTAAAATCACTATTCAAATGACTCGGTATTTAAGAAATTTTTTCAAATATCTCAATGTTAATAAACTCATTGACTCTGAAACATTTAAATTATTAAAATGACCAGCATTAAGGGAATTCAAAAAAATAAAAAATATTTTGCAGGTGCGTCGTTTTTTCATGGCTTCAGAACATTCCAAGTCAAATTTGAAGTTAATCGAACAATGCGTTTGTTCGTGACTCGTGACAAAATTCAAGGCAAAATGTGAAATTGGCTAACTTAGAATTTTGTCTTCGATTAATTCTTGCCTTATTTTAATCATTAAAACGAGCCATTTATTATATATTTTACAATCTTAGATAGAACACTTTCAAATCTTGGCTGTATTATTCCAACAAAATTTCTTTTAAGAGCAATAGGTACTTAATCGAAAATTTCTATTATACCTGTTTGATTGAATATTAAAAAGATTTGGATGAGAATGTGACAAAACAAGCAGTCATTTAATAGTCAAAATACCACGTCAGCCTCGAATAATAAAACTAATGAAAAAAAAAGTTTAAAATTATGAGGTATCTGCATGTATTACGAAAAAAAGAACAGGATTATACTTGGAAGTACAAGAATGGTTTAGAGGTGTTTTTTCCATCCGAACGTCTACAAACTTTTGTATTTTAGTAGTAATATTCAGAGCACCACTTAAATCTTCAGACAGAATGTTTGTGTTATACAACGATGGTATATAAATGAAGTAAGTGTCTTCTCTCAAAAAATTTTAAAAAGTAACCACATATATTTTAAATCTCTAAAGTTACTTATATTTCTTCCAGCATTCTTTGTCTTCTCTAAGTAATATTTTAAAAATAACTAAAAATGAATGATCTTCGAAATTTTGAATTCAACAAGAATTTTATATTATTTTTCAATAAAATATTGTTGCATGTATTGGATAAGAACGTCTTTACAAAAAATTTTATTTCAAGATATTTCCGCATTTCCAACATTCCTGATGTATTGGAATTTATTAATTTTAGATTTTATCTGATACATTTTCCGTACACAACTCGGAATGTAACGAAGGATAATAAGATTAACTAATACTTCATCAATCTACAAAAATAACACTAAATAGACAATATTATGATGTAAATAGTCTGGAAATAAACCCTTTATAATTATATACAACAGATTGTAACTAAAAAAGGAATAATTTGTGTAGTTTTGTTTTCAAAGAAATATAGAACACATGAAAAAAAAACCATTAATAAAATATTAAATATGCAGAAATAGCTCTTTTGTTTCTTACAAAATTAAACCTTTTCGTCCCTGCATTATGCACTGAACAACAAAAATCAATGAGGTTTTATATGCTATATTATATATAATAACTTAAATATGAAATTTCATTTTTGTCACTTAGTAACCATTAAAAATGTCCTATTTAATAGACACTAGGGCTTCAATTAAGTAAAAAAATATTTTGAATTACAATTTACAATTATTTTATTTGAAATGATGTGGGCCTTCTTTGTGTGCATGTGAACATCAATATGTTTACATTTTCAAGCAAAAAAGATGTAGTTTTGTGGTGCAACTCTTAACTTGCATATTGCTTTGAATTTCTTTCAAAAAATGTGGTTTATCCCATCAAATCACACGTTATTAAAAAAGATCTGGAGAGATGGATTTCACTTTTTTCTTTGAGGTAAGTACAGCAAGGTTATTACTCCGTGTTTTGTAGGGCTGATGACTGGATTTGAAATGAGAGAGCTTCTGCTATTTGGAAATCTAAAAGTCCGGTAACTCCATTTAGTTTTTCTGAGGATTTCAGAACAATTTGCATCTCTTTTGTAAAATACTATGACCAAGAATTTATTATAGCTATATTGAAATAATGAAAGATGATGAGAGGTGGTTCTTTATAGCCAAGTTCGGTACAATAACATTAATGTCATGGTCCACTTCCATACTTTATCTTAAAACTTTACAATTTCAGGTCTGGGAATTCCAACAAAAGTGACATCATCTTTTTCGCTCCATCTTTTAATCCATGTCCATTAATGTTATTTCACCACAGCGCCAGCTTCCGTAAATATTTATCTCAAATACCTCGTCCATACGTTTTAAAATTTTGAATCAATTTTTACGCTATTAATTGAAAACAACTGCAAAATATCCAAAATATACATCCACACAATTTTTAAGTGGAAGATATAGCTGTAAACAAAAAAAATGTTATGTCATAGACACCTCCATATAGTGCAAAAACTTTTTCTTTGTTTTACAAAATTCATGTCATTCTGGGCCCACCGTCTTATTAGTATACTGAATGTTTGATTCTCATTTGTAGTAATTCTGATTATTCCTTAAATTAAAAGCACTCGAATTAGTTAGAAAGTATGATTTGTAACAATCATGGAATTTTCAAAAAGAAGAGGATTTAATAAAATTTTGAATGCTCAAAAAACATGGACATATGTTTTGATCAATAGCCGAAACTCCATTATTTCCTCAGCTATTTATCTATGCTGCCAACTATTGAGCGGAAATGAAAGACCCCGCTATTCTTGAAAGCATAATTAGTAGGACCTAGGGTCTGAAGTGTTGAAATTCATAAAAATGGGGAATCTAGAGTAATATAAAGCGTGTCCTAGTTCTAGGACGGCCGAAGAGGTTAAACTACAATAATAACGCAATAATTTAAACTGCCTACCGGCATATTTTAAAAATTTCAATTTACATAGTGTTTAGAAGGAATCTAATCTTTACGAAACTGAGTCCACGAATAAAAAATTTGTATTTTCTGCAATGTATGTGACTCCGACAGATTTGAAAACGCGAATATGCACGCAATGCGCTGAGAAAAGCGACTTTTGATATTTCAAAGTCGCAGGAAGAAAATTTGAAATAGTGCTTTTTTATATAAAGTGCATATATGTCAAACATTTTATATTGCTGAAGCGCCTTATAAAAAAAGAATGTTTGATAATGTGAAATGAAATGGTTCAATAAGTATTTGAATCTATAAAACTTAAAAATGCCAACAAAGAGATCACGTGCATAAACTTCTGAAAGATCCATTTCGCCTTTCTTGTAACACATTTCTTTGTGACAGCCCATGTATGCGGATACGAATTTGTTCATAGAAAGTTAAGATAAGCATTATTCCTTTTGTACGCAAGATCTTAGATGTCTAATCAAATTGAATTAAGTTTTAAATACTCTGAATCAGCAGTTTACCAAATATGCACAATAAACGGAAGCATCTTCGTATAGATGTTCAGTGTTAGCTGTAAGTACGTTACCACAATCACTAAGTAAACCACTGACGTAAAGAATCTCATTTTAATATTTGGTTTAAAACAAAAACAAGAAAAATGGAAGGATTTTTTATTATTCTCTGGAAAATAAATTTGTTCCTTCAAACTGCCATTCAATTAGAATGACGAACTGTTTGGCGCCAATAAAATACGTCTTTAAAGGTTGAAATTCTCACCCTGAACCATCTTACACACACACACAAGTCTAATGTTTATTCTGATTTCGAAAATCTCCGCGCTTTTGCGCATCACAAAATTAAGGATGAAGTGAAAAACAGAGGGTTGTTTACATTTTATTTAGCGTGATCAAACAAAGAACTCCGGAAATGTACTATCTTACTCATTGCCTGTCCCCCATTTCCGGAGAGTGATATCGTCCAAAAGTGCTGTCATGGCACTTTCAAACGATCAGTACAATTTGAGAACCAAAGAGGACGAAACCACAATTTTCTTGTTCAGGCCAAAGCAGGTAATCATATTTCTATATTTTATAGTATTTACAATAGATGCTATCTGGTAAGGGCAAAACTCTTGATCCACTATTGTCTTCAAATGCAGTATATTGAAATATCATATCAATGTCTAGCTAACTTAACGAAAATTTGGATTGCTCCTCTCTTGTTAACGCATGAAGCAGGAATTGAAGGCGTTTTAAACAATCGAGAGTGGTCTCCAAGCAATTTTATACTCTCCTGGATTCCTACCTCTAAAGGACACTCAACATGGGGATGAGAACCCGCCGTATAAGCAGTCTTGTTTTCATGGGAAGAAGTAGCGGCGATGTTGAATTAGCTCCCCGCCGATGACGGGGCGTACCTCCACCATGGGGCTGTCACGAGCCGGGCCTGTAATGGGGCTATTATATTGGGGACCCAGTGCCCGATTAATTTGTCGCTATTGCCGGGTCATTCAGTTATCTGCGCGCCTAGGGCTGTTCTGAAGTAATTCTTGTGATTATATTCTCCTCTGAAGAATGTCAAATTTTAAAGAAATATGTCTAAGAGTAATTCAACTAAACATAATTGTTATCGGTAAGTCTTTTAAAGAAACTAGAATTGGCTTCTTCCTCTGAGAGGTTAAGGCTGCTATTTCACGATCTCGATTTTTCCCAAGAAAAGTTTATAAATAATTATAAAAAAAAAGATTTAAAAAATAATTAAAAACTCAAACGTTATTTTTAATGACTAGATTACATTTCATTATTCGCTATGGTTTTTTTTTCCATAATTTTTTTCCATATTTTTTTTCCGGACCGATGAAGGATTGTTTCCTTGAACTCGCCGTCTGACATGTCTGTATGAGTGTAAATTTGTTTATTGCAATCGCGATCAAATACATTGTTATATTTTCTAACAGTGGCGAATCCAGGGGGGCTATTGGGCTACAGAGCCAAGCAGCAATACGTAAATTGAACGAAGTATGTCGA